>VZTY01015407.1:0-17880 GCA_013400935.1 Turnix velox
CCTCCTGTTGCTCAGCTGGGAAGGAGAGTGTGGAGAAGCTCCAGGTGGACCATGCCCACAGGCATGAGCAGGGAGGTTTGGGATGAGAGGTGTTGGTGGGTGTTGTTCCCCACGGCTGTAGAGAAGCTGCTGTGTTGAAATCAGAATTAGGGAAGCGGAAGCCCAGTGTGAATCTGAGCAGGGGGGGCACAGCCCACCCCCAGCACACTCCCAGGAGAATTGGGTTTCTGTTCTCTGTGCCAAAGGGACACCCAACCCCTGCTGCACTCACAGACAGGCTATGACCTGGTGCTCCACAGTCTGGATGAGGTATTCTCCATAGCTGCCAATGGTTCCTGCCACCAGCACAACCACAGCAGGGAAACCTGGAAGATGAAGGGACACAGAAAGGCAAGCAGCAGGTCTCAGGGGTCTCAGAAAGATGGGGCTTAGGGACCAGTGAAGGTTGCCCAAGTGAAGAGGCACAATTGCTGGGACATGATGAGGAGAGGCAAGGACAGGGTTGGGTGGCAGGGCTCGAAATGTGCCCGAATTTCTCAGTAGGATCATCTGCTCCAGTGCCCATGGAGGGCTGGCAGGGGGAAAACAAAGACATGAGCTGCTCAGTGAGCAGGAGCCTGGTCCCCAGTGGACTGGAAGGTGCCTGAAGGAGCCCAGCTAAGATTTCCCATCTCTGACCATGGGATTTGTAGGAGCTGCAGGCAGGTCAGAGGCTTGCTCACTGCCCATCACTGCACCACTCTCTTCCCACTCTGGTCACAACCCCCTGTCCCCTTCCCCTCCCTGCCCTGGCCCTCCCCCGGGCTGCTGGTTCCTACCCCAGCCAAGCAGGCTCAGCTTCAGCAGGTAGTGGTGGATGTAGGTGCCCAGGACCTTGACAAAGAGGAGGTAGAAGTGGAAACCCTCCAGTGCCATCCATGTGAAGCAGCAGAGCACACAGTAGTGAGTGACCCCCCCCAGCACCCTGCAGGCCCATGGCTGGCTCCCATTAGAGAGCCCACTGTTGAGCAGGAAGGCCAGGTTGAGGAGGAACAGGCTGCCCATGAGGTTCATGTGCAGCCCCAGGTTGACACGGAGGGTGTCCTCAGACCTCAGCCTGCACCTGAGCATCCCCAGAGAGAGCAGAGAAGACAAGGGTCACACATGAGGAGCAGGGGGTTATGCCATCTTGCAGCAGGTTCATGCAGAGGCACCAGAATTCCCCCACATCTCCCCTGGCCTGATGAGTCCTCAAGGAGCTGCTGGCACACCCTACCTTAAGAAGATGCAGAAGGCAATGGTGAAGATGGAGAAAGCCATGGCTACCCCGCAGCCAGCAGTGGCAACAGTCACCAGGGCTTGTACAGTGGCCCTGTCCAGAGCTGGGGTCTGACAAAGAAGCACAAGTTGGGTCAGACAGACCCTGCTCCAACCTCAAACCCCAACTGCAGCTACCAGAGACACGGGGCTGAAAACCCTGCTGGGCAGCTGCACACAACATGTTCCCCCAGAAGATGTTGATGGGGGAGAGGGATGGTGGGGACTCAGAGGAGATGTTCCCCAGGGTGGGAAGAGGGATGTGTGAAGGCTAAACTGGAGCACCATGAGCACAGTCCTCCTGCTCCAGGGTCTGCATCAGGGCTGGGAGCTGTTTCCACCCTGCTCTGCAGAGCTCTGCTGCCCTCCTGAGATGGGACTGGGCTCCATACTGGAACCTGGAGCTCTCACTGCTCCTGGTGACACCCAAGGGGCCACCAAGGTGGGGCAGAAGCAGGAGCTGTGGGGAGTGGGATTGTCACCAGAAGGAGGGTGAAGAAGGTGAGGTGGTGGCAGGAGCAGACTGTCCCATTGTCCCCAGGCTGTGTGACACATCCACTGGTGCTCCAGCCTCCTGTCTGCCCTGCAGAAGGGACAGGGCAATGGCCATGAGTGCCCTGCAAAGCACCTTCCCCCTGCCCCACTCCCAGCCCCACCAAGGACCACACCTTTCCTCACATCCCAGAAGACACATTGCTGGGTGACACCCTGCAGGAGGGGAGAGCAGCAGCAGCTGACACCACGGTGAGGGGCACCAGGGGAGAGAGGGAGGGAGGGCACTGCTGGCTTACACTGGGCAGCTGCCCATGGGTGAAGGTGAGTTGCACAGGGTTCTGCAGCCCAGAGATGCTCTTCTCTCCCACCTTGATGCCCACCACAGTGTTGTCCAGGACCTGCCCTGTCTGGTTTTGCTCCTGCAGAGGGGCAATGCTGCCTCNGCAGCGACACCATGGTGAGGGGCACCAGGGGAGAGAGGGAGGGAGGGAGGGCACTGCTGGCTTACACTGGGCAGCTGCCCATGGGTGAAGGTGAGTTTCACAGGGTTCTGCAGCCCAGAGATGCTCTTCTCTCCCACCTTGATGCCCACCACAGTGTTGTCCAGGACCTGCCCTGTCTGGTTTTGCTCCTGCAGAGGGGCAATGCTGCCTCAGCTGGGATGGCAAGCAGCAAGAGCTGGTGGCTGGAGGGATACTGGCAATGCCAGCTCGTACCTTGAACATGTGGAGCTGCTGGATGTTGAGGACTGTCACCACCACTTGTGCTGTCCTGGTGCTCAGGGACTGGAATATCTCCCTGGGGAGCTGGATTTTGCCTCTCTTTCCCTCCTCTGTCCTGTTCAGCCTCTTAGGGCCCTGTGATGGAGAGCAGCAGTTGGATGTTCCTCGCTGCTCTCTGCTCAGGAACTACAAACCTTCCTTAGGGCACAAACTCAGCCCTCCTGGCTGGGTTTTGCTCAGCAACATCAGGAGGAACCCCAAGGGCAGAAGGGGAGAAACTCATCCCCCAGCAGGGAAGGGGCAAAGCTGGGAAGAGTTCCTAAAAGAACTCAAAGCCACCATCACCCCGTGGAATATGATCACTTGGAATATCCACTGAGGAGCTGGAGAGCCTAGAAGCAGACAGGAGGCTTGAGGTCCTTACACATTCCTTCTCCTATTCTTCCCCCTCCCCCTGGTTAGTCATTTGCTTCTGGGACTCAGGGAGAGCTTCTCCTACCCAAACAACCTTTCACATTACTCTTTGCCAAGGGAAGCCAAAGCTGATGTGGGTCCTTGATGCAGCCACGGGGCAGGATGGAGGAGGAGCACAGCAGGCTCACTAAGCCCTGAGAGCAGGGCTTGGGGGCTGCTTGGAAAGTTTGGGGCTTTCTGAGTGAGGGAAAGGGGTGCATCTCACCTCTGTGGGGGAAAAGGAGATGAGGACATCCCGGGTGTCAGCCCTGCTGATGTTCAGGAGCAGCATCTTCAGCCCAGCCACCCTCTCATGCAGTGCTGACCTCGCTGACTGCAGCAGCCTGTGGGGCAGGAGGGCTGTGGGACTGGGGCAGGTGGGGAGCTGAGACCCCAGCCCCTCCTGTGCCCATCCCTGCCCACTACCTGAGCCAGCTCTCCCGCAGGCAGGCACACGAGGGGTGGCTGGAATATCCCAGCTCTGGGCAGCGCCAGGGCAAGTTGAGGCTGAGGCTCCCATCACCTCGTTCTTCCAAGTCTTTCACTGTTGTGCAGCACCCCTGGCTCCTCTCACCCCGCCTCAGGGCTGGGGAGCAGGGAAGTGGGTTGACCATGGGCCCCATGGCACCAAGGACATGGGCAGGAATGGGGGGGATCACTCACCCTCACAGCTGTCCTGGCCCCTCACAGCATCTGGAAGAAGAGCATGCAAGGGAATGGGAGGAGGGGGGTTCATATCCAAGGTCAATCCTCCCACAGGAAAAGAGGGAGGCAGGAGAAGTTGGCAGCTGCCAGGTTTGAAAGGAGAAGCCCTTCATTTGCAAGGGCTTTAAAGGGGAGGAGGACAGCCACCATGCTTGCACTGGCACATCACCACACCCCAGGGGGACTGGCAGAAGTGACCTTGGGCTGCTGGTCCAGGCTTTTAAAATACCCCCAGCAGCAAACTCCCCAACTTTGCTCACCTCTGCCAGCTCTCTGCACAACCCAGAGGGGACCCAGAGAGATGGAGGACACCCCACCCCTGGAGACATTGAAGGCCAGGCTTGCTGAGGCTCTGAGCTGCCTCATCTAGTGCAGAATGTCCCTGCTTGCTGCAGGGGGTTGGACTAGATGGCCTCTGAAGTTCCCTTCCAATTCTATGATTCTAAGACCCTCCCTTCTGGCCTGGCCCCACTCTGGGCTGAAACCTTGATGTGGTCTTTGGACCAAATCCTTCCCATGGGAAAACCTACCCCCCGAGCCCATACACCAGGGGTGTCCATGTTCCCCTCACCCTCTACTCACCTGGCAGCACCAGAAGCAGCAGGATGATGCTCAGGAGCAGGTTCCTGGTGCTTTGTGGAGCCTCCTGCCCACCCCCGGCCCCCCCAAAACACTCTGCTGCCCTCATCCTGGCAGCTCTGCTCCTCTCTGGGCTCTGCCAGGGTGTGCAGCTCCTCTGAGGCAATGCCCATGTGTTCATTTCCCTTCTACAAACCCTCATGTCTTCCTGTGGGTTGGCAAGTGACCTCCTGCCCCAGCTGGCAGCAACAGCAATAACTGTCAGACATGTTGTTTCCCCCTTGGTCGCTTCCCCCACTTGTCTTGGGGGCTTTTTAATTTTCCCCTTCCCCTCCCTACCCTGACAAATTCTTGGCCAGTGTCCCCCCACTGTCCCAGCATCCTGTCAGAGCTCCCCCCTTCCCAATTTGGGTACCACCAGTACCCAGTACCACTGCTGTACCACCAGTACCACTGCTGGTACCACCAGTACCACCAGTACCCAGTACCACTGCTGTACCACCAGTACCACCAGTACCCAGTACCACTGCTGGTACCACCAGTACAACCAGTACCCAGCACCACTGCTGTACCACCAGTACCCAGCACCACTGCTGGTACCAGCAGCACTGCCACAAGCAAAATGTCCCCTTCTCAGGAGCATCTCCACGCCCCAGTCCAGAGCTGGGAGATGCAGGGGGAACATCACCAACAAAAGGAACTGGTGGGATAGAGACACACAATTCCCATCCCTCTTTGATGGTCCCCAGAGACAATATCCCTTCCCATCACCTCAACCCCCATGGCTCAGCATCACTACCAGTCCCAGCTCAGCATGTTCCTGCCCCAAAGCCCAGCTTGGTGTGAGAGATGTCACTGGAGAGCCCAGCAGAGAGAGGCCAGGGAGCCACACTCCGAGCAGGAACAACTTTAATGGGCACGAGCCTGGTGTGTGGGTGCACTCCTTAAACTTCTACATTGTTCAAAAATAGACATTCAGAAAATAACAAAAATAGACTATTTGGAGGGCTAGAGGATGTCACTGGGGGGGCAGAACTATTCTCTATTCACTCCACTGTGACCACCAGCAAGAACTGAAACTGGGGCTTCTCCCACCCCCCCCAAACCCTCCCCCACTCCCTGGCCTCAGGGCTCAGGAGGGAACATCCAGAGGCACAGGGGACCCTGTCCCTGCCCCTTCCACTTCCTGAGCATCCCTCCCCTCCTGCCCCGAGGATGCCAAGCTGAGGGATGCACTGCTGAGGGATGCTGTGGGTGGCAAAAGTGGGGAGGGGGCCAGCAGAGATGAGGGACCAGCCCTGCTGTGGGTCCCTGAGCTCCCAGCAGCCCCAGGAGGTGGATGCAGTAGCAAAGCAGAGGGCACCAGTCCTTCCCACAGCCCCATGTCACCAGGGGGTGACACGGCCATGGTGGGGCTCAGCTGGGGTGGCCCTGGCTGCTGTTGGGCTGCAGCTTGACGCTGTCAGAGCTGCTCTGAGAGTCAGGGGACTTTCTCGCCTGCAGCACCATGGTCCAGTACCAGAGGAAGATGAGGAAACCTGGGAGAAAGGAGAAGAAAGGTGGGTGAACTCACTGGAAGGGCAGATAGCACCAGAGAGAGAGACACCCAGCCTCCAGGGGTGGCTCCTCTCACACTCCATCACCCCCCCATGAAAGCTCCGGTGCCCTTTGGAGACACCACCCTCCCAGGCTCACCTTGGAGAGAGTTGATGATGGTGAAGATGTAGAGGGAGACGAGGCGAAAGACACCAGAGGTGAAGGAGAAGAAGACCAGTGCCCAGGGGATGCCCAGCAGGATGCTCAGCCCAAAGAGGGCAAGGACGTGCTTGAGCTGGTGGCCCTTCTTGTTCTGCCGCAGGATCTCCCGCACCATGGCCCCCAACATCACCGAGTTAAAGAGGAACACCAGGCTGAAGAAGCCCAGGTTCACAACGTTGTGGATCAGGGGACTTGTGATCCAGCATCTGGAGGGAGGAGAGAAGGCAGAGGGTTGTGCTGTGCCATCATACAGGGACACCAGTGGAAAGGGCTGGGAGAAGCCAGACGGGATGGTGCAAACCCAGCACCAGGTTTGGTTGGACAGGGAGAGGGGGGATCCTCCAGCAGCACCCAGAAAAGCCACAGGTGGGCTAAGCAAAGCCTGGGGGACATGGAGAAGCTTTATCCAGGTGACTTTATCTCAGGCCAAGGACCAGACAACACATTTCCTATGACTTACATGGTTGCATTGGTGGATCTGCCACCAACAGATTCATAGACAGGAATGGAGAAGGGCCCATAGTTTGTCCAGCTGGCCAGGAAAATCAGTGTCACACAGGAGAAAGGGAGTCCTGGGGGGCAACAGAAGAGTGAAACAGTTACCCTAGTCCCTGGCCTTTGTCCTTCTGGAAGGATTTGTTGCCCCTTCTTCTCCCATGAAGAGTACAAACTAATGTCCTGTTCACAAGGGGGAACCAAGGATGGAGAGCACAAGGACACGTGAGGTAAGCCCTGCCACAAGAGTCACTTGTGCTGCTCTGACCTCACCTGGGGGTCTCCCACATTCATGGAGTTTTAGGCTACAAAAATTCATGAGATCTTCCTAGCACAGCCCCTAACCCAGAGCAGAGCAGTGATGTCTGGGTGTTCAGTGCATCCAGCCCACTTCTCTGGATGTCTTCCTCAGGAGGAAAACATCCCATCACTATTTAAAGCCCCCAATCAGTGCTTTTCACATGTCTCCATTGTTGGGTGACCCAACCTTACTCCAGCACCAGCTTCTGCTCTCAGCCACCCAGTCTCCTTCTCCACCAGGTCTCCTGACAGAGGGTCCCCTCAGCTCTCAGCTCTCTGCTCCCCCCAGGGCTCTATCTCCATCCCCATCTAGGCACCAAATATGGTGAGAAAGATGTTCTCCCCCTCCCTTTTCCCCTGCCTTCAGGCTATCTCTGCCTCCCTCACACTCACCCCAGCCCACAAGGCAGAGCTTGAGGAGGAAGTGGTCATGGTAGGCATTGAAGACTTCGATCACCAGGCGATAGAGGTTGTAGCCCTCGATGCCCATCCAGGTGAGGCAGCTGAGGAGGGAGAAGTGCAGGAAGAGCCCCCCAGCCCTGCAGACCACCTCGCTGCTGCTGGAGGCCAGCTGCTCTGAGATGAGGAAGGTGACATCCAGGAGGAAGATGGCAGCCAGCAGGTTCATGTGGATGTGCATGCTTGTCATCTGATCTCGCTGCTTGCTTCTGGTGAAGGGAAGGGGAAAAGAGCTCAGCACTGCCTGGCCATCATCCTCAGCTTCCCCCAGTACCCCACAGCTACCTGTAGGGCAGCTGCTCCCACCAGAAGACCCTCTGGTGGTGTGAGGGGCTGAGAGTCTAACCCCACCTGTGGGACAACTCGTTAAACATGCAAATCCAGGTCCCTGAAATTCAGATCTGAGCCACTGTGGTGTAGGAAACCTCATTTCAGCTCTGAATCATGCATGCAGGGTGAGTGACATGACTCAGAAGACACTCATACTCTCCACTGAGCTGCTGAAAAAGATCTTTGCAGGCTCCTGCTTGCCAGAGCCATAACAACTACAGCAACTGCTTTTTCCAAACTAAAAACAGACAGTGCTTTCAAGGACCCTTTAGGAGACCTGACCAAGGGGGTGGTTTCTGGAAAGAAGAATTCCTTTTTTTTTTTAACTGCATTTGGAGAGCTTGTGCCCACCCAGGTGTAGTGGCAATGGGCAGGACACAAACACGGGGGGAGCTGTAGGACATACCTGAAGTAGAGGAAGAAGATGGTGCAAATGGAGGCCAAAGCTGAGATGAGGCAGCCAATGTAACTGATGATACTCAGGTAATCCCTGTGCATGTAGGTGATCTCTGGGGAGGAAACCTGAGGAGGAGGAGGAAGGAGATGAGGGGAGGAAGAAGAGTGGGTGGGAATGCTGTGAGGAGCTGCAGGAAGGCAGTACCCACCATCAGCACAGCAAAGTAGGTGAGGTGGTTGCACCTGCAGTCTGTCTGGCTGCTTCCTGCCTCTGTTGTACAACCAGAGCTGTCCCAGCTCCCACGGCTGCCTGCACCACAGGAAGGGAGAGCATCCAGTGAGCTTCGGGGCTGGGGATCTTCAGGGCAAGGCATCCACAGCAGAGGGAGGGGACAGAACGTGGAGGTCCCAGCTTGCCCCATGCCAAGCACACACAGACAGCACCCTCAGCATCAGGGAAGTGAAAAGCTTCAAGGTTGGCTATGGAGGACAAAATGTGACACCAAACCCACAGGGAAGGTTTATGGAGCTGGAGTGAGGAAGGGAAGGGCAGTTTTCACCCCTCCCAGAAGGTGTGTGGTACCCTGCAGAGGGAGCAAAGTCCTGGCTGCACAGCCAAGTGCAGGAGCACTCACCAGAGGGGTCCTCTCGCCAGAAGACACAGAGAGGGGTGACGTTCCTCTGCAATGAGAAAAGCAGAGGTTGTGATGAGGATGCAGCTGTGGGTTTGTTGCCCAGACAGCACATTTCATAGGGGAGAACACAGGGCAGAAGGTGAGGTGGTCCCTGGAGTCAAACTCTCCTGTATGATGGGAGTGGGCTCCAGGCACAGAGGCTCCTTTTTCAAACAAGGGGTTCAGCTCTGAGCAGGCACATGACGGGGCCATGACTGAGCCAAAGGACTGTTCACTCTCAGTGCACTCCAGCCCTGGACTCTGAGCTGGAGGCAAAACATCTACAAAGCAGCACCTTCAGGGCAGCAGCAGGCAAAGCCACCACCAGAGCACGTGGTGAGGGCATGACCATGAGACAGCCCCAGAAGACAGAGCAGACCCTGCAGAGGCAGGACAAGGGCACAGATCTGCTGGATGGTGACCACTAAGCTCTCCTCACTCCCCCACTCAACCAGCTGTTTCCTCACCTACCGGCAACGGGTGGTGGAACAAGGTCAGGACCACAGGCTCAGAGAGATTGGCCACCACTCTGTCCACCAGGGAGATGCCAACCACCTTGTCACCCAGCACATGGCTGCTGTTCTCATCCTGTGGGAGAAGAGGAGGAGATGGCAGCATGGGAAGGGATTGCTGCTGGGCATGAAGTCAGAGCCCCCAAGAAGGAGGTTCTGTGCCCCGTTCCCCATCAAGTTTCTACCCCATCTTTGAAGCATCTTCTGTGAGGAAGCAGGTGCACCCTGCTGTGGGTGACATCCCTGCTGCCCTGTACCACCATATCCCCTTGGCACAGCAAAGACACCCCCACCATGGCAGCTGCACGGGCATTACCTGAAACATGGTCTGGCTGCTGATGTCCATCAGGAGCACCCTGTGCTCTCCTACATCCTCCCTCTCCTTCTCCATCACAAACAGGCTGCTTGGCAGGTCCACCACAAAACCATGGACCTCTCCATCCTCCTGCAAGGAGAGATCATCAGCAGAGAGGCTGGGGGGGATGCTGGGGGGGCAAGGCCAGCAGGGCAGGCGGCCCAGGACCCACCTCTCTTTGGGAAGCAAAAGCCAGATGCAGAGGAGCCCGAGTGGGCTGGACTCTGAGGACAGTGGCATGGACAGTGGCCTTCCCAAAGGTCTGGTTCTGCCCTTCAAGCTCCACTTTGGCCAGTGTCTTCTCCAGCTCCTGGAGTTTGCTGTTGGGGCAGGGGAGCAGTGAGCAGGAGGCAGTGGGCTGTGCAGCAGCAGCAGGAGAGCAGGAGGTGGCACTCACCGCCGAAGCACCTGCTGCTCCAGGGCTCCTGCTGCTGGGCCTGGGGGCTGGGAAATGAGCTTGTCCAGGACACTCAGCTGCTCCTCCACATCTTCCTCACAGATGGGCATGTCCTCTCCAGAGCCTGATGGGCACGTGAAAGGAAATGCCATGAGATGCACAGAGCCAGCCTTCTCATCCCCCAAACTAACCAGGCACAGTGAGCAGAGGGATTGAAGATGATCCCTAACCCAGGGAACTGATGGAGACCCCAGCCCAGAGCCACCTGGAGCAAAGTTTCCCATAAAACCATGGTGAGTAGGCTGGCTGAGCTTAGCTAGGTGCCTAGGACTGCAGGCAAGACCTTTGGAGACATCAATTGGTCCACATTTCATGGGGCAAACACTTGACAACCTGCACCTTTAGGGAGCACCAGGGCTGCCTCCAGGCTGCTACAGGATAAAGGAATTGGGGTTGTTCAGCCTGGAGAAGAGAAGGCTCAGGGGAGACCTCAGAGTAACTTCTCAATACATGAAGGGGGATACAGAAAGGGATGGGGTAGGACTCTTTTATTGGATATGTGATGGGAGGACTAGAAATAATGGATGTAAATTGGAAGAGGGGAGATTGAGGCTGGATATAAGAAAGAAATTCTTTACTGTGAGGGTTGTGAAATACTGGAAGAGGTTGCCCAGAGAGGCTGTGGATGTCCCCTCAATCCCTGGAGGTGTTTAAGACCAGGCTGGATGAGGCACTGAGCAACCTGGTCTAGTGGGAGGGGTCCCTGTCCTTGGCAGGGGGGTTGGAACTCGATGATCTTTAAGATCCCTTCCAACCCAAACTATTCTATGATTTTATTACCCTTCAGCTCTGTCTTCACATCATCATGCTACACCACATCCTGGGACAGCACTAATGCTCTGCTGATGGTTAGAACAAGCTGTGACTAGAACAGACCTTTGAGTTCACTCAAATAGCTGCCTCTGCAATCGAAGAAGTAGTGAGATGCACTCTCCAGGGAGGTGTTCTTCCCATCCTTTGCAATGTAGGACACGTTGGAGATGGAGGAGCTGGTTCTCTCACTATTCTGACTCTCCTTCCACCAGGTGGTGCTGCTGGAGGGGTTCCCACCCAGGATGAAGCTCTGCTTCCCATACACCAGCTTCAGGGTCCTGTTGGCTTTGAACCAGTAGACACAGAAGCGGTACCGGCCCAAGGGGGGGGGCAGGCTGTACTGGTAGGAGGTGTTTCTCCTCTCTGGTGAAAAGGGACTCTTTATTATCAGTGCCTGGGCTGTGTTCTCGATGGAGATGGTGGCAGGACCGTGCTGGTAGATGATGGAACTGTTCTGGGTCTGGTTTCGGTCCCCACAGAAGCTGAAGTCCTCCTCCCCGTGGCTGTTGGCTCCCACCCCTGTGGCACACAAACACAGGACACTGGTTCAGCTGGAGAGATGGATGGGGCTCCCCTGGCAAACACTCTGCCCCGGTGGCAGCCATGGTGTGTGGCACATCAGAGTCTCTGCCCTCCACATCCCAACTCACTCCTAGATGGGCTGTGTGATGCTGGCCACCTCCCTCATGTCCCCATGGCCACACTGGGAGGCTTTGCTGGGGAGCCGAGGCTCCTAGGGTATTAGAATTTATCACATCTTGGTGCCACCCCCTCCCAAGTGCCACCATGGGCATCACCAGAGACCAACAGAGATCTCCATCTCCAGAAGAGATAAATGGAGATCATCTCCTTACTTGGGAAAGACCTATCCTGCCACAGAGACCTCACCAGAAGCCTGTCAGTCCATCAGACATTTCATAGCTGTGGAAGCCACTGTGCCAAACCCTCCCAGCCTAGTCCTGGGGCAGCCCAAACCTGGCTCCCCAAGAACAGCCTACCTTGGAGGGGTGAGAGAAGGAGCAGGAGGAGGACCTTCATTCTGCTTTGTCTTGGCCTCCAAGGGGAAAGCAGAGCCTGGGAGGATACAAAGAGAAGGGGTCACGTGAATATTTTGGTGTCAGCCATACCTGGGGTCAGAGAGCAAAGGCCGAGGTGCTGGGACACAGGCTGGTGGCACAGCTGGGTCCCCGCTGGCTCTGCCACCAGGAGGAGCCCCAGGCAGGGACAGCCACCCGCACACACACACAACCACAAGCTGAGGGGGTGACACCGAGTTCCAGAGGTTCTGGCACGAGGTGGGTTCCCCACCACCAACCACCCAGGACGGGAGGGGTCCCCTCTTCCTCCCCCTCCATCGCAGCTGCTTCTGGCACTGGGCTCTTATCGTGAGCAATGGAAACAGAAGGAAACGGTGGTTTCCTCATTCACCAACCTTCACATTATTTTCTCAAGTGCTTTCAGCTCCTGCAGCTCAGCCAAAGGGCCAGGCATGGTGCAAACTGCTCCAGCCTGGAAGAAACGATCTCTGACACAGCAACTGTGGCTGCCAAAACCCCTTCTGCCCCTCACCACCAGCCTTCCCGTTCCCTTTCCCCATACCTTCATCCTAAATCCTGCTCCACCATCCTTCTCTTTGTCTCTACGTGCAGCTGGGGCTCCTGCAGCCAGGCCAGCACCGAGCACCCCAGGGAGCTGCTGAAGCCACAAGCTCAGCCCCAGCCCTGCCATCCACAGCCCTCCCCATTGCACCTCCTGCCTTCCCCACCCTGCAAACTGCATCTCTGGGGTGCACCAAGCTTCGCCTCCTCCTCGCTCTGCTCTCACCACACACAGGGCTTGAGGTCAGTGGGGCCCATCTGAGGGCCAGCAGGAGCCCCTCAGGATGGGTCAGCATCACTGTGGGGTGCTGTACCACACCAAAATGTGTCAGTGTCCAGCTCTGAGCCAGCAGACAGTTTGTCACCACTGTGTCCCACTCCCCTGCTGCTCCCAAAATGTCCATCTCAAACCCACTGAGTGTTGGAATGCTGCTCCATTCACTGCTTCATTCACGGAATCATAGAGTGGTTTGGGTTGGAAGGGACCTTAAAGATCATCGAGTTCCAATCCCCCTGCCATAGGCAGGGACACCTCCCACTACATCAGGCTGCTCAGTGCCTTGTCCAGCCTGGTCTTGAACACCTCCAGAGAGGGGGCATCCACAGCCTCTCTGGGCAACCTGTTCCAGTATTTCACCACCCTCACTGTAAAGAATTTCCTTCTTAAGTCTAAATTTACCCCCTTCCAATTTACACCCATTGTTTCTGGTCCTCATCCACCAGAATCCCCACTCCCAGTCACTCAGGGGTCAGCAAATGGGAACACTGGGAGGAAACAGCCCCCACTTGCACACTCGGTGTCACCACTGGCAGGTCTCTCCCCCAGCAGGGGTTTCACATGGAGGTTTGTGCAGCCAGCACAGACCCAGGTCACATCCTGCATCCACAGAATCCTACAGAGTTTGTAAAAATTACTCTTTTGGGGGCTACATTTGTAGAATTAGCAACAATGGCAAGCAGTGGATGTACCCAGTGGCTGAAGTGGACACCTTCCTGTGCTACCTGCTCTAGCTAGGTGTTCCTCATCCAGACAGGGCTTTGGGCTAGCTGATCTAACTTCTCAGTACCTGAGGGGGTCCTACAGAAAGGCAGGGGAAGGAATTTTTAACATAATATCAGATGGGAGGACTAGAAACAATGGATATAAATTGGAGGGGANTCCTGCATCCACAGAATCCTACAGAGTTTGTAAAAATTACTCTTTTGGGGGCTACATTTGTAGAATTAGCAACAATGGCAAGCAGTGGATGTACCCAGTGGCTGAAGTGGACACCTTCCTGTGCTACCTGCTCTAGCTAGGTGTTCCTCATCCAGACAGGGCTTTGGGCTAGCTGATCTAACTTCTCAGTACCTGAGGGGGACCTACAGAAAGGCAGGGGAAGGAATTTTTAACATAATATCTGATGGGAGGACCAGAAACAGTGGATATAAATTAGAGGGGGATAGATTTAGACTAGACATAAGAAAGAAATTCTTTACAGTGAGGGTGGTGAAATACTGGAAGAGGTTGCCCAGAGAGGCTGTGGATGCCCCCTCTCTGGAGGTGTTCAAGACCAGGCTGGACAGGGCACTGGGCAGCCTGGTCTAGTGAGAGGTGTCCCTGCCTATGGCAGGGGGGTTGGAACTCGATGATCTTTAAGGTCCCTTCCAACCCAAACTATTCTATGATCTCTTGAAGTCCCTTTCCAAACCCTGATATTCTGTGATTCTGCATTTGGTGCATGACCACAAGCACAGCCCACTCGTGATTCCTCCATGTCTGCTTCTTGGAGCAGGTATCACTGGAAGATGAGGGGCTTTGCATTGTTAATTAACCTCCTGCCTTGGGTAGCACTGAGCGTGGTGCTAACCAGGTTCCCCTCAGTGGGCTGAGAAGGTAAAACCCGGGCAGCAGGAGCTCGCTGCACACTTGGGAATGTCACATGAAAAGCACAGACCCCGGGTGGCCAAACGTTGGTGGTGATGGAAAACACCTGGATGGCTTCAAAGTAACAATGCAAATGCCAAGCACGGGCTGAAGGCAGCAGGCAGGGAGAGCTGATGGGGAACGCTGAATTCCAGGGAGGTTTCAGCCCATCCCGCTGCTCCGACTCCAGCAGGAATTTGGTGGGGCGGTGGGAGGACAGGAGCGGGAGAGCAATCCCTGCGGGGCTGTGGCTGGGGGGTTGGTATTTCCCCTCCCAGCCCTCTAAGGTCCCGATCGCTGTTTCCTGAGCTGAACAATAGACAGAAAATCCCCGAAAATGGTTTCGCAGCGGGAAAAGGCAGGTCCCGTCCGTGCCAGCGAGGAGCAGAGGGAGCGGGATGCACCGAACCCTAACAGGGGCTGGGTCCTGCCCTGGCCTTTTCCCATCCCTGGGAGGCGGTGGGGACACACGACATCGTCATCCCTGGGTACCCAGTGATGCTCCACAGCCAGCAGGACATCTCCCCAGTGACATCCAGCTTCAAACCCCCCATGCTACGGCAGTGACAGAGCACAGACCCCTTCTGCCACCAACTCCACCTCCCCTCCATCATCCCCCGGCCAGGGTGGGTGGTTTTATCCTCTGCCCCAGCCACAGCCGGGGAGATGAGCTCCTCCACGAACAACAAAACACTAAAAAACTCCTAGTTTGGTCCCCAGATCAGCCAGATAATGTAAAAAGAGGTGGAGTGCACACCTCTGGGGCTACACTCAGGAGAAGGCTCCCTCCCTTCTGAGGGAAGCTCAGTCTCAGCCAGCACGTCTCAGCCTTCCACCACCATTAAAAGTCAAGGAAAAATTCCACAGCCTCTAACCCTGGGGGCAATTGATCAAAAACAACCTAAAGAACACCACGTTATGGGTGACTTTCTCTGGGTGACTTGGCAGCAGGCATTCAGGCTTTTGGAAATGGCATGTGGCTTTTGGATGTGACTTTTTTTCCCAAGGAGAAGGGAAGATGACTCAAACACCAGAAATGTGGAGACATGGGGACTTTGATCTCTGCTTTCCTGCCAGGTCTCTTAGAAAAACTCAGTGATGCTCTGTTCCTCAAGATGCTAAGGAGCATGCAGCTCATCATCTGTGGCCTGGCAAGGACTCAGAAAGCAAGTGGGGAAACTGAGGCACGGATGTAAAAACACTTTGCACGACCAAACTCCACACGGGGGCCACAGCCAAGGCACCCTGGGGCTCCTGCTGGAGGAGGTGGGGACCGAGCAGGAGGGAATGCCCCACAGAATGTCCTTGGCCTTGGCCAGTGGCCCGTGCCTGCTTGTTATTCACACCATCAGCATGTGAGCCTTTCCCGTCACCAGTGGGCAGCAGGCTCTGCCCCAGCAGCACAGTTTAATGCTTGGGGAGCTGAGAGGCAGCTGCAGTGTGCCAGCAGCCTGCCTCTGCCAAGTCTGTGCCACGGGACCAGCTCTTTTCAGGCCACACAACACCCAGCACTGGCCAGCTGAGCTCTGCCACTGGGAGAAGAGCAGAGCTGAGGAAGATTCCCACGGGAGAGGCACAACTCCCTGCCAGACCCATCCTTGGCTGGCAGCACCCCCCTGGCACGGGCACAGCACAGGTGTCTCAGCCTCTCCACGTGGAGGTTTTTGCTTAAAGTTGGGTCTCACCCTTCAAAATTCAAACAAGTTTTCCATTACCTAAAAAACCAGCAGAGGCAGAGAGATGGTGGCCAACCCCACCAACAGCTCTTCCTCCAGCACAGAAGCATGGCAACAACTGTAGCTTTGGCAGGGCTGCCCATGGGCCACAGAGGGACAGGTTTTGTGTGTCAAACTGAGGGCCACCAAGAAATGGGAAGGAACCAGTGCAGGTTGTCTTCCCCCAGCACAACAGTCGTCCTTACAGCACACCCCCACCCCTCAGCCTTCCTCAGGAGCAACCAACCCCTTATCCCACTCCCATGGGTCACTTTGTGCCTTCCATCCACCCAAACCACCTCTCTGGGTTTTAAATGGCTTCCAAAGCATCCCATCCTGCCCCAGGTCTCATCTCACTCTGCAGGAGCAAGGTTCCCAAAGGTTCCCATGGCCTGCCTGTGCCAGGGGTGCTGGGGAAGGGAGGTACAGGGTGGTGCTGAGCAGCTCGGGACCACCCCAAATCAGGCTCCCGGGCATTTGGCACGGGCAGCAGCCAACCTGGAGCCTGATAAGGATGAACTCAGTCTCAGCGGGCTTTCCCAGCTTTGGAAAAGCCAAGCACAGCCAGAAGGAAGGCTGCAACACCCAAAGAACCAGGTAAGAAGCCACGGGCCCCCCTCCAGCTCCCTGCCAAAGCCCAGCTGGCGAGGAGCTGATGGGAAAGGAGTTGGTGGATCAGAGTCCTGCAGAAAGCTGGCAGTGCCAGGCTGCTGCCCAGCTGCTCCTGCTGCCCAGTGCCACACCAGGGGACACCCAGCCTGCTGTCTGCAAACCCCTCTGACACCCCGTGGTGCCACCACAAGGTGCAGGGAAGGGCCAGCCCTGGGGTCCCCACCCCAGCAGAAGGCAGTTGCTTGCAAACCTGTTGCTCTGCAAATAGCAGCCCCCGGGCCAGAGGATTAGGAGCTGGCCTCAGACCAAGTATGCAGCATTTTTAGGTCTGGGCTCCATGCACATGGGAGCTGCAAACCCAGCAAGGGCCATGGCAGAACCCACCCAGCCTGTGGTCCCGGCCCTAAAGGATTTGCCCTCCATTACCCAAAGCACTCCTGGCTCCCCGCTGGCGCTGCAGCTTGGAGAGGGAGGAGGGGGTGACTGCAGCCCTTACACCATGAAACCAGCTTTGGCTGCCTTCCCTCCACAACAGCCATTCGGACTGGCTGCCAGGAGGTTATTCCAGGAGACTTCATTTCTCCAGCTAGTCATCACTGGGTTCTACTAGTTCCTCTGGAGGGCCCAGCCTGTGGTCGACAGAACACCCGGAGCATCCCCCATCCCACAGCAGCACCAAGCTGAGATGTTGCGGGAGGAATCACCCTCAAAAGGCAATTTAGGGGAGGGAGATCACCCTGTTGAGACACGCCAGCCATCCCACGGGGCTGCCGAGAGGAGGAGGAAGAGAGGTAGAGGAATGGGGAGCACTGGTGGAATCCCCGGGGTGGGAAGCAGTGGCCACACTCCGGGCTCGGTGGCTCCGCAGGGCTCGGCTGTGCCCTCAGCAGGGAGCAGCTGGTCCCGGCTGGCTCCGGGGGCTTTGTGGACCCTCAGGTCGGGAATTCAGCCTGGCTGTGGGGCAGGGACAGCCCCGTTTAACCGGGATGGAAGCTCCACCAGACAGGGAGCAGGGACCTCCAGCCCTGCCTGGAGATCGGTGTGGCACCCACCGCCCAGACACGGGGAGACGAGGTGTCCCCGGACCCACCGGCCGAGGGGGAACCGTGTAAATCCCACCATGGAGAACCTCAGCTCCCTCCAAACAGCTCCTTCCCTGCCCAGAGGTACCGATCCCAGACACAAAGCCCCAGTGCCCTCCCAGTCTCAGAGATCTGCCTCCCAGGGGGAAGAACGAGAGGGGGGATGCC
>VZTY01015409.1:0-23461 GCA_013400935.1 Turnix velox
TGATGAGAATTTGAAGGAAAAGGCAGTTTCAGAATGCTGTCTGCTATTAGGAGATGTGATTTCTCCAGAAGTAATCAAATGCAGCCAACAGCACTTGCTTCTGCAGGTTCTGGGCTTCAACACGTGACACAAGTGCAAAATCATCCTTTTAAGAGCCTACTGACTGATGAGTGAAGATGAACTAGTCTTGGATTACAGATCTATTACAGAAATAGCTATTATACCTGTGCACCTGAATACTGTCACATAAATATCAGCTACACGAGATATCTGAATTACAGAACATGAGGTTCCAGCAATTTCATCCCTTTCTTACTTTGCCATTAATGGTATGATTTAGAAGCAGATCAATCAGACAATGCATGACACTGTTCAAATAATTTCTTTTTAAATTTCTGTACATTTTTAAACAGAAAAAGAGAAGCCTGCCATGATGATGGAGCTCAAGAAGCCGCAAAGGTGCAGAGCCTGGGGGAAACTTTCTGATACTCACCTTTATCAACACAAGCAAGGTCTCCTTTGGCCTCACTGGCTCATTAGAAGTCAGATCTTGGCTTGGAGAAGAGGTGCTCAGCCCTTGGAGTTAAGCGGTGAGTCACAGAGGCGGTTAAATATGCCCATGACTCACGGGTCAGGTGAGAGAAACAGAGTGAAGGGGAGCAGCAATGCTCATTTCCATGGGTATTTTACACCTTCCTGGTTAGATGTCCTCAGGAAAGAGCAACAGCAGCCACAATCGAGTCAACACTTGGGTTTGGTGGGAACAACCCCCAGAGAAAGATGGATTTCTCTACAGCAAAATCTGCTGTACACTGATTCTTCAGCAGTAATTACAGATCTCCTTCTAAAGAAGGGATGCTTATCAACAAGACCTTGCATCCAGAAAAGCACCAAAATCTCCTCAGTGCTTCTCAAAAGCTAAAAAAATTATCACTTAGTCTTGTTCTCTGCACAACAAATATCACCTCTGGCTCTGCAATTCTTTACTCATTCCTCAGCCAACTTGTTTCTTAAACCACCTCAAGCAAAGACTTCTGTCTAAACAGTCTAAAAAGTGCTTATTACCTCAATAGGGAGGTGCTACAGAAATATTAGGCACCAGCAACACTTTCTCAGGAGAGTCATTTCCCTCCTCCACTCACAAAAGAGCCACTATGAAAGCCTAGCTGCTTCTCTCTTTACCTTTTGTAAAAGAAATCATACTTCTGATTGCAAGTTCATGTATGTAAATATTCACTTCTACACTCATGCCCTAGTCGTGCATCCATAAAACCCCAAATCCTAGCTCATTTGTAGTCCACTCATGCAAAAAGGATGTCCTGCAGTTTTATAAATACAGGTGTAAAGGGAGTTCTTCACACCTACCAAGTCAGATGCCCAGTTGACCTAGAAATAGATTAAAGCAACAATTGAGCTTTTATTTCTCAGCTACACCATGAAGACCATGTTCTTTCACTGACTATAAAGACAAAGTTTCAGACTTATTTATATACGTGAGGAGAAGGACTTGGGGGTGTTGGTGGATGAGAAGCTCAACATGACCTGGCAACATTTGCTGGCACCAGAAAGCCAACCACCTCCTGGGCTGCATCCCCACAGAATGGGCAGCAGGGAAAAGGGGGTGGGGTGATTCTGACCTTCTACTCTGCTCCAGGGAGACCTCCCTGCAGGGCTGCGTCCAGCTCTGGGACCTCAGCACAGGAAAGATGCTAAGTCATTGTAGCGGAGCCAGAGGAGGCCCCCAGAGATGCTGAGTGATGGTACCCCTCTGCTGAGAGAGTTGGGGGGGTTTAGCCTGGAGAAGAGAAGGCTGAGGGGAGACCTTAGAACCCCTTCCAGTCCCTAAAAGGACTCCCAAGAAAGCCGTGGAGGAACTCTGCATTAAGGAGAGGAGCCATGGAATAAGGGAGAATGGTATTAAATTGAAAGATAGGAGATTTAGGTGAGATCTCAGTAAGAAATTCTTTGCTGTAAGGAGGGTGACCCCTGGCCCAGGTTGCCCAGAGAAGCTGTGGCTGCCCCATCACTAGAGTCTCAAGGCCACAATGGATGGGGATTGGAGCATCCTGGTATGGTGGAAGCTGTCCCTGCCTAGGGTAGTGGATTGGAACTGGATGATCTTTAAGGTCCTTTCCTACCTAAACCCGATGGCTGAGAACAGCTAAGTTCAGCTGTTCCTTTATACTGTTTCCATGCTTTGTGGTTAATGAGGTTGGACTTAGCACAAGACTTTGCATTCAGAAGGAAGCCAGAAGCCAATTATCAGCTGGAGACTAAAGGGCCAACACAGTTTCATAGAATCACACAATGGTCAGGGTTGAAAGAACCTTCGAGAGATCCCAGTCCTACCCCCTGCCAGAGCAGGGTCACACAGAACACAGGAACATGTCCAAGCGGGGTTTGAATGTCTCCAGAGACAGAGATTCCAACACTTCCCCTGGGTATTTTTGAGCTGTGAGGACTTCTTTCTCTAGTCAGCCTTGAAGTGCTAGTTCCTGTTGAGGAACTTCACATACCTCCATGGCAGGCTACGGTCACAGTGCACTGGCTGAAACTGCAGAGTCATATCCTTTTTATCAGATTAACTGGGATCAGAAGCTGCAGTGGGCTGATCATTACAAAGTACTATATGAAGATAATTCAAAATTACCTCAAGAGCAGGATGCCAGGCAATGAGCCTTTCAGTGCTGCACAATTCAGACTGTACAGGTCAGCATGATCACTGGAAAGACAGTGCTGTACATAGAAGAGGCTGTTCAGTCTGGAGAAGAGAAGGCTGCAGGGAGACCTTCTAGCGGCCTCCAAGTACCTGAAGGGGCCTACAAGAAAGCTGGAGAGGGGCTGTTTGCAAGGGCAGGGAGGAACAGAACAAGTAGTTTAAAACTAGAGCAGGGGAGGGTTAAATGAAACATTAGGAGGAAGTTATTGACCATGAAGGTAGTGAGACACTGGCCCAAGCTGTCCAGAAAGGCAGTGGAAGCCCCATCCATGGACACATTCAAAGCCAGGCTTGTTGAGGCTCTGACCAACCTGATGTAGTCCAAGATGTCCCTGCTCATTGCAGGGGGTTGAACTAGATGGCCTTTGAAAGTCCCTTCCAACCCAACACATTGTATAGCTGCATGATTCCATAAATAATTCCATTAAGAAAACCCAAGAAATTTACATGAAAATGCATTCACACTTAGGTGAACCAAAGCTATAAAGATAGATGCTGCAGTGGTTTATCAAAGGTTGTGCTCAGAAAGATTTTCTGACAAGTATCCTAGCTGAAGGTCCTCTTCCCAAGTAGTGAATCACACTTCAAAATCTAAAATTAACTAATTATTTGCAAATGGACAAAAGCTCCCAAGGGTACCGTAATCGCATTCAAAATAAGAAGTGAGAGAGACTGAATCTCACCTAAAATGACACCCACAATATAAAACAAGCAAAATATTGCCATCATTCTGTGTAGTGTGGCCTCTGTTATGCAAGTGGTGAGGGAGAAGGGCTGAATCCACATGACCCACATGTATAAAGAGAAATAAACTCAACCTTGAGTATTTATTCCGAGTGTCATTGACCATCCCACAACAGCCCTGCAGAGACACAGTGCAACAGCTAAACACCAGTAGCACAAAAAGCAAAAGGTCTGACTCATCTTGAACCCAATTTTCTCGCCTCTAGAATATTTAGGAAATGCAACTTGAATAACTCCCACATGCCTCCATTTACTGAGCATTTAACATGGGTTTTATAACAAAAATATAAACCTGGGAAAAAAAGAAACAATGCCCTGCAAATTGCTAGTGGAGGTTTTCTCACATCACCGGATCTGCGTGTGAGGCAGCACACACTCACTTCAGAGTCACTTCATTCCTCTACATACGTAAAATGACTTGGTCACTGGATCTGTGTTGTAAACAATTTTCCCCCCAGCTGCAAAGAAGAGGCCACCTGAAAAGTAATTTTAAAATTAGCTGGACACCAACAACAGGAAAAAACAGGGAATAACCATGTCCTGAACCAGATGAAGTACAGAGAAGCACAGTGCTAATTTGAAGAAAACAACCTGCAAACCATTCTTCATAAGGGACTGTGTCCTTTTGTACTCACAACCAAGGCACTCAAGCAAAAGAAAAGCAATTCCTTCTCTTAATTTGTTTGTTATTTTACCCTGATAAAGTCCACTTGGAAAGAGCAGCACTTTTGTCTGGTTTATGAAAGACAAGGGGGTAAAAAAAAACCACAGTGAAAATCAGCTGTTTGCTGCCATCCAGAGGAAATCAAAAGGAAATCATGGCTTTCAAATAGGCAAAAGTGAAGCAAGGGGTAATCCTACTCAGTTTTAAACCAGCTATTTTTAGTAGATAAAAAGGTACAAAGGAAAACCTGCTACACTGAATGATGACAAAGTAGCAAACTAAAGCTGTCAGAAGGGATGCTCACTTAGTTCTAACAGCTCCAAAATGTCATATCTCTCATTTTTGTTCTAACTTCTATACCACAAAACACACTGAAAAGTTATGAATTCACTGTTCCAAAGCAGACACAAATAAACGGGCCTCTGGTTTTCATTTAAACTGTACAATGAAAAGAGAGGCATCTCCCTGTCACACCAAACACCACACGTGTAACTGAGCTGGAGACTGGAAGGAGCTGGGACCTTCTGAGCACTGGCAACTCTTAGGGTGAGTCATCCCCTACCAGAGCTGATGCCTAGCCTCTCAAGGCGGGATCAGTTCCCCTTCCTGCTGAAAGGAAATAAATCCCATGGCAATATGATTTGTCACAACCCAAACCAAGGTGATGAGGCAGAAAAAGGTAGAAGCCCATAAGGAATGCCAAGAAACAAGAAGCATCTTAGCATGGGAAAACAGATAAACCACAGTCCCATCTTCTCCTGGCCCTATGCTGCAAGTTGAGCTATAAATATTCTATGTCTAGACGCATATTCGGATAAATATTGCTTTTCAAAAAAAGGATGAATTTTTGTCTTCAGTATTTTCCGTTCTTATATCACTGAAAAAAAACTACAGTACTTGAAGGGGCCTACAAGAAAGCTAGGGATTGACTGTTTGCAAATGCATGAAGAGAATGGATGAGGGGCAATGGTTTTAAACCAGAGCAGGGTTAGATGAAACATTAGAAAGAAGTTCTTCCCTGTGAGACTGGTGAGACAATGAAACAGCTTGCCCGGAGAGGTGGTAGAGGACCCATCCTTGGAGACATTCAAGGCCAGGCTTGATGAGGCTCTGAGCAACCTGATACTAATGCAAGATGTCCCTGCTTACTGCAGGGTGGTCAGACTAGTTGACTTTTGAAGGTTCCTTCCAATTCAACACATTCTGTGATTCCATAAATAATTACACTACGGAAAAAGATACTTACTTGACGGCTTCTGCTACACTGTTGGAAGTGTGACCTGATAAGGCATCGTGAAGGTTTCGGATGAAATAATCTCTGTATTCTTCAGGCAGGGCCATGAAAGTTCCACCCATCACGATGAACTCAACTTTATCCACACTGTGACCCAACTGTTTCAGCTGCAAAATTAAAAGCAACAGGAAAAAATTACCTCCTGCGGGACTTATCAAAAAGACCTTTTTGAAAACATGATGTTCCTACATCACATTTCCTACTTCAGATTTCATAACTTTAAAGAATGACAAACCATTAATACTCTTCTGCACATTTCTTATAATCCCACCACCAAAAAAAAAATCACTTTTCTACTACAAAACAAGTGAAGATAAAGCTCAGCATTTGAAAAAGCGAAATTATTTAAGCCTAGTGTCCTGCTGATTGGAGTTCCACTGGTTCCAGCTTGAAAATAGCTTAGATGAGGCCAGTGGGAATTTTCTTTACATGTGCTTCCATCCATGTAGGACTGACTTCCCTTAAAAAGTTGGGGTAGAAAAGGACTACTGTTAATCCACAGAGAATTTTCCAATTACTTTAGATATGAACAGGAAACTTGCCAGAGCAGAAAATGACTGAGAAACTCTTCAGATCTAATTCTCCATGAGGAATTAAAAAAAAGAATATATAATTTTGGTAGGAAACTCACTATTTCAGTATTATATTCTCCATAGGTAACTATCAACAACTAGTCTCAAGTCCAGCACAAGTTTGTCATCCCTCTGGAGGGACCATTTGCAGGGGCATGGAGCAGTAGGACAAGGGGCAACACTTTTAAACTAGAGCAGGGCAGGTTTAAATGAAACATAAGGAAGGAGTTCTTCCCTGTGAGGGTTGTGAGATACTTGCACAGGTTGCCAGAGAGGTGGTGAAGTTCCCAGCCCTGATGACATTCATGGCCAGGGTTGATGATGCTCTGAGCAACCTATCTAGTAAAAGTTGTCCCTGTTCACTGCAGGGAGGTTGGACTAGATGGCCTTTGAAGGGCCCTTCCAACCCAACACATTCTAAGATTCCTATCATTAATCAAATTATCGTTCAGCACAGAGAACAGAAGAGGTTCAAAATTCATTTATCCAACATAAATTACTGTCAGAAGGTCTAAAAATAATTCTACGAGGATCTCCCTCTTACCAGACCAGGTTTCTCAAAGCTGCATCCAACCAGGCCTTGAACATCTCAAGGGATGGGGCAACCATAACGTAAGGATCCCTGACCTTGACCTGCTTGCTACACTAACTCTAATGCAGCCCAGGAGGCTGATGGCCTTCTTTGCTTCAAAGCCACACTGCTGCTCACAGTCAATCTGGTGTTCATGAGGACCCTCAACTCTTCTTCTGTCAAGCAGGTCAAACCCCAGCATGTACCTGGGGTGCTGGAGTGTTTCCTCCGCAGAGGCAGGACTTGTTGAACTTCAAGATATTACCACATCCGCTTTCTCCAACATTGTCTACATCTCTCAGACTGTATCACTGTATCAGACTGTATCCAGCTGGACTTAGTACTGGTGACTAAAACCCTTCCAGCCTACCAGTTCAAATCATTAAAACAATTATTGTTATTTTGATCACAATCACAATGCATTCCCTTTTCACTGGAAGAATTCACCTGTTCCACTCTGTGTCTTGTCTGGAGGTAAGGATCATACCTAGCCCGAATGGCCCTCATGGACGTAGGCTAAAACACAAAAGGAGATACATTTTATAAATTATTTTTTAAGAAAGAAACACAGTAAAAAAGAACAAAAGACTTTAACACTTGTAGCACTGAAATGCTTCAAATCCTATTGAGCCCTAGTCTTCAAGCTCACAATCATCCAATTGGAAATGTGGACTTGGCTCCCTGCCAATTTTCCTTACCCTTAGTGAGTAATAACATGTAAACAGAATGACTTAATTTTTCAAAGTTTTAATTTTCTTTTTAACAGGAAGGGTAAGGAATCTCTGCATCAAGTTTCAAAAAATATTGGAAAATACCCATAAACAAAATGCTTTCCAAAATAGAAGCTTCCCCTTACAGTTCATTTCAGCTTTCATCCACTTGCACAACAGTTACCCAAGAACTCAGCGTAAACTTCAAATATTCTTTCATCTAAACATCTTCTTTCTATTGAAATCCCTAATAACTTACCTTTTATTACTAGCCGGTGTAAGCCTATTAATAACACTCATGAGTTTTGCAAGCATTTTGTAAATTCTGGATTTGTCTCGTATTTCCTGTCTGTTACATTTAAAGCTATAAAGGATGAGGATTCTTTAAATCATATAAAACTCCCACATGCTGTTAGTACTCACCACAACATACTGAAAACAACATGAATTACATAATAACACAAACACATATAGGACTTTCCAGAGTTTAACTAATGAAACAAGCTCCAAGCCACTGAAAAACAGATGCATAATCCATGCTAAAAGGAGTCTGTGACACTTCACCAAATTAATCCCATTTGTGTCTTACTACTTGATATTTATACAGATATCTACAACAGCTATGAGTTGTTTTGTGAAAATCAGTACCATAAGTTAGTCACACCAAGATCTTTTGCTATGAAGCTTTCATTAGGCAAGAGGAGAGTGCTTTACTTATGTATCTATAGTGTGTCATAACTGCAGATACAGACATGGGAGCGTAGATGCTATTTCAGAGACACTAACAGCTGAGTAATAAGCTTTTTTTCCAAAGCTTGACTTTTGTTAATCCACAGGGTCTTGTAGGTTGGACAGGACTGAAAACAGGTCTATCCAGAGCAGGATTAGATGAGACATTAGGAAGAAGTTCTTCACTATGAGGGTGGTGAGACATTGGCTCTGGATGCCCAGAGAGGTGGTGGAGATCCTATCCCTGGAGACATCCAAGGCCAGGCTTGCTGAGGCTCTGAGCAACCTGATCTAGTGCAAGACATCCCTGCTCACTGCAGGGGTGTTAGACTAGACTGGCCTTTGAAGGTCTCCTCCAAATCAACACATTCTACGATTCTGCAAGAGACAGCAATGTCATCCTCAGTTGCCCTTATTTGCTCATGGCACTCCACAGCTGGTGAGTCCAGTTAATTGCTATTCCCCCACCAGCATGTAGTCACAATGCTCACTCTTGCTCTATAGTGTATTATATGCATAATGGCATAAACATCAGCAAGGTGAGGAGAAAAGAACAAGAAGAAGCATTTCCAGCCCTGTAGCTGAGCTGCTCAGGATCTTGGAAATTTAAAAGTCTGTTTCTGTTTTTTTCAGTCTCACAGCATGGGTGAATTTGTAGAGATAACTGGCAGCTTAACCTAATTTGTAGAGTGTAGGTAATGTAGTATGGCAGACTGAAGTCATACCTCATATCCAGTGTAGGACTGTGTTGAATATTCAAAATCAGAATCTGGTCCACCTGGGCAGTACCTGCAAATCGAGAAAGACAAAACAGACATCATACTCATAAAATTGCAGTGACTTTGTGAGGTACAGGTATGCAAGAAGGTAAAGGTTCAAGTTGCACCAGGGGAGGTTTAAGATGGATATTAGGAACAATTCTGACACTAAAAGTGTTATCAAGCACTGGAACAGGCTGCCCAGGGAAGAGGTTAAGGCACCATCCCTGGAGTGATTTAAGATCCAGGCAGACACAGAGCTTTGATTCCATCATCTGAAAGATCCCCTCCAACCTGGGTGATCCTATCACCTTATGTTTATAAGCACTAAGTATAGAATGCAAAGCATTTGTTTTATTGAATTTTTATGAGGCTGGGATGTCAAAGAGCAGTTCAGACCCGACAAATGACTCCACCCACATGAAACAACTTGGTGTACTAGAATCAGAATGTACTGCAAACTATTTCCAGAACATGGTGTTAACTTATGGAGCTGCCATACAAATTTGGAGTAACAGTTACACATAGATTACTGGCTTTTTAAAACATAATTTTACAGTCATTAAATGTGTCAAGTTGGAAGGGATCTTCAAAGCCCATCTAGTCAGAAGCCCTCCAGTGAGCAGGGACATCTTACACTTGATGATAAAAAACTTACATACTTCAAATATTCAAAACCATCATCATATTTGAGGTAAAACATTACTTTTCTCAGAATGGCAATAACATCTATATTTTTTTTCCAGAAATTTATAGAATTTCAACATCTTCATGGTGCAGAAACTCATTTACATTTCTTTCCTGAATTTAGGAACATGCTATTTACTGAACGCAGCATGCTAAGATTATTTCAAAAGAACAAAGTTCATCTGCTGTGGGTAACTGTACAGCAGCTTGGTATGAAATAACAATTTCTGCATCTAGAAGCTCTTATTCTGTGACACAGCAAGGCAGACTCACAGCTATCACAGCACAACTGCTGGCTACAAGAGGAATGGCACACGCCAGGTAGTAATTAAAAGAAATATAAATTTATTCTGAAGGGTTCTTAGCTCTCTGCGGGATTAATGATCGATCTACAAGCATTCGGTGCTCAAAGACGACCTGAGAAGGGAGGGTTGACGGTGCATTCGGCATCAGCTGTGGGCACTAAGCACCTCCAGCAGACAAGATAATCAAGCAGCCAGTGTGGTGTTACTCACAGTGCAGATCTCCAATGCCCAGACTAAGATAATGCCATTTCTATCAAATCAGACATGTGCACAGTCTTAATTGATTATTCTTCTCACCGCCTGCTCTGCAAACTCAACCCAAGTCATCTGTCACTATTATAAAATTAATTACGCAATGACCGCAGCCAAATTAATTTGCTGGCAAAAGTTGAGCAATCCGATTAAAGATACTTCAAAGATGTAATTAACTGGAACATCTCAAACGAGAATAGCTGCTTGTGTGAAGGCAAGAAGTCTGTCTCTCTGTTAGGCAGCTGGTAGTGAAACACACTGATGCTTTAGGGGTGACATGGAAGGAAAGAGAAGCAATGTTTGCAACAGATGAACTGACATAATGGTCAAAAAAAAAATAGAGGAGATTTCAGGTGCACAGACTATTAAGTCACAGAATCACAGTTGCAAGAGACATTTAAAGGCCTTCTAGTCCAATCCCCTCTGCAGTGACTAGAGACATGTTGCACTAGATCAGGTTGCTCAGAGTCTCAACAAGCAATGTCTCCAGAGGTGGAACTTCCACCGTCTTTCTGAGCAACCTGGCCAGTGTCTCACCACCCGCACGGGGAAGAACTTCTTCCTAATGTCTTATTTAAACCTGCCATGCTATGGTTTCAAACCACTGCCCCTCATGTTAATGCCCCATGTCCCTTCCCATTTCTCCTGTAGGACCCCTTCAAGTGAAAGAGAGATAGCATAACTCAAAGTAAAGCCAGGTTGGGTTTCTCAGTTCAAGTAAAATCCAGGAGCTATTCCCTTCACATCACAAGTTCTTGGCAGCTGGAGGCCTTTCCCTCCATCTGTGGTTCTGTTTGCTTTCTGAGCCAGGCAGGGCCAGATGGTCACAGTGAGTATGTCTGTGCCTATGCCACATGTACCTCCTACTATATTCACAAAAAGGTGCATCTACTGAAGCAGGCTTTGGCCAGTGGGGAAAAAAAAGTGACCCCATTGAAGGAAAAAAATGGAAACAAGCAGAACTGGATGAAGTAACTCCAGGTGGGGTCTCACCAGAGCAGAGGCAGAATCACCTCCCTCCACCTGCTGGCTATGGCTCTTATGATACAGCCCAGCTGTCTTCTGGGCTGCAAATGCACATTGTTGGCTCAAGTCTACCAGTACCCCAAGTCCTTGTTCACAGGGCTGCTCTCTATCACTTCATCAGCCTGTACTGATAACAAGAATTGCACAGAACCAGGTACAGCACCCTGCACTTGGCCTTGTTTAACTAGATGAGGTTTGCATGGGCCCACCTCTCTCTCAATAGGCAATCTGGCACTTTGAGCTTGTGCAGAAAGGAAGCCCGTCTCCAATGCAACGCTACTGCAATACTAGATTTATTCATAAATATCACAAAACAGTCCTCTTAGGTCATGTAAGCTGTCATACTTACACACATATGTTGCCTGTAAAGTTAATGTGTGGACACCTGTGTGGTTTACACATCACAGCCACCACGGCAATCTGGAAGAAGCAAAGTTACATAGGACAAAAATTAGAGTAATTGCCTGTGAAGTTACTAAAATAAAATATGTCGGGCAAGGCTTATTGTGCATCTACAAGAGACTATTTAAATAATTTTTCAGCATAAGGCCAGGCTTGATGAGCCTCTGAGCAACCTGATCTAGTGCAAGATGTTCCTGCACACTGAAGGGGTTGGACTGGATGGCCTTTTAAGGTCCCCTCCAACTCTATTGTATAGTCTGACACCTGGTATATCTGTGCATTAACTCTCGAGGGAGATAATTTTACCAAGAAATTAGAATCCTGTTAATTAATGCCTTCCCAATTACAAATAAATTAGCAGCATATTATGGAGAACCAGGTGTCTTACTGCAAATCTCATTAAACATCCTGATGAAGAGATGCAGACTAACATCCAGGTGTTCACTAGACCCAGCCGACATCCATTTAAATCAGTATAAAGGTATGACTGTGTCACTGGGCTCACCAAAAAGACAAAAATCAGAGATGAGCAGAAATAAAAGGATAAAATCCAAATATAACAAAAATTTCTTTCGAGTAAAGCCTTTTTTTCTGCTCAGCTGTCTGAGATCTCAGAAAGCTTTTCACACATCAAAAGCAAGCACAGTTTAAGATGCTAACTTCTTTAAAAACAATCAAATGGAAGTAGAGACTGACACACTACGATTTTCTTATCTGGGGGACTCAATTTGCAATACTTCATTTCCAGTTTTCAGAAATCCTGGTTGGAGTATGAGTTGTATGGGACACCCTGTAGCCAGAAAGAAGGCACTAAAGAAATTACTGGTTTTTCAGGGGTGGGGCTGTCTGGGGCTTTTGGGGGCATTTTGTGTGTTTGATTTTTTTAAGATATAAAAATTGCACACTCGCTGAGATTTTAGCAGTGAAGCCTTAAAACAAACAGACAAATGTTAGTTATATCCCTGTTCCTGCTTTCAACCTGAACTACCTTACAAAGAAAAGGATAAATACTAACATTGTACCTCTTCTGAGAGGGTCAGCAGATAAAGCTGCACTACACCTACAGCACTAAAAAACCAGACAGGATGCTCTGAAAGAAAATCTCCAGATCTCCTCTTTCTCTTTAAATAATAGAATGGTTTGGGTTGGAAGGGACCTTAAAGTCCATTCAGTCCCATCCTCTGCCATGGGCAGGAACTTCTTCCACTGCACCAGGTTGCTCGAAGACCCGTTCAACCTGGCCTTGAACACCTCCACGAACTGAGCAGCCACAGCTTCTATGGGCAACCTGGAACAGGGGCACACCCCCCTCACAGCAAAGAATTTACCTGTGAGATCTCATCTGAATATCTCCTTTTTCAGTTCAAAATCATTACCTCTTGTCCTATAACTCCCTTCACTGACCAAGAGTCCCCCCCATCTCTGCTGTAGGTACTGGTAGGCTGTTCTAAGGTTTCCCTGCAGCCTTCTCCTCTCCAGACTGACCCCCCCTAACTCTCACAGCCCCCTCTCACAGCAGAGGGGCTCTAGTCCTCAGTTCATCTTCATGACCTTTCCAACAACTCCATGTCTTTCCAGTGAAGGACTTGTCTCCCAGATGCTTTTAAACCAACAGCCCTGTGGACATAACACCACTAAAACGGCAACTAGGCAACTGGCAGTGCAGCCTGCACACCTATATTAAAGCTTCTGGACAGTTAATATCCTAGTCTCTGAAAACAATTAAATGCAATTTCGTGATAAGAGCTGGGGGAGGATGGTGGTGGGTGGAGAAAATTATGTAGAGGGGCCTACTAGAAAGCTGGGGAGGGATGGTTTGCAAGGGCAGGGAGCAATAGGACAAGGGACAATGGTTTTAAACTAGAGCGGGGCAGGGTTAGATGAGCCATTGGAAGGGAGTTCTTCCTTATGAAGGTGGTGAGACACTGGCCCAGGTTGCCCAGAGGATGGTGGAGGCCCCATCCCTGGGATCATTCAAGGACCAGCTTGCTGAGGCTCTGAGCAACCTGATTTAATGAAAGATGTCCCTGCTCACTGCAGGGAGGTTGGACTAGATGGCCTTTGCAGGCCCCTTCCAGCTCTATGTACATGCTTACCCCGCTGGCAGTTCTTATAGGTTTGGCCTTCAGCTTTGGAACCAGCACTTTGCGGTACTGTGGTGGGACAGCAGCGATGATGTCAACCAAACGTGGCTGTGCCGAAAGACCATACTTAGATGATGTCTTGGTTTTCAGCCTAAAACCAGAAATATCTCAAATGAACAACTCAAGCAACCCAGATTCCATGGCAGTGCTGTTGTATTACAGTTCAGTTCTATGGAGATCGAGGTAGGTTCTCCCAGTCTGCCTTTACAAGTAACTTGTTTAAAAAAGCATAAGGTAATTACTTCCAGCTAGTTAAATAATATAGAAAATAAATCCAAGTTGATCTGCAACAGCTGCCAATGCTTTCAGTTTCCGTATTTTTTTTTAATAAACATGATTTTTATCAAAATATGGTGAAAGCTAAACACACTCTGGTTTAGCAGTTTTCAGTGATTTAACCCTTTTCCTAAGTATTCCATGGGATTAACCCCTATGTATAGACACTCCACCTCTAAGACATTCATGTCAGTTTTCTCCAGTCTGAAAATAAATTACGTAAACAAATGGAAACAGTGGGACAAATTCAGGTTTTATCCTTTCATATAAGTAAAAAAGGAAGAACTTTCTGTAAGCAAAATTTCATTAGCAGTACATTGCTAAGAAAATACAATTAAAAGTTTATCCCTAAATTAATTTTTCCTTCCTCTGATGGAAGTGACTTTGGGACAAAGGAAGGATGAACACAGGTGGAAACACAAAAAGAGAAAGGCAAGTTTCTTTAAGTTTTTCACCAATACCCATTCTGTCAGTGAAGCAGCAGGATGTCATTTCAAATCACTATATAATTAACAGACTCAAGGGCATTTTTTAATTAGACGATGGTAAAGAAAAATTACAACAGCCTGTGAAAATAAAAAAAATTCAAATAAAGTCTGAACATAAGAGATCATAGAGCACAAGCTCATCACTAGTGGATCAGCTCTTCAGTGACATTTTATAGCAACCTACTTGTTCAGATTCACATCTTTCCCCTGCTCATGAGCCTCGATTAATTGCTTTATGATGTCAGCTATCGTCATCATCATCAGCTCAGCATGGCTGAGGTCTCCTGAAATGAGAACAAAACAACAAACCATGTGTAAAGCCAGCACTTTTTAACTGCCTTGTGACACCCGAAGAGCATCTGCTCTTGCAGTTCATTGTTAGTATTTCCTACAACCATTGCCTACAGAGGAACATTTGCTGCTGCATATCACTCTTGATTTGCAGAATTCCCCAAACAAATGACAGTCATCACTTTGTATCACTGCCTTACTTTTGCTTCTAGGACAAACTCCACATTCTGATGTCAGAGAAATTTGCATAATAGCCCAAAAAAATAATGATTAGAAGCTAAAGACTACAGTACACAAGTACACATCAGTACACAAGGCAAGGAAGAGAACATGTTCCAAGGACAGTGGAGCCAAACAGAGGACAGCTCTGCGAACACGCCTCCATCAACAGATGGTACAGGTGGTGTATCAGTGCCTTAAAATTTCTCTGCTACATATCCTAAGCAGGAGTTGTAGAGAAGTGTGGACCAGGCTTTTCACCCATGGAAAAGGCCACGGAACAAGACGAAACAGCCTGAAGTTGAGCCTGTTTAGTATGGATTTAAGGAAATTTTATTTACACAGAAAGGATTGCCAAGCATGGAAAGAGGCTGCCCAGGGCAGTGATTGAGGCACCATCTCTGAAGGGATTCAGGAGCCGGGCAGACATAGAGCTTTGTGATCTGGTTTAGGGCTGGTTCTTTTCAGAGTTGCATTGATGGTTGGCCTTGATGACCCTCTCTTCCAACACTGCCCCTTCCATGATTCAATTCTATAGATCCACCTCATGCTGCAGTAAGGGCCAGAACTGTATAAGCTGCACATATTGCTTACATTTCTTCCATACCAGTCTTGGGAGAAGAGGGGCATTGCTATTCAGCGATCCATCCACTTTCCTAACAACAAAAAGCATCTGAACCATGTTGTGCAGCTCTGCCTATACCAGCAAGTGCTGGAAGAGTAAAATACATACATCAACCTTGCCAGAAAACCCACCAGCACACACAGACACATCAGGGTGCACAGCCATCCAGTTTTTTTTGATACTTCCAACTTTAGCAAAGTTTGGCAACATTTGCACCCATCCAGAAGAATCACAAAATATGCTGAGTTGGATGGGACCTTCAAAGGCCATCCAGTCCAACCCCCTGCAGTAAGCAGGGACATCTTGCACTGCATCAGGACGCTCAGACCTTCAGTAATCCTGGCCTTGAGTGCCTCCACGGATAGGGCCTCCACCACCTCTCAGGCCAGTGTCTCACCACCTCATGATGAATAACTTTTTCCTAATGTCTCATCTATGCAGGACACGGGGAAACTCCTGAGCCCTCACATCGTCCTGCTGCTCCATGTCCTGGCAAACAGTACCCCCCCAGCCTTTTTGTAGGCCCCTGCAGGTACTGGGCAGCTGTCATGAGGTACCCAGCACACCGTTCTGTGTCTAACGGGGAAACTCCTGAGCCCTCACAAGGGTGCAAAGAGTCTTCCCCACGGTGACAGCGCCCAACTAAATAGTGAAAAAGGAAACAGGGTGGATTACAGAGGAGTACCAAGCAGTGCAAGGCCGAGGCTAGCTAACTGAAATGAGCATGAAGGAAGCGAACAAGGTTTTGACCATTTCCCCACTCCACACAGAGAGTGATAAGGGAGGTGAAAAAGCCGCACCGCTCCACAACTCCCACCTCCAAAGGGCAGTGAAAACCAGAAGGAGCCTTGTCCCACAGAATCCTCCGCCAGACTCAAACCCAGAGTACAGCCCGGCTCTTCCTCAACCACACACATGGCCGGGGAAGGCGGCAAAGCTTTGCCCCGCTGCCCTCAGCTCCTGGGAGAGAAGTCGGGTTCACTCCCCAAGCACTGCAATACCCCAATACCTTTCTTCTTCTGCTTCATGCCGGCGGCAACCCCTCCGCTCACAGACCAGGCCGAAACCTCCTGCAATCAAGCACCGCGCCTCACCGTCGTAAAAACGTCGCACCCGCGGCCCGGCCGCGCTGCCGTAAAGCGAGACAGTCCCCGCAGCGGTCTCCCCTTAAGCGCTGTCGTTTTCCAGGTTCTACGCCATTTGATCGCTAGGTGGTAGCAAATTATCAACGCGAGGTGAGGGAAACAAGCTGGATTTTCCTGACAAAAGGGCCTTATCCCGAGAGGTGCAGAGAGAAATGTAGGTTCGTTCCTAGGTAGAGCAAGGAGGTGAGATGAGCTCCGAGGGAAGAACAGGGGAGCTTGAGGGTAAAGGGCTGGTTCAGCAGGGAGAATAAGGGCTTTTGGGGGCTCTGGCAGTGCCTCCCCGTACTTCTATATTTACAGTGGTCTGTGGAGGGAGGACGTAAGTAACAAGTATGAGTTTTAAGGAGGGCAATTCATGCTGGACGTACAGAGAAATTTTTTTATTTCCAGGCCAGCCAAGTGTTGGTGTGAGTTCCTCGGAGCAGCTGAGTCATCTTCTTTGGAGAATTTGAAGATCCTGATTGATGAAACCCTGAGAAGTGTTGTCTGATCCCAGAGATGCCTGCACCATCCTTTTAGGGAGTTCAAGAGAGCAAGAATCCAATCATAGGATGTGGGGCAATGGATGCAAGCTGGAACATAGGACGCTGCACAGAAATTCAAGAAAAAACTTTCTCACAGTGAGGGTGACAGAACACTGAGACAGACTGCTCAGAGAGGTTGTGAGGTCTTGTTCTCTGGAGACATTTCCGTATGACCTGATCTGGGTGCTCCCAGTCTGGCAGGGGGATTTGACTAGATGCTCTCTTGAGGTCCCTTCCAATCCCTGACATTCTTGAAGAAGGTGTCCCCTCAGCCTCACTTTCTCCAGGCCAAACACACCCAGCTCCCTTAGCCACTCCCCACAAGACTTGTGATCCAGACTTCCAGAGGAGATGAGGCAATCACAGGGTGCATAGGGTTGTGTTTAAGGGATGTATGGATTAAGGAGAGAGAATGGGGGTAGGGGATTCAGTATGAAATCATAGAGTCATAAAGTTGGAAGGGACCTTCAAAGATCATCCAGTCCAAGCCCTCTGCAGTGAACAGGGATGTCTTGCATTACACCAGGTGGCTCAGAGCCTCAACAAGCCTTGAATGTCTCCAGGAGTGGAGCCTCCACCACCTCTCAGGGCAACATGGGCCATTGTTTCACCACCCTCATGGGGAAGAACTTCTTCCTAATGTTTAATCTAAACCTGCACTGCTCTAGTTTAAACCCATTGCCCCTTGTCCTGTTGCTCTATGCCCTTGTAAACAGACCCTCCTCAGCTTTCTTGAGGGCCTCTTCAGGTACTTGGATTCCTCTATGAGATCTCTCCAGAGCTTTCTCCAGGCTGAACAGCCCCATCTCTCTCAGCCTGTCCTCACAGGAGAGGTGCTCCAGCCTTGTAACTTCCTCTAGACCCTCTCCAGCATGTCTGTGTCCTAGAAGGCTCCAGAGCTGGACACAGTACTCCGTGTGGGAAATCAGTCACACTGTCCCTGCTTGCACGCTGTTAGACACCCTTCTGTGCATCTAGCACTCACGATCTACCTGTCCTGCACTCTCTGATGCACAAAGATGTCCACATGATGGATGCTGTGTAGCATGTGCAAGACCAGATCATTAAGGGGAGGAATTTCTTTCATACCCCAGCCAGCCCAAAGCAGGGCACACAGACAATCCCTAGCTGCGTAGCCACATCTCAAATCTCCTTTGCTCCACGGCAGCTTCTGTGATAGGTTAGAGAACGGTGATGATGGAAGATGCATACCTTGATATAGCTGTTTGTGCAGCCAATATCCTGATCACAGCCACTCTCCAAACCACAGGGAAGTTGCTGGTTGGCATAGCATTCTTGGGAGACCCTCAGGGGAGGTAAAATCACAGGCAGAGACAGATCCAGACACTTCAAAGCACTTCCAGCACATCCCGTAGAAAGGCAACGGAACTCCAAAAAGCCCTGAAGGCAGAAGAGAGATAGCAACAGGAGCAGATGGTCTAAACCATATTTTCAGCTTCTTCCATCCTGAGATCTTGCCTTGTGTGGGCAGGAGGCTGCCAAACCCACCCAGTGAAGTGGGGAAAAGCAGGATGGTCACACCCCACATGCACACAGACGCTGCTCTAAGCTGCCTGTCAGGCTGTGTGTGCTGACCCCAGGTAGCAGAGCAGGCTCTGGCTGCTTTATAAACTAAGCCATGCAGTGGGAAGAGCCAAGCGATGGTTCCTGCCATATGCTCTCCTCCCTCCCTGCAGTCCCTGATGACCCCTCAGCCCCCAGGTGCACACCAATCACCAGAGTGATGCCAAAAGTCTTCAGTGTTGGCTCCTAGATGAGAAGGTTTTCACAGAAAGGTTTTTGCCAGCTCACAAATCACAAGAGCAGTTTGTTTAGCCATTGCTGGTTATCTCTCTTCATTTTTATTCCATAATTCTGTGGGGCTTTTCCTCTTTCTGGTGGCCTGCTTTTTCTTTCTACCTATTTTCTCCACCTCTGCAGTTCTGTTTTCTCCTCCAGGCAACCTCTCCCTTCTGCTTACTGCTAGATTCACATTACTCTGCAGAAAAGGAGGCTGAGGGGACACCTTCTTGCTTTCTCCAACTCCCTGAAAAGGAGGGTATAGCCAATGAGGGTCAGTCTCTTCTCCCAAGGAATGAGCCATGGGACAAGAGGAAATGTCCTCAAATTACACCAGGAGAGGGCTAGAACAGATACTGGGAACTATTTTTCCACTGAAAGGGTTATCAAGCATTGGAAGAGGCTGCCCTGGGCAGGGGTTGAGGCACCATACCTGGTGGGATTTAAGAGATGGGTGGACATAGAGCTTAGAGTTAGGATTTAGGGCTGATTCTTGTCAGAATTGGATTAATGGTTGGATTCAGTGATCTGCAACCTGGACCATTCTGTCATTCCTTAGCCCTTCCTTGTGTGAGCTGAGCTGTCACCTCTATTCGTTATCTAACTCATCCACCTACTACAGCAACTTTTTATCTTGCTTCTAGCTGCTATAATTTGCAGCTTTCCCTTTGCCACAAGATCTCCACACTCAACAGTAACCATCCTTTAGTCTATTACAACCCCAGCTTTTCTGCTGAGATGTTGCTCTCTGAATGCTCCAACTTCCCTGGCAACAGATCATCTTCCATCTTGCCACACAGGTTGGATGTTTCCAAAAATCCTGTTTTATCCAATTGTGGTCCTACTTCCAACTCCTAAACCACTCCAGTTACAAATACTCCTTTAGTTCAGAAGAGCAGTAATAATAAGGAAAAGTTCATTTTGGCTACAAAGCTACACTACAACATTAAACTCTGACATCGCTCCTGGCGAGGAACACCAGGGAAATGCAGATGGAGTTTTGGGCAGAAGGGGAGTTTGGGTAGGAGGGTGGGCTGGCATGTTTGGGTTTGTTCCCCACATCTGAGCAGGGCTGTAGCCTGGGGCTCGCATTCTGATCTTGCTTGTACTGGTGGAGTTGAGATGTGGGGCTGCTGATTTATTGCCTCTGGGCTTTAAAAGGTGTTTTCAGTTCTTTATTCAAAGGGTGTGTGGCTGATGAGAGTGGAGCAGGATGTGGAAGTGCCAAGCAGTGCAGGGAAACACACATCTATGAGGAAGGGCACTGACACAACAACCTTCCTCTGTTCTTTTTTTCTTATCAGCATATCTGGAAGCATTCTATAAAGGTGGGGAAATCACCGTCTGCCTCTGCAGATCAGCAGCCCTGGGGTGTGAAGGGTGATACAGTTTACCCCAGGCCAACCAGCAGCTCAGAGGCAGAGGCAGGTGGTAGAGACACACTCTCTCTCTTTTTTTTTTCTCTTCATGTAGGATGCTGACCCATTTTAGGACCTGAGGAATAACTGTCAAGTATGTTGTAAGTACAGATGTTTTTATTCTAATAACTTAATTGGTAGGAATTACATATGTGCCTTATGTCAGTCTGCAGTTTTGGCACTGAAGCTTGAACAAGTGCTGGTTGTATCCTGGTGTTACACACTGGGAGCTCAAGACTTTTGCTGCTGTTCTGAGGGCAGATTATGGGGTGACTGTGTCAAACTGGTGGATCTGGAACAGACTGAAGATTTGCAGAAACTGATAGCTAGGAAGAGAAGGCAGTAAATGTCATATCTTCAGTATCAGAAGGGCTACATATGTTGGAGTCCATTGAGACTTTCTATCAATTCTCTACATGCTATAAATTACATCCAGGTGCTTCTGTCTCTCTGCTCTCATGAGACCCCACCTGGAATACTGAGTCCAACTCTGGAGCCCTTAGAACAAGAAGGTCATAGAGTTTTTTGAAAGGCCCAGAGGAGGCCATGAGGATATCAGGGGGCTGGAGCCCCTCTCTTATGAGGAGAGGCATAGAGAATTGGGGCTGTTCAGCCTGGAGAGGGCCCAGGGGAGACCTAGAGGCCTACCAGTACCTGAAGGGGCTGACAACAAAGTTGGGGAGGGACTGTTTGCCAGGGCATGGAGCAATAGGACAAGGCTCAATGGGACTAAACTAGAGTGGGGCAGGATTAGATGAGACATTAGGAAGAAGTTCTTCCCCATGAGTGTGGTGAGACAGTGGCACAGGTTGTTCATAGAGGTGGGGGGAGGCCCCACCCCTGGAGACATTCAAGGCCAGGCTTGATGAAGGTCTGAGCAACCTGATGTAGTGCAAGGTGTTGGACTAGATGGCCTTTGAAGGTCCATTCCAACGCAACACATTATATGATCCCTTAATGATATTCCTAAATCATACAAGGGTAATCTTCATTCTTTGCAGTGTCTCTGTCCTGGCATATGTTTACCTTAAGGACAAAAGGACACAGTTATAAATTGATGCTAGTTAAACCAAACCCAGAGCAATTGATTCTCCACATCAATATTCATGTGCTGACACACAGTTTCTCCCCCATACATATGGCTGTAGCTGATCCCAGTCTCATCTGCTGTTTGCATTTGGGCAGAGTAAAGGATGAAGTTTATTATAGCATCCTGGTCAATCAACATTTCACCAATCTGGATAACTAGAAGGAAAAAAAGTTAAGGAAAAAACTTTTCTTAGCAACACAGTGATTGTTTATTTCTTGGGAAGCATTCCATTAATCAAAGGACACAGGTTCTGCAGGCCAACAGCTTTGTCACTTTTTTTGACATAAATTGTTAGGTAAGAATAGTGAACAAACATTAACAAACCCAAACATTTACACACGGACTCATTAAAAAGCAATGTGGGTAGATAATCTTATATCAAACGAGCGTCCCTGGGTAAAAGCTTGGTGCATAAAAGTCAGTGCTGTTCTGGAATTCCTGTGCATTTCCACCCCTTTCATTGTGTGAATTGGCAGCAGTGGCAGATATACGATGCTTTATTTGGTTATAAATAAATCTAGCTATCAGTAAGGTTGTGAGAGTTGGGGCTGTTCAACCAGGAGAAGAGCAGGCTCTGTGGAGAACTTAGAGCAGGCTCCAAGTACCTGAAGGTTCCTACAGAAAAGCTGGGGAGGGACATGAAGTGATAGAATGGAGTGATAGAATGAAAGGCAATGGTTTTAAATAGAGCAGGGCATGGTTAGAAGAGACATTGCAGGGCATAGGACTAGGTGACCGTTGAAGGTACCTTCCAACTAAACATATTTTATGATTCTATCTCCTGTATTGGTGGTGGTTCTGTTTTAATTCTCACAGGGACAGACAGACATTATTATAGCAAATCTGTACTTTAAAAATTAGAGTGACATACATATCCAAACGTAATACTGAGTTATTTTCACTCTTGGGACTTGTCTCATGAAGTTTCAACTGAGTTTCTTGTCTGAATAAATAAAATTAAAAATAAGGTTGCAGAATATAAATATACATTCAGGACAGTGACTCAGTGCTGAGAGCTCAGGATCTTCACATGGGCTGTACCCACACAGTACACAAATTCCAACCACACTTGAAATATCAATTCCCTGTCATAATGTCATGTGAAGATTTATTCCTGACTTCGATTGCTGCAATCTTATTACCTTAGATTCTAGGTGGTGAGGCAAGAATGACCAAACCTGTTAAAAAGATGTCAGTTACTAAGTACTGAAAAATTAGGCAGTAATTCAGGATCTGCTGCAAAGGTGGAGCAGGCTCTGAAACAGAAACAAGCCTGAAAGGCGAAACCAGCCCCTGGATGCTGACATCACTGTAATTTATAGAGCTGTCAAAAGCATCAATCACATTTCACCTTTGTAATAAGGTACCTGGGATTTTGATTTTTAGGTATGAGGCTGTCTGTTTTGCTGTAGAAGACTCCTCATTGCAAGTCCTCAAGGACTTATGTAATGGGCATGGATGTGGCAGCAGTGACACCTGTAAAGGAACATGTGGCATCAGAACTCAGAAATCACAGCAGGGCAGTGCAGCTCAATGTCTGAGTGAACAGGAAGGATTTGGCATTTGACACTGTCCCGCATGACATCCTGGTCACCAAACTGGAAAAGAACGGGTTTGATGGATGGACCACTAGCTGGATAAGGAGCTGGTTGAATGGTCGAACTCAAAGAGTTGCAGTCAATGGCCTATTGTCCAAGTGGAAACCAGTGACGAGTGGTGTTCCCCAAGGATCAGTACTGGGACCAGTGCTATTTAACATCTTTGTAGGAGACATGAACAGTAGGATTGAGTGCACCCTCAGCAAATTTGCAGATGACACCAAGCTGTGTGATGCAGTTGACACACCTGAAGGAAGGGATGCCATCCAGAGGGACCTTGACAGGCTTGAGAGGTGGGCCCTAGCCAACCTCGTGAAGTTCAACAAGGCCAAGTGCAAGGTCCTGCACCTGGGTCGAAGCAATCCCAAGCACAGATACAGGCTGGGTGGAGAGTGGCTTGAGTGCAGCTC
>VZTY01015409.1:23893-54661 GCA_013400935.1 Turnix velox
CCTGATGTAGTGGGAGGTGTCCCTGTCTATGGCAGGGGGGTTGGATCTCGATCTTTAAGGTCCCTTCCAACCCAAACTATTCTATGATTCTATGATTCTATGGTAGGAGTTGGAAGGGACCTCTGCCTGTTCCATCTTGTCCTGTCCCTGAGCACCACTGAACACAGACTGGCCCCATCCTCCTGATACCTGCCCCCCTTTCTGTATTTGTGAGGTTTGATGAAATCCCCAATAGCCTTCTTTTTTCCACACTGAAAAGACCCAAGTCTCTCAGCCTTTTTTCATCACAGAGTTCTTCCAGTCCCCTCATCATCTTTGTTGCCCTTTGCTGTCCCCTCTCCAGCAATTCCCTGTCCTTAATGGAACTAGGAAGCCCAGAACTGAACCCATTGTTCCATATACAGCCTCAGCGTAACAGAGAGGGAGGATGAATCTTCCTGCACCTGCTGGCCACCCTCTCCTTACGCCCCCCAGGATGCCATTGGTCTTTCTGGCCACAAGGGCACATAGTTGGCGCATGGGCATCCTGGATGAAACAGTGGCCCAAACTAGTCCAGCCTGGTAAAAGCTTGGAGAAGCCACCAAACCAATTGTATGCTTTCCTTTCACTAAATAACACTGGGACAGCAGCTACTGAAGGCAACATGAGCATCAGGATGGTGTGGGCAAGCCATAAAGAATTGACCAAGGAAAGTGTTTCAAGAGATGGGTAAAACATGAAAATTCTACATGTTCTTAAAGTGAGGCATTTCCTCAGGTAAAGGGAGAGCAGTTCTTCTTTCCCCACTGGAGGAACAAGGGGATGCACGTGCAATCCTAAGAAAGAATGCAGCCCTACATTAGGAGACTTATTTAATTTATTGTAATTTATGATTTATTGTAATGTAACTCATTTACTTTAATTCATTCTAAATTAAAGTGTGAACCTGATTACATTTTATGCCAGTGTTTCCATGATTATTAAGAAATTCCAAACCCTCACAAGTTTTCTGGGAGGAGACCTGACTGACATGTGGAGCCAGTGGATGTAAATCCAGGACTCGGATCATCACCTTAATTATGTGTTTCTTCTATTTGAGCTCCATATAATAACCCATTTCACATCCTTGTTGTAGGCATAATATACTTTATTCTCACCTACTTTCTGCTCTCGGACCATTGATCTATTTAAGAATTTAAATTTAATATGACTTGATGTTTGCTGGCTTGGGGCACTTTTTCTTCCATCAGAGTCTGTTCTTCTTCGGAGGACTTACAAAAAGATTTGAGTATTAAGCCTCTTCATTGATTAAATAGGACGCTTTTCACTGATCTTCATTTCAATGTGATTTCCCATGGCTACCTTCATAGTAAATGGAAATTAATTTGGGATTATTCCTGGCAATTCCTATTTCTATGCATCAGCCTTAACCTGTATTGTCACACAGTGCTGTAGTCATTAACAGCCAATGTTGCAGTGGGTTTCTACATCAGAGAATAAGAGAAACACCTCTTTTATTGAAATTTGGACAACTAAACTCAAATGAAATGCACATTCGTTGCCAACACAAAGGTCTAGGAAAGAGTGACACAGCAGTACAGGCTGCCCAAGATTTTAAAAATAAATAAAAGCCAGTACAAGGTGTAGCGTTTGCACTAAGTGTAAGTAAGCCTGTGGAGCTATGCCTGGATTAGACTATCCTTCCTGGGAGGAACCAAGGGAGGCTGGAGGACCCAGAAAGCTCCTTGCCCCCTTGGCTGCATCCCCACAGCATGGACAACAGGGTGAGGGGGAGGATTATGCCTCTCAGCTCTTCTCTGGGGAGACCCCCCCCTGCAGGGCTGCCTCCAGCTCTGGGTCCTCAGTACAGAAGAGACACCCAGAGCTGGAGTGGGGACAGAGAAGGCCCCAGAGATGCTGCAAGGGCTGGAGCCACTCTGCTCTACAGGGGGGCTAAGAGAGTAGGGAAGGGTTCAAATTGGAGAAGAGAAGGGAGACCTCAGAGCCCATTCCAGTCCCTAAAGGGGCTCCAGAAAAGCTGGGGAGGAATTGGGGGAATGGTTTTAAATTGGGAGAGGGGAGATTTAGATGAGATCTTAGGAAGAAATTGTTTGCTGTGAGAGGGGTGAGGCCTTGGACAGAGTAGCTTCTCTGAAGGGGTTCAAGGCCAGGTTGGATGGGACTTGGAGCAACCTGGTCTGGTGGGAGGTGTCCCTGCCCAGGGCAGGGAGTGGCACTGGATGATCTTTAGGTCCACTCCACTATTCAGTACCCACTAATTCTGTCTTACCCCCCCAGTCTTTGAGTATTTTATGTCAGCTGGTGACTATTTACTATAGGAATAATGAAGTCCCTTTTAATGTGTGAGTAGCCAGCTGTAGGTGACACACTGTTCATCTTTGTACTGCAAAAATGTCCTGCTGATGTTGTACAGGAGGGTTTGGACATGACGGAGGGAGTCTGAATCAGTGCTTGTGCCTTCTTGGAGGGGGCCTGCAGGATATGTTAACTTCTAAGAGCACATAATTATTTTATTTTACCCCTTCTGGACAATAAAACAGCTTCAAATTTTAAACAGGAAGCTGTGGTAGGATAAAATTGTGTAAAGGTGCTCTGACCTAAAGGCTACGGAGGAAGCCATTAGAGAATAGAAGCTGTAAGACACAGGCAGAATAACTTTAATTACATTTTCTCTTTAGCACTGAATCTATTTCCTTGCAAAGGGGCAGGATTTGGATCAGGAGAATGCCTCCCTGTGGGAAAGCAATGGAAGATAAGTGGGGAGTAACTCCCACATGGGGTGCTGGGAAACACATTTATCACATTAATTGTTGTTCAGTCTTATTTGTTCACAAGTAGAACATCCACACTGAGATACTGTGAGTCTGCAATGGACTCAGGGGCACCTTATCTAACAGCCTGAGAACCTTGCCTGGTTGTTGAAGAAGATCAAAGTACAGTGAGACAACCAGGCCTGAGAACCCTTGAAATACTGGCATGAACAGGAAGTCTGTGCTATCTCACTGTCTTGCTAATAAGGACTCTAATTAATATGGACTCTTGCTAACAAGGAGTCACTCTTGGTCTGCTGTGCCTGCATCTCCTGCTTGCATGCCTTGCCAGGGTGCTGCTGCGGAGATTCTCTGGTCTGTGAGGTATTGAGATTGTTCTTTGCCTTTCATCTGTGGTTTTGTGGTTGTTCCTGCATCTTGTCTGCATCCGCTCACACACTCCCCATCTTGGGACACAATGCCTCTCTTTTATGTAAACCTTCTTTAGCTCAATTTCCCATGGCATTCCCCAGCTTTTCATGGCATAGGAAACAAGCTTTCAGGTCTGCAAGCTCCCTCCCCCCCGACCTCGATACACTTGTGAGCACATCCTTCTTCTGGCAGTTATTTATTGCCCTATCTACAAAAGCTTAGACCCGTGATGCTTTCTGTAAGCCCAACTTCCCCAGACTCCTTTCATCTGAGGATGCCCTATTTTACCCACCACAAGCACAATGAATCCTCAGTATTAAGACCTTGGGGTTGTTTGCCCTGGCTCAGCGCAACGAGCAGAGAATAAACTGACATCAATCTGCAATGATCAAAAGTTGTGAGCAGAGAAATGAAGCTCTGGGGAGAGATGCCATAGGAGAACTTATCCAGTGCTTTGTAAAGCATGGAAAGAAAGGGACTGTTGGGATACCGGGCAGTAAGGGGCAGATAATAAGATCACTGCTGGCACACAGAGAGCTGATGTCCTTTTCCCACCAAAAAGAAGTCTAGGCTGCAAAGAGGGATTGCCCCCAGAGCAGCCATACATAGAAGGGGTTGTGTCCTCCTCCTGCTCAGGAATCTCCCTCAGGGATGGGAGCTCTGAGCAAAAATCTTCCAGTGTGTAGCTGACACCAGGTCCCAGGTGATAGAATTACAATCCCATGATAGCTGCAGGTGATTTTACTTCAGGAGTTTATTAGATCCACGACTTGGTACCTTTCTTTTCACAGCTGCCTGATGGCTAAGGTCTGGGGTCTCCCCTCCTCCTTTCTTTCTCCTGTGGAGCAGAAGAGAATAGTGTTAATGAGTGCTGCGGAGTTGGTTCCCTGGGATAGAGAAAAAGACATCCCTTCTAATATCAGCACCTGAAAAGAACACAGTTTAAGATAATCAGAGAATCACAGAGTTGGAAGGGACCTTCAAAGGCCACCTAGTCCAATCCCCTGCAGTGAGCAGGGATTTCTTACACTAGATCAGGTTACTCAGAGCACCATCAAGTCTAGCCTTGAATGTCTTCAGGGATGGGCCCTCCACCACCTCTCTGGGCCACCGGGGCGTCCAGTGTCTCACCACCCTCATAGGGAAGAACTTCTTCCCAATGTCTCGTCTAAACCTGCCCTGCTCTAGTTTCAAACCATTGCCCCTTGTCCTATTGCTACATGGTCTGATACATGGTCTCCACAGCTACCATGTGGCCCCTTCAGGTACTGGGAGGCCACTATGAGTTCCTCTGAGCTTTCTCCTTTCCATGCTGAACAACCCCAAGTCTCCCAGCCTGTCATTGTAGGAAAGGTGCTCCAGTCCGCTGATCACCCTCATGGCCCTCTTCTGAACCCACTCCAGGTCCATGTCCTTTTTGTGCCAAGGGCACCAGAGCTGAACACAGTACTCCAGGTAGAGTCTCACAAGAGTAGAGTAAAGGAACAGAATCACCTTACCCAACATGCTGGCCACAGTGCTACATTTCATCTTCCACCTCAGTCAGATCTAGAGCACAACGTGGCTCAGAGGATGGTGGGACCTTTGAAGTTATGAGAACTTTATAGCACTGAGCCCGAGACTCAGCGATTTAAGCTAAATCCACATAACACATTACATCAGCTTAGGGGAATTCAGTGCTAGGCACATTTAGCTAAACCAAATCGAGAGTTTTCAGTGAAGCCCATGTAACTTGTAACATAAATAAGCCTACAGGACTGCCCTTCCAACTAGTTATTTATTAATAGCTTTTATAGCTAAATACTTCTTGAAAATGTATATAAATGTATACATATATATGAAACTATTATTAAAGTTACTGCAATTAACTGGCAGAGTAGGAACATTCCAGAATGTGAAAATTATTTTAAACATGCTGGAATATGGCAGGTTGTAATATTTTTTTCAATATCAGGAGTAAAATCCATCCAACAAGGTATGTTTTTTTAAGGAAGGTTTTTTGAAGAACTCAGGCAGGTTCATAGATTTATACTGAAGGTATTCTTTGCCCTTCCATATTCAAATTCTGTAGCAGAGTAAGTGAATTTAAAGCAGTGGCTCCATGTGCTCCCAGTGCCTCTCCCTGCTCCATCACTGGTGTGTATGGGCTCTATGAAAGCATGTTAAAAAGCACAATATGAATAATATAAAATCATGGATATAATTAATTGAAACAGACTCTAAAAGAAACATTTATCTAAGTTAAGTTTATGGTTGGGATGGATGATTGTAAAGGTCTTTTCCAACCTAAATGATTCTCTGATTCTATGATCTCAAGATAGAACAGCCCTTGGAGTTGTCAATTAAGATATTAATCTCTACTGCTGTATTCTAGTGTCTCTGTTTGTGGCTTCAGAGCATCCCCTGAAGCAAGTCACCATTATATTCTCCCTTAAAGGTCAGCAAGAAGTAAACAGTCAGAATGAGCTTCTCAAGGCTGCATTGGAGCTGAGATGAGGGCTAGAGAGGAGATCTACCCACTGTCTACAACTCTCTTCTCCAGAGGAACAATCCATGGGACAAGAGGAAACAGCCTTAGGTTGTGCCAGGGGAGGGTTAGGATGGGTATTAGGAACAATTTTGGCACAGGAAGGGTTATCAAGCATAGTAAGGAGCTGCCAAGGGCAGCGGTTGAGGCACCATCCCTGGAGGAATTTAAGAGTTGGGCAGACATAATGCTTAGAAATATGGTTTGTGTCAGTGTTGGGTTGATGGTTGTACTCAATGATCTGAAAGGTCCCTTACAACCTGGGCATCTATGATTCTGTGATGGCAGATCTCTCATTCCCCCTGCTGAACTTTGTGATTTTCACCCTGCTTTTCTCCCTTGAGGAATATTTCTAATTCCCACAAGCCTAACATGCAGAGAGTACAGACCTTAGCATTTAGAAACATGAAAAGTAGGAGACAAGCACTGGGATTCAGGACAGTGAAACATCAGGCCCTTCTCATGCGAGCAAGTCTCCTTTTGTCAGAAACTGGGCCCAGGCTGATGACAGAAGCAATTACTGAAAGTAATTATTTTCTCATTGGGTAAACACTCTGGTACAATCTACAACTGTTTGTAGAGCCACTCTACATCCATAAATTATCTGACTGAAATTCGTGTTGGCTTCCAGAAGCCTGAGCTGGTTCAGGGGAGCGGAGGGAGGAAGGAGCTTGCATGTTGGCTGAGCTGTTGTTGTGAGAAGTAGCAGGGCTGTTTGTAGAGGCAGAAGGACACAATCCTGGCAGGGGTCCAGCACTAGGCTAGTATGGGAATTCATTATTCATTATATAGTGGGAGGCAAAGTTTTTGATTTATGGGCAGCAAGCAGCACAAACACCAGATGCCTTTCAGCAGAACTGTAGACCAATGGACCAAAAGGAAGGCCCCTCCTGGTCATTTATTTTAGGCAGATCATAGTTCCAGGGAAAATGGGACAACTTGGTTTCACACTATATGTAAAAATCTTTCTTTTTGCACCTTCACAGTATTGCCTTGCACTTAAAGAGATAAATCATAGAATCATAGAACATGTTGGGTTGGAAGGGGCCTTCAAAGACCATCTAGTCCAACCCCCCAGCAGTGAGCAGGGACATCTTGCACTAAATAATGTTGCTTAGATCCTCATCAAGGCTGGCCTTGAGTATCTCCAGGGATGGGTCCTCCACCACCTCTCTAGGCAATCCTTGCTGGTCTCTTTATGAATAAACAAAAAGCTACCTGGACAATTCAGGGAGAAAAACAACCAGGCCCACTAGAAATCAGCCTTACGATAAATCACACTCAAAACTGAAAGCCAGTTATATTTCTGCCATGGGATTTTGATAATCCCTTCCAGGCAATTTATAATTCATCCCCTGTCTCTGTCTTTTCTGTCACCTCACCACTCTATGATGTGTCTGAGCATTCTGATTCTTAATTTCACTGCTCAATGACTGCAAAGCTTTTCCCACATTATCCCATCTAAACCAAATCACTTCTCAGCCAACACGCTCTGGGATCATTGTCCTTTCTCATTCGTGCTGCAGCAATGGTTGTCACTGAGGCTCTTGGGCACCATTCAGTTTTTATATTGCATTTCTGAGCAAGCAGCAAAAAATCCATCAGGAAAGACTCCACCAAATCTCTGCTACCATCCAGATTGCAAATTAACACTGTGTCACAGTTTTACAGTTCTTCTCCCCTGTGAAAGCAAGCACCAGTGCTGCCCAGGGTAAGCATTCACCCAATTGCTCTAGAGAAATCTATTTATTTGTTTTTTGGAGTTAATAACCTGATTACAGTCTTACAAACCAAAGTAAGTGTTTTGTGTTTTCTCATTTAGAACACCCCTCCTCCTCTCTCTTCACCATAACAGAGAATTAACTCCCCATGTTCACTTTTTGGTTGATCGAAGATAAGCTCTCTGCTATGATTCACAGAATTGCCTTGGTTGGAAGGGATCTTTCAGATCATCAAGTCAATCATCAACCCAACTCTGACAAGAACCATCCCTAATTCAGAGGAATGTAGTTTGGATACTGTCATGGAAGGAAGCATGTCGCTAACAACTCCTCTCACCAGGCTAACAAAGAAACACATGACAGCTCTGCCATTTAAATGACAATATTTCACAGCAGAGCAACACAGACACCCTGTTGGGTTGAATATGAGAGTTCTCATAGAATCACAGACTGATCAGGGTTGGAATGGACCTCTGGAGATCACCCTGCCCAACCCCCTGCCAGAGCAGGGTCAACCAAACCACAGGTCACACAGGAACGTGTCCAGGCAGGGTTTGAATGTCTCCAGAGGTGGAGGCTCCACCACCTCTCTGGTGGTGCCAGAGCTCTGCCACCCTCACAGCAAAGAAGTCCCTCCTAATGTTGAGATGGAAATTGTGCCCACTACCACTTCTCAACTATGTTTGGGCCAGAAAGCACATGTAGAGTGAGGTCCAACTCAGAGGAGATTTTCAGCAGGTCCAAGAGCTACAAAAATTTTTTTTCATTACCTCTTAAGTTCTGCAAAATGTAACCTTTGATCCAAAGAAATAGCCAGTGACTACTCTCACACATTGCTTTGATGATGGCGTCAGTTATTTTCCTTTGATGCAATCTTGTTTATTCACAAAGAATTTTCAACAAGTCCCATTTTTCTCAGCCCAGCAAAAATCAAATGGAAAGAAGGGGTGCTGGCTCCCCGATTAACAGGGAACCTTCTGAACTACACGTGCCCTCTCTAGCTCTTCTCTCTCAACCATTGATTTGACTTTCTGCTTCTCTTCTGCTGGTTCTTCTGTGTCTTTTCACACATGCTTATAGAATCATAGGACATGTTAGGTTGAAAGTGACCTTCAAAGGCCATCTAGTCCAAACCCCTGCAATGAGCAGGGACAACTTGCACTACGTCAGGCTGCTCAGAGCCTCATCAAGCCTGGCCTGGAACATCTCTAGGGATGGGGCAACCTGGGCCAGTGTCTCACCACTGTCACGATGAAGAATTTCTTCCTAATGTCTAATCTTAACCTCCCCTGCTCTAGTGTAAAACTGTTGCACCCCATGACCTCTGGAAAATACTCCGTCCTCTCCCTATGTATTCAGACTGAAGTAAAACCCATTGCCTCTGCCAGAATACCTTTGCAAATCCCTTTTTTTTTTAATCACTCCTATTGTTTAAAGAAGCTCATTTTACATCACTTAATTTCTTATGAAATTCATTTCACACAATGAGTGGTTGTTATGCCCTTGAGCTTTGAGAATTCATCTAGTCTGAAGAATAACTGGACCTAGTGCAGTCTGAGGGGGCCAGAGATTTTTATCTTTGGCTCTCTGTTCTCCTTTACAACCCTGCACACTGGTCAGGCAGGGTCTTCCTGTGCCCAGAGGCTGCCATGAGGTGGATCATCTTGCATAGCATTCCCATGAGACTTTCCATCTCAACTGACAGTCACAGCTGGCTGAGCATGGCCTTCACCAGCCATCCAAAACAGCTTGACATTAAGGTGGGGCACTGTAACCTCTTTGCCATTGTGCTGCCATTGATAGGCATCCTACACCTGCCCAAACCACAGATTAGCTGATGACTCCACCAAAAGCCTATACGTGAGGAACACTCGAGCATGGTCCTGCTGTTCCCACTGCAGGCAGAGAATGAGTGAAGTGATGAAGACCCAGTCTTCAGGGACCTGCCCAGAAGCAAAAGAGGGGACATTAACAAGCCTTTGTTTACCAAGAGAATGGTCAAACACTAAAACAGACTTCCTAAAGAGGTGGTCAATGCCCCAAGCTTGTCAGGATTCAAGAGAAGTTTGGACAATGCCCTTAAAAACATGCTTCAGTTTGGTCAGTGCTGAAGTGGTCAGGGATCGGGACAAGATGATCATTGTGGGTCCTTTGCAAATGAAACTGTCTTGTCTTCCCTTTTCTTGGCCCAGGTGGACAAGATGGCCAATGGCATCCTGTCCTGTATTAGGAACACCATAGTGAGTAGAACCAGTGAAATGATGATTTCCCTGCTCAGGAACTGGTGAAGCTGCACCTCCAGTGCTGGATCCATTTTTGGGCCCCTCACCACAAGAAAAAGCCCTTGAGGTGCTGTAGCAGGTACAGAGAAGGGCAATGGAGCTGGTGAGGAGTCTGTAGTACAAGTCTTGTGAGCAGTGGGTGAAGGAGCTGGGGGTGTTCAGATGGAGAAAAGGAGGTTGAGAGAAGATCCCTTCATTCTCTCCAGTTCCCTGCAGGGAGGATATAGCCAGGGGGGTCAGGTTTTTCTCCCAAGGAACAGGCCATGGGACAAGAGGGAATGGCCACAAGTTGCACCAGGGGATGGATATCAGGAACAATTTTGACACAGAAAATGTTATCAAGCACTGGAAGAGGCTGCCCAGAGCAGGGGTTGAGGCCCCATCCCTGAAGAGATTTAAGACATGGGAAGACACAGAGCTTGGAGATGTGGTTTAGGGCTGGTTCTTGTCAGAGTTGGGTCCATGATTTGACTCAAGGATCTGAAATGTCCCTTCCAACCAAGGCCATTCTATGATCCTCCTTTTTTCTCTAGACTTTTACCAGAAGGACTTCTGGGAAGGGGCTGCAGAGTAGACTATGTTGACAATGTGTCAACAGTAAAGAAGCACCTGAATACCATTCTGTGAGTGGGAAGCTGGCTGGGCACCTGAAACGGCACACCTGCACTGCTGAATAATCATTGCAGATGAGACTACACACTAGCAATTACTCTCAGCTTAAGTAACATTAAAGGGAGAACTTTGATAAACAAGCAAATCTCAGAGAATTCGTCTCTCTTCTTGCTATAATCCTCCATAATTACAGATGAATACCATATTTGCTAGAACACCAGGCATTAAAGTGCTCTTCATTGCACAAATGGATAAAGACTCACATTTCACTTAGCAGAAGGAAACAGTCAGGGTGCTCACTGTATCATTAGCAGCTTGGAATCCTTTGGTTGGCAGCTGCATCTACAGCTCAACACCAAAACAAGCAACTTTGGAACTCTTCAAACAAAGCATGTCCCACTTCTGACACTGAGCTGACAGCCAGCTCAAGGGAACCATAAACCTCAGAGAAACCTCTGGGAGCTGCTCCAGAGAAACACTTAGCCCAACTGCAAAGTAGTATCAGGGCTAGAGTTTGGAAAGGTAACACAGAAAGAGGGTGAGGTGTAAACTGGAAAAGGTCTTTGAAGTAGTGCAGTATCCTTGGACTAGGGGACGCGGATTAAAAAATGATTCATAAAAGGCTTTTGCTTTGACACTGGGAACATTGTGGAACAGCCTGGAGGAACGGTGGGTCCAAAGTTAATCACATTGAGAAAGAGCCTACAGGAGGGCACGACAGCTTAGCCAAATAATCACTCTGCTGGGGTAATTCATGGCTTAGTTTTTCCCAGCTCTATTGGTTATTTAATTTGAGTACAATCTGGATGCTTGCATTGTGGCTCAGTTGGTTCCCAAGGTTTTTGTTGGTATGGGGAAGAGGAATCTCCTCCTTTCTGCACCTTCGGCTGGGTGAGAGCCCAACCTTTCACAGGGACTTGCATGGCAACTAGGCAACAGTCAAGTTAATCCATGTCCTGTTTGCCAGGCTCAGATTAATGATGGTGTTACTAGTTTCACAGTTAAAGGTAGATCAGATGAATTGAGCTGACTGCTGTGAGCCCATTAAAAATGAGAGGTGGTTTAAATGAGAAATGGCCCAAACACTGCATGTGGGTGATTACCACAACCTTGCTATTGCTGCCGCTGATGCTTGTTAATAGAAATTTGATCATGGATCTAAGATTCTGAAAATATCTAATGTCAGACATGTCAAAGCTGGGCCTGGCACTTCTCCCAGGGAACAGGCCACAGGACAAGAGGAAACAACCTCAAGTTGCATCAGGGATGGTCAGGATACATACAAGGAAAAATAATTACATCAAAAGGTTTATCAGGAATTGGAAGAGGCTGCCCAGGGAATGGGTTGAAGCCCCATCCCTAAAGGGATTTAAGAGCCTAGCAGACATAGAGCTTAGAGACATGGATTAGGGATTAGTGATAGTTCTTGTCAGAGTGGGGTTGATGATTGGACTCAATGATCTGAAAGGTCCCTTCCAATCTGGGCCATTCTATGATTCTACAGGGCAGGCCAAACAGAAATTGGTATGCAAAACTATGTTTCAGGGTGGAAATGCCTTTGTTTTGTTGCTGTCCCAGGCAGTGTAGATACAAATGCCATTAATTACTTAAATGTTCTACACCGCATACATACTCTTACATGTAAATCTCTTTTCAGCCAGAAGATCCTTGGAAGTAATAGAATACTTTTCCATCACAATTAATTCTTCCTTTTCCACCCAAAAATCACATATTCCTCTTAGCCTTGGACAAACTCTTGTCCTGATTCTTCCTATTGCAGCTGTGCAACATCTCCAGGAGTTACAGCTTATTTTAGAGGCAGCCCTAAGACACTCAGCTCATGCTCTGTGCTGAAATACCATGAATTGGTGCAGATGCAACCACAAAAGGACCAGAATCAACCCAAAAAAAGCCAAAAGCACAGTGACATGAGTTTACAACCAGGCTGTTGAACTAAAAGGCAGCTTGGAGCTCAAGCAGAATGAGCTTGCCAAAGCCACAGACATACCTCTCATGGCAGAGAAAGCAAAAGGGTAGAAGAGATAAAGCTCTTACGCCAGCCTCGCCTGCTCAATCGGATGGCAGTTGTTGAGGTAGTTGAATCGGATGGTATCCATAGGGTGCTTGTCTGGACAACGCCATGGTGGGAGCTTTTTCTTCTCCTTGTTTGTCCTGCTTCTTAGCACAAAAAGTTCTGCCTCTTGGATGCTGCTTCTTACTGGTTGGACATCAGGAACTACAAATTCATCCTTTGAAGGTGTCTAATAAGAGAGAAGAATCATGGAATCACAGAATAGAATTGTAGAATGTGTTGAGTTGCAAGGGAACTTCAAGGGACATCTAGTTCAACCCCTCTGCAACAAGCAGGGACATCTTGCACTGGATCAGGTTGCTTAGAGTTTCATCAGTTCTGGCCTTGAATATCTCCCAGGGATGGGGCCTACACAACCTCTCTGGACAACCTCTTCCAATGCCTAGCTTTAGACAGTTCCATTAGGGTCCACAGATAGAAACAGGCAACCTGGTAGTGCACGTCATCACCAATGTCCCAAAATCTGTATTATTTTGAGTTGAACTGTTTTTGAGATGCTTTGGTACCTCTGCAGTGACTACAGAAAGAATCTATGGGGGAATCAGTTAAAATTAAAGGGACAAGTTTTGAATATAGGGCTGAAGAATCCCACCTTCACAGCCCCATACATCAGGCACAGCATGGATGGATGATGGGAAAGAAGAGCACAGGGCAGCACACGAATTTAGATTAAAATTTAAAATTATTTATCTTCTATTTTACTAATGAGAGATTACAGAAAGAGAAAGAGGCAGAGGGATTAGGAGTCCAGCCATCCTTGTTTTCCCACAGGCCCTGAACATGTCTAGAGGTGGCGAGTACATACCTTTGGTCTCGTGATATGCAGCTCTTTTACCATCTCAATGTAATGCTTCTTCCAGACTCCTTGTTCAAAGGGGGTTGGAGAGAAGTTGATGTACCAGCCAAAACACAGGCATTTGGGCATCCAGAGCTGATCCAGTTCAGACAGGTACTTCCAGTACCAGCTCACCTGTGAATGTCCGGTAGGTTGAAAACATTGAGGTTTCAAGCATCCAAGGTTGTAGCTAGAGACTTCAGTACAGCAGATTGATTCCCTCCTGTTCTTTTACAATTGTACAGCATCATTTATGCTCCAATTAAACCTTTCATTAAACTATTTAAGTCATTCAAGGTCCCCATGATATTTTCAGTGCCTAAGTGTTAGGTGATCTCCAGCAGAGAGAGAAATATTTGAAACATCATGGGTCAAGATAAAAGATTTTAGTTTTTTCTGGGGCATTAATTGTTATTAATTGTTACATTAATTGTTATTAATATCCATCCTAAACCTCCCTTAGCACAACTTGAGGCCATTTTCTTGTGTTCCATGGCTTTGCCTTGGGAGAAGAGTCCAGCCCCCTGGCTACAACCTGCTTTTAGGGAGTTGTAGAGAGTGAGAAGGTCTCCCTTCAGCCTACTTTTCTCCAAGCTGAATGTCCCCAGCTCCCTCTGCGTCTCCTCAGAAGACCCCCCCCAGACGTCTCATTCAGAACCACTTTAGGCATCACCTCACAGCACTTTATCTCATCCAAACCTATTTTTGGAGTCTTAGCTGCTACCTTCATCACACTGAAGCCCAAGCTACCATGCTCAAAAGCATATCTCTGCTTTTCCACATCCAACACGTTACTTGCAAGCGTTTTAAAGAATCTGTTTTTCTTGAAGCATGTTTACAACTAGCACAGGCTAATAATTTTCAAAGTAATTAATGATTCTGCTCACGGGTACTTTAAAAGAACATGAGCCTTAGAAAGTATCAGGTCTTTTACTCAGAAAGAATCAGTTTTGAGAAGTGCCATGTGTTAAATCTTGGATTACTCTCCCCTTTTGTAACTCTTGTCTGATTTGGCTTAATTTAGGATGTGTGAAAGTGCTTCACTCAGTCTCATACAAGAATCATGAAGCTTTTGACACCCAGTCAGAAAACATCTTTGAATTGCAAAGAACAGCACTGGGATGTCATTACTGAAAACTAGTGATATTTTCATTTTTTAGATTAGACTAAAAACTTACTGAACCTTGGGTATCTGTTGTTTATTTTACCTGTGCACATCGACAGAGACTCTGTGGGTCCAGGAGGGAAAAGATGAATAAAGATAGGACTCTAGGGAGCCTTGTGGTAAAATCTACAGCCTCGATGGGGACTCGATCCTGTAGCTGCTTGGCACAGAATTTCTGCTGTGACAAGGAGCAGCGTTCTAGTAGGTCCACCAGGATCTTCTGCCTCTGACTATCTTCCCACTTGTCAAACTGAAAGAAAAAGAGTTTTGTGTTCTGAGAAACTAGAGATTCTGTTTCTTAAAATAAAGCAAACACTTAAAGCAATGGAAAATGCATACACAGCAGCTTCTGGTGACTCATTCAAGAGCAGGACATGTAGGAATTGGGAACACATGGAGAGGCTACATTAAAAAACACTCTGAAGTCACATAACATATGATTTATAATCCTCAAAGGATCCCAGGATGGCCTTGTCCAGGACACACTCACGCTCACAAGATTCTTTGCTCCTGGGACCAGCAATGAGATTTGGCTTTCCCCTTGGAAAAGTAGAGACTTGGGTGTGTTTTTTGAGGATCAGATCCCAAATGGTAATGAGTTAGTATCATAGAATGCTTTGGTTTGGAAGGGACTTTCAAAGGCTATCTAGTTCAAACCCCCTGCAGTGAGCAGGTATATCCTGCACTAGATCAGGTTGCTCAAAGCCTCAAGACTGGCCTTGAGAGGAATCCCAACTACACAGAAGAGAAACCACATCATCTTCCAATATCCCAAGGAAAATATGTGGCACAAATCTAGCAGAACAAAGTTTTTCCACAGCATTTCTATGCTCTTGGCAGGTACCTAAGGAGACTCACAGCTCAGAAGACCAATTGGATCCTTGTTGATGGATGGGCACAGGCTAGGGAGTTAACGACTGCCATCAAGTTCTCGGAGCAAGACAAAAGCATCAATCCTGCCTCACCAGGTTGGAGCCATAGCCGCGTGATGACCTTGACGATCGTGTATCTCCTTGGAGGCCTGGGGGAGTGCTGAGAACTAGTGAACAAGGAACTCGTGGTCAACTGTGCCGGAAGGAGAAAAGAGAGAAACCGCAAGGGGAGGGTTCGACATAGATGATGTAACATGTGACCAATCGGAGTGTGACTAGTGGGCATGGTTAACCATAGCTGTATATAAGCTTGTCTGATGCTCTCAATAAACGAGATTTGCTGATCATGATAGCATGAGGCTTGTCTCCCGCGACTCCGTTCCCGACAGATCCTGGACTGTATCAGAAGAGCTGCGGACAGTAGGTCAAGAAAGGTGATTCTACTTCTCTATTCTACTCTGGTGAGACCCCGTATGGAGTTACTGTGTCCAGCTCTGGTGCCCTCAGCAGATGAAGCACATATATGTGTTGGAGAACATCCAGAGCAGGCCACAAGGATAATTCAAAGGCTGAAGCCCCTCTGCTATGAGTACAAACTGAAAGAGCTGGTGTTCTTGAGTCTGGAGAGGGAGAAGGGAGACCTTCTAGCATTCTACAAGGGGTGCAGCCGAAAGGGGCCTACAGGAAAGCTGAGGGGGGACTGTTTGCAAGGACATGGAGCAACAGGACAAGGAGTGATGGTTTTAAGCTAGGGCAGGTTTAGATGAGGCATTAGGAAGGAGTTCTTCCCTACGAGGGTGATGAGACACTGGCCTTGGTTGCCCAAAGAGAAAGTGCAGACCCCTTCTCCAGAAACATTAAAGACTAGGCTTGTTGAGGCTCTGAGCAACCTGATCTAGTGCAAGATGACCCTGCTTATTGCAGGGGGTTGGACTAGATGGCCTTTGAAGGTCTCTTCCAACTCTATGATTCCATGATTTAATATTGGTGTGGGATAAAATGAGTACTGAGGTAACCAGACAAGCATGTATCCCTTTACCACGATGGCAACCACAATGCTGCATTCTGTGGAGCAGGGCAGAACTGGCATGGTGGAAGTGACCATGACAGTGGCTAGTGTTTAACTGGTGCTGATAGGAGAGAATGGAAAGGTCCCTGTCAGCAGAAATCTCCTGGGAGGAGAATGAGCTCATCATCAACACAATCTGCTCAATCTGTCTCTAAAGTGGCAAGAGCAGTCTTGGCTGGGAGTGCCAGGAGGGAGGAAATGTCATAGGACCATGGCAATGGTTGCAGACAGGACAGAAGAAAATTACTGTGTCCACATCTTGTGTCATTAGCACAGGAATGACATGGACTTGTTGGAGAGAGTCCAGAGGAGGGCCTCAAGAATGATCAGGAAGCTGAAGCACCTCTGCTACAAGGACAGACTGGGACAGTTGAGAATCTTCAGCCTGGAGGAGGCTGCAGGGAGACTTTCTCACAACCTCCCAATAATGGAAGAGTCCTACAGTAAAGCTGGGGAGGGACTGTTGCAAGGACCAGGGGCAATATTTTTAACTAGAGCAGAGCAGGTTTAGGTGAGACATTAGGATGAAGCTCTTCCCCGTGAGGGTGGTAAAACAGCTCCTAGGCTGCCCAGAGAGGTCCCATCGCTGGAGGCATCTGAGGCTGGGCTTCATGAGGCTCTGGGCAGCCTGATCCAGCGCAAGATGTCCCTGCTGACTGCAGTGAGTTGGACTAGATGAAAGTCACTTTGAAGGTCACTTTCAACTCTACGATTCTATGGAATCCCTGTGAGAAGGGCGTGTTTTTCAGGCATGAAATGCCCCATCCCTGGAAGTGTTCAAAGCCAGGTTGGATGGGGCTTGACGCAACCTGGTCTAGTGGGAGGTGTGTCTGTCCAGGGCAGATGGTCTTTAAGGTCCCTTCCAACTTATACCATTCAGCAATTTTTTGAAATCCAATTTCAGACATCATTCCAGTCTCCTGCTTCATTCTTCTTCATAGCACAGCAAGAGCTGCCCTGACTCAAACTCACCTTCTTTTCAAAGGGAAAACTGAATGGTCTGGGGAGTTCCCCCAGCTAAGGAATGCTGCTTTTCCCTGTTTGTTTCTTCCTTGGGCATTGGCCATACCCAAACCCCATATTCTGCTTTCACAGGGTTATTTCCTGAAGCAAGCTTTCCACATCTGACAACTTGCTCTCCACTAGCCAGCACATTAATTTCTGCATTTAACCTTTGTGGCAGTTTGAGTCTTTAAGCTAAACCTGACCTCCCAAAATTAAAAATTGTACAAAAACCCATTAAATTATTTCTTTTTTTTTTTTGAAATTATGGTTAAATGGTTTAATGTCCCATGTTCCTTCCTTGCTCTTTCATAACAAAATAGACTAGAAATTCAGATTATTTAGTTCTCTGCTTTCCCTAAAAATTCTAGCCAAGTGGAGGATGGTCAGGTCGGAATAATGATTTATAATATACTGTGCAGTTGAGAGGTGATGGAGAAAGAATCTATTTCCAGATTATTTCTGACTTTATTTTTACTTGTATTTATTGAATTCCAGTGCCAGGGATTAAACTGTGAAGAAGCAAATAGATCTTTTCCTCCTCACAGACACCTTTGCAAGACCTCCAAGAAAGTCTGCAAGAAAGAAGGGTGGAACTGGCATTCCTGAGATCCCAGAGACAAAAAGCCATATAGAAGAAAGCTCCTGAATGTCCCAACTTGTCAGACAGACAGGGAACTAAGGAATACACCTTTTCCCTTCCATCCCTGTTTTGCATATAACTTTCTGCTCTGATGACGTTTAGCAGAGAACTATGGAAATCTGTAGCAGGATCTTTGGGGTTTAGCAACCAGAATAAAATCAGACCAAGGTGAACCAGAGGGAGCAGGGGACATTCTGCCCATCCCCTTCTCACCCTCAGCTTTATATGAAAGGATTTCTCTGGCACATGGTGAGGAGGGAAAGTTTCTGCTGCAAAAACTCCGAAATCACAGTCATGCCCAGCTACATCTTCTCATTAAAACTATCTAGAGTCACCAGTTTGCACAGATAAATTTCTCCCACATGTTCCATAGAGAGAATAGTAACTGTCTTAGTCTTCTCCACATCAAAGCTGAAGTTAAATGATCAAAATAAATCTCTTCTTTTTGGAGGAGACTGAATATTTGCTTCTTCTTAACTTTTTTAACTCTGCCACTAGTTTTGCAACAAAGCAGTTTCTTCTACCAGCCTCAGCCTGTCCTTACACTGCAAGGGAAGGTCCATTGAAACCAGTGTTCCACCATCAGGAGCACAGGAACACATGGCTTCTTCTCCATGGCATTCAGCAGCTGCTGAGTAGTTTAGCAGGCATCATTTTTCTGTTCTCCAGTATAAAAAAGCATGTCCCCATCCTACATTTGGCTGCTTTCCTCTGAAGTTCCTCCCCTTGCATCTGATTACAGCAACCCAACCAGTTGGACCGGATTCCCCCCTTTTTTGAGGTGCTGCACCTTCTTAGCCCAAGCTACCAACATTTTTTTATTCCTTTTCTGTGCCTTCCCCTGAGCCCTGGGGAACAATGTCTCCCCAGGGACTGGATGACATAAGGCTACACTGGTAATACAGAGAGCTCAGTCCCTGCTTCTGCGATCAGTTTACAATTAATCCATGAGTGCACACAGACAAGTAACGAATTCTGGCACTAAAGGGGGAGCCTGGGACCTCAGTGTCAAAGTACAGAGGTGCTGTTGCTTAACCTGAAGAGGCCCCTCACTACTTTAGGAGTCAGCATGTTTTACTGACACAAAGTAGACACTGAAATGGAACATAATCCTCATCTCCAACCCAGTATATCATAGAATCATAAAATCACAGAATTGTTTTAGTTGGAAAGGATCTTAAAGGTCATCCAGTTCCAATGTCCCTGCCCAAGACAGTGACACCTCCCACCAGCCCAGGTTGCTCCAAGCCCCATCCAACCTGGCCTTGAACCCCTCCAGAGATGGGGCAGCCACAGCGCCTCTGGATAACCTGGGCCAGGGGCTCACCACCCTCAGAGTAAAGGATTTCTTCCTAATATCTCATCTAAATATCCCCTTTTTTAGTTTAAAACCATCCCCCCTCATTCCTTGTCTCCCCTCTCTTATCCACAATCCCTCTCCAGCTTTCCTGGAGCTCATTTAGGGAGTGGGAGGCCACTAGAAAGTCTACCTGCAGCCTTCTCCAGGCTGAACCCCCCCATCTCTCTCAGCATACCCCTCACATCAGAGTGGCTCCATGAGTTCACGGGGTTACAGTAATATGTAGTTCTTCCTGTGTGCTGCAAACCCAATTTGTTAGTCAATGAAGCTCTTTTGCGGAACAGTTTGCAAGTAGATGGACATAATTCACCCAGGCAGAAGCAATCTTGCCCTCCCTCCCCAGCCATCTTCTCCCTGTCTTGATGAAAGGATTAGCTGGAGACCCCAACCTGGGGCAGACTATCCATAAGATACTCTCGTCCACATCATAGTCCCTTCTAACCTCTGTGATTTTATAATTCTACATGAAATTCTATTATATAAACTGCATATTTGGCTTGGTTCCTTCCTGGCCCAGGCTAATGTCCAAATTGTATCCAAACATTGTCTGGAAATAGTATTACCAGCCAAAATCATGTCAGGGAGCATGGGAACAATTTCGTAGTGTGGATGAGCAAGTTCCAGTACCTGGGGACACTCATATCTACTGTATAAATGCCTCACAGAAAGTGTAGCCTGCAGGGTGAGCTGAACTGTTGTCTGGGCTCCCCTGACTTGTTTACATCTCATATGTCTATAAAGAAAGCTCAGATCACATGGAGATGTTCACACTTAAGGTGTCTTAATCTGCAAATCCAACCACAGCTTCATTGAGAACACATTAACCAGGCTGTCAGCATAATGGCAATGAGCATTAAGGTAGTGCAACACACTTTCATGCTTTTTAAATTAATGGGAGGAATATTTGGCTTGCAAAGCAGCAGATGGGGAAGGCTGAGAGGCAGCACGTCAAGGCAACTGCCCTGGGTGCAATACAGAGTAAAAGCAACTACAATAAACCAGGAAAATTAACTGAGAAATGCTAGCCTTTCTGTAGCTTAACCACCAAAAGGGTTTCACCTGAAAGACAGCAGCATGATTTCTCTTTCCTGTGTTTCTGTGGTGACTGACGAGGGGCAATGGTTAAAAACTAGAGCAGACCAGGTTTAGATTAGACTTTTCTTTCCCATGAGAGGTGGTGGAGTCCCCATCTCCAGCCCAGAGATATTCAAGGCCAGGCTTGCTAAGGCTCTGAGCAACCTGATTTAGTGCAAGATGTCCCAGCTCACTGCAGGGTGGTTGGACTTGATGGCCTTTGAAGGTCCCTTTCAACTCAACACATTCTATGATTCTGTAATTTGGATAGTATTTGGACAAAGGCATTGGTGTGAAGGGAATACTTTGCAAGTGCCCCAAGTAGGATCAAAGCCAACAAATACTCCTTCCTAGAAACAGCCATGTAAGCCAGGGACCTACTGTTCCTACACACCACCACTGCTTCCACTCTGTGCAGCAATAACACTTTGCTGAGCTGAGCACAATCTGAGACAGTAAAAAATTGTTCAATCACCCATACTGGGTATTGCAGATGACAGCACAGCCAGTGCTAAAACCTAAATGAAAACATCCACACAGAGTCCCTGAATGCAGGCAAATAAATTCAGGAAGAATGAAATAAACAATGACCATCCAAAGTGTAATCCAATTATTTATCAGTAAAAGAAGATGACTATGTCAATGGTGCACAAAGGATCTTGGTTGATGGTCCTTCAGTGCAAAGAGGTTGAGAAATACTGAGCTGGTTCATAAAAAAGAATCATAGAATAACCCAGATTGGAAGGGATGTTTCAAATCATTGAGTGCAACCATCAACCTAACTCCAACATGAACCAGCCCTAAATGATATCTCTAAGCCCCGTGTCTGCCCACTTCTTAAACCCTTCCAGGGATGGTGCCTCAACTGCTTCCCTGGGCAGCCTCTTCCAATGCTTGATAACCCTTTCAGTGAAAAAATCTTTTTTAATATCCATCATGACTCTCTCCTGGTGGAACTCGAGGCTCCTTCCTCTTGTCCCATAGCCTGTTCCTTAGGAGAAAAGCCCAACCCCCACTAGCTACACCCTCCTTTTCTCCAGGCTGAATATCCCCAGTTTCTTCAGCTGCTCCCACACAAGACTTACTGATTTCCTGCTGCAAGGTTGGATCCACTTGACCTAAACTGCTCCTGAAAAGCATTCATGTAATTTGTTCTCAAAAGATTTCAGCAATAGAGATTCCATCCCAACCCTTAGGCTAAGCTATTCCAGCAGCGAATTATCTATAGCATCAGATTTTGCTGGTGTCTAAATTGCATTTCCATCATTGCAACTGAAGACCATGATTTCTTGTTCTGTCTAATGTGATCACAGAGATTAGATCGTTCCCTTCCTCTTTCTGGAATTCTTTTGTGTGTCATTGGAAGGATGTTATTAACTCTTTTATATGTAGTCCCTCCAGCAAAGGGATTTCTTTCATGTTTTCTGGACCTTTGACTATTCTCCCACATGACGTGTCTCAGAATCATCTCCAATTGGTCCTCAGTTTTCTCAAAATGCAGGGAATAGAACAGACCTTGCAGACAGAGCTTTGGGATATCTCCCTTTATTACATTATTATATTATATTCAGTTTGTGATCTACCATCAGTCCCAGCAATTTTCCCTGCAAAACTGATCCATACGTGAGTTTTCTCAGATATGCAATTTTTCTAAATGTCCTTCTTATATGTAGCACTTTCCCTTTGTCCTTTTCAAACTGCAGATCATGCAGTTCTGATTTCTTATCCCCAAAGTTCATGAACTATTTCATGAAGTCTAGTATCATCTGCAGTTAAGTATACCTTTCCCATTCCAATATCCATATATTACTGAAAACAATTAATATTTCTGGACTTAGGACAGATTTCACCCTTCCAGTTTCATGATAAAGCATTTACAAGTACACTGAATGTTTCCCGGCCATACAAATTACTTTCATTTGGTCCATACTTCCCAAGAGCACCATGAAAGGGTCATGTGGACTAATATAAAAAGTCCTACCAAGAGCACTGCAATTTCTTGACATGGTTTCTCCCAAACTGAAAGTGCTTCAGGCTCTGTGTCCCACAGAATATAAAGCTATGGGCTTTGAAGGGAGTTCAGAGCAGCTTTTGTTGCTTTCTGCATCCTTTTTGTCAGCAAGATGGATGACATAAGTGCAAGGGGAATTAGCTCAGAAGAAGCCTGATGAAAGCTGCTGATCTGGTGGCACACGAAGGATCAGAGATTTCACCTTTCAGAAGATGATTCAGCACTTGTCTATGTTTGGAGGAAGGTTGTTTCCAGATTTTAGTTCTTTCAGAGAGGTTTCTAATGTAAATATTTTTACCCTTTTGCCTTGGTATATCCCACAGACATTTTAAAACACTCAATAATTATTATCAAGAGGCAAGATTTAGCTGTGAATTCCTGACTATCCTGCTAAAAGGCAGGTTTCGAACAGTAAGATCAAATTATTTTTTCTTAGTGTCCATGAAATTCCTTGCTATCAAAATGCCAGCTACAGAAGCATATTTCCTATAAAAATGAATAATCCCCATAAACTTAAAATCAAAATACTTGTCTGTAAAGGCCAAGAAACTTACATGAGTGACCTGTTAGGAATAAATAATTAGCATCAATATCAAAATAAAGTTACTGTGCAAAGTGCTGATAAAGGCCAGGGTTCATGAGGCTCTGACTAACCTGATCTAGTGCAAGGTGTTCCCTGCTCACTGCAGGGGGGTTGGGCTAGATGACCTTTGGAGGTCCCATCCACCCAACACATTCTATTCTAGGATTCCGTGATTCCATGATTCTTTGATTCTATAGTTCTATGATAAGAAGCATCATTTATCTAAGTCTATTTATTTTGTGTATCATATGTGACCATATAGCTGGTTATTTGGTTCTATTTATAAAGACATGCATGGGGCTCAACCATCTGGTTACTACTAAGTCACATTATTTATCATTTGGCTGCATTCACTCATGTATTGCCATAAATTTCCTCAGTCTGTTTTCCTTTTTGCATGTGAGTCTGAGTAAATTATGGACACTTTCCCATAATGGCCTTTAAATGGGTTTTGCTTTATGAAGGAGAAAATACAATACAATATTTAAGGGGTGAGCTTATGACTAGGACAAATCTTCTGTCATGGGATGTTCTGCCACCCACTTCTTGGGTAGGTGAGTTAAGAGTTGTATTTCTTTCCAGTAGCCAGCTACAACTCCCTTCTCTGGCTATGGAAAGAGATAGACATCTCTGGAAGGCTACTGTTTTATCCTACATTGACATGAACGACCCTCTGGAGACAGTCATCTCTGGAAGGCTACTGTTTTATATCCTACATTGACATGAATGACCCTCTGGAAGTAGCAGTTTCTGCTGACTGTACGAGGAGGCTGTGAGCCAAGCTGAAATACTGTTTCAGACATATACATCCAGAGAATCATAGAATTGTAGACTGTGTTGAGTTGGAGGGGAACTTTAAGGGCCATCTAATCCAAACCTCCTGCAGTGAGCCGGAACATCTTGCACTAGATCAAGTTGCTCAGAGCTTCAGCAAGACTGGCTTTGAATGTCACCAGGGATGGGGCCTCCACCACCTCTCTGGACAACCTGGACCAGCGTCTCACCACCCCCAATAGGGAAGAACTTCTTCTTAATGTCTCATCTAAACTGCCTTGTGCCAGTTTAAAACCACTGCCCCTTGTCCAATTGTTCCATGCCCTGGCAACAGTCCCTTTCTAGCTTTCTTGTAGACCCCTCCAGATACAGGGAAGCTGCTAGAAGGTCTCCCTGGAACCTTCTCCAGGCTGAACAGCCCCTACTCTCACAGCCCATCCCAATGTCTAACTTGCATGCCCCTTCCCAGATGTCAAACTTGAAATTGTTTGCAGTTGGGACAGACAAATCCTATCTCCTGTCTGCATGTGCCTCATCTTTTTCATCTGCAAAACAGGGTGATGGCACTTCCCTGTCTCATCTTGGAGTTGGGAAGATAATGATGGTAAGAGATTGTAAGGTGCTCGATGATTACAGTATTAGGAGCCATATGCATGGACCTGGGAGATAACACACTATTTATTACAAATTTCAAAGCCCTGCTAGCAGGCAGTGGCAGTATCTAAACATCCACTGTCTTCTTTGAAGACTTCACAGGGTTTCCCCAGGGCTTCTTATCCCATTTCAGATCATTCTGGTGAAGAAATATAATTTTCCGAGTTCAGACATTACAGATTGTGGGAATTGAGGGAATTTACACCTTTACCTTCCTCAAAAGTGAAGCAGTTAGAGCTCACTTGCTTTCACACCTCCATCAGGAAAGTAAAAATTTTCCAAAATAGGATATACTTTATGTTCCCACCAGAGTAATCTCTTGATCAGTTCAGAAATCTAGCTGTATTTAAATATATATTTAAATGGAAAAGTTTACCCATTTTCCAAGCAGAGCTCTTCTTTCTTCAAATAACTACAAAGCAAACATGCAAAATAAAGTGAATACTTAAAGGGGATTTCATATATCTTCAGAAAAACAATCTCTGTAACCTACAAAATATAAACAAAACCCAATGGAAGAGTTTGGAAGGAACCTGCAGAGATCTTTTAGTTGAATCTCCCTGCAAGGGTCATTTAAAGAAGGTTCAAACCCACCAAATCTAGATAGATTTTGAATTTCTTTTTGGATAGAGATATTACAGCTTCTGTGGCAACTTGTTTTTAGTGTGTGCGAACACCCCCACAGCATAAATGATTTTCTTATGCTTAAATTATTTCAGTTATTTAAATTATTTCAACTAAATAAATTCAATTAAATTATACATTTTGTGGCTAATGTTTCTTGTCTTTTAACTGGATACCACCAATAACACTCTGGTTCTGTCTTCTTTTCCCCTTTTATGTAACTATGCACACTGAGAAGGTCCTCTGTGAACCTCTTTTTCTATCCTGGACAATCCCAGATCTCTCAACCCTTTCCTAATCATCAAAGTATCACCAATTTTTAAATAAGTTTTTATGCCCTACACTGGCTTTGTTCCAGTAAGCCCATGTCTGTCTTATGCTGAGGAGCCCAGAAAAGGACACAGTATTCCAGATTTGTCCTTGACAGTGGAGGACAAAGTAGAGTAGAGTCCAAGGGTCACCTCCTTTGTTCGACCTGCCACCTACAGTCTCCTTCATGAAGTCTAATAAGATAAAGGCCTTCTTTGGTCAGCTTGGTGTTCACCAGGATCTTGGGTCATTCTCTCCCAAGGTGCTTTGAAGACAATCATTCCATTTGTCCAGCCTGTCCAGGTCCCTCTTGATTACCAGAATAACCTTCTCAGGGACATGGTAGAGGACACATCATTGGAACTTTTCAAAACACAGCTGCACAGAATGCTGAATAATCTCATCTGAACTCACTTTCCCATGAGAGGTTGGATCTTTTCAGGTTACTTCCAACCTGAGCTTCTCTATGATTCTCTGATTAATGAGAGCATAAAAATATGGTATGTCAACTACCCCCCAACTCTGTACCATCTACAGATGTGCTGAGAGTGCACTCTGCCCCATTATCCAGGTTGTTCATGAAGATTTAAAATTACCCTGGCCCCACTGTCAGGGGTGGACTAGATGGCCTTTGATGGTCCCTTCCAACTCAACACAATCTATGATTCTAAGATACTTTGACCAGTCTTTGTTCCCTGGGCACTTTACAGTGACAACTAACAAGAAAGATGATCAGTATCAAAATACAGCAGAGGTTTTATGATGTTGGCCCTTTTCTATAGGGAGTGACACTTGAAAGCATGTGGCTTCTCACTACCACAAAACTGCCTTCTGTGCTCAGGATTGTGACCTAGGAAGTGCTGTATATTGTTTTTTCCAGAAGACTTATCAAAGAGGGAAAAGCCAGCTTATAACTACACATAAAACCATCGATTAACCACAAGTAGGCAAACATGCTTGATCATTGTAAACTCCAAACATGTTATTGCTATGACAGCCTGCAAAGAAGCTTCCTGCAGAGAAAGACATTATCAGCACCAATGTCTGGTACAGCTGTTGACAGTGTTAGCTCTCTCAGCAGGAGTGTCTCTTGCAAGGGGTGGAAAATGACATTTCTTTTATTTGTATGTTGACAGTTAGTATTAGCTTTATTTCCTTGCAGGAAAAAAAAAACCAACCCAAAAAACCCAACCAAACCCTAACCAGCTGAACGTGGAAAAGGATTTGCCACAAGGAAGTGATGAATAGTCAAGTTCTAAGTTCTGGGTTGGATAATTCAAACAAAGCGGGGATGTATTTATATAACTGAAAGCAATGTTAATGGTCTTTGATCAAAGACAGGTGCATATTTGCTCTCAGCAGTCTTGGAGACACATCTGAGCCAGCTCTGACAGAAAGTTCTGCCTACTTGAGGCACTTGGATACATTAATTAGCAACAGAATGGCCCAAAATTGCTATAATCATCCACTGCCATAATCAAGCCCATGTTTGCTTTCTTCTCTCACAAGGCCTTGAAGTTGCACCAAAGCTTTGGACATAGCCTGAGGTCTAGGCTGCTCTTGAGATCTGCACCTCACATCCATTTCTTCAGGTGATATATTTTAGCCAAATTCTAGTCATCCACCAAAGTTGAAACAGCATTCTGAGGGAGGAATATGGTCCCAGTGATACATGAGCCAAACTCCCCTTCGTTATATTAGCAGGCCCCAGATATAGCACAGAGTGGGAGGTTAGGAAATGCATCTTGTTATTTATAAATTGAGTACATCAGTTTCCAAAATATCAAGCTATATTTATATATATGCATATATAAATGTATCACTTGGAAACCTACACTGGCATTCAGTTTGCTTTGGAGTTAAACTAAACTCTTCTGGAGCAGAAAAATCCAGTAATTTCATAGAATCATAGATTTGGAAGGGACCTTCAAAGGCCAGCTAATAAAACGCCCGGCTGTGAGCAGGGACATCCCGCACTAGGCATTAGGTTTCTCAGAGCCTCATCAAGCCTGGCCTTGAATGCCTCCAGGGATGGGGCCTCCATCACCTCTCTCAGCATGTATCCCTTCCAGCTTAATGCATTCTATGGTTCTTGACCTAGATGATCTCCAGCAGTCCCTTCCAACCTCAGCAATTCCGTGATTCTACAAGATTTACCAATTTGAGCAGAACTTGCCATTTCATTCATGAGTTGATGGTTCAGTGGTGTCCAGGTACTCATCTTGGTCTGCAGCTTGAGGCCATTCATGTTTCTAGGAGGTGCAAATGCCATAGATACAGGAGACAGCAGGTCCTCTGGTGTCTTGTCTGCACCAATTGGAACAACAGATGAAAAGAACAAAGACCAACATTATCTCTGTGCTTCTCCATCAGAGTATGTTAGTGAAAAGCAAATCATTTGAAGAAGGAATCCAACGTTTTCATAATATAGAAATGATACAAGTAAAATTACTTGAAAGCCAGGCAGGGTGAAAGCTTTTATTTTGTGTACCTATTGTAACCATGACAGTAAAGGCCAGATTTTCTGATGGAGCCTTGGTGCGCTAATATGATAGAACTACTGAAGAATTAAGCAAGTCTTCCCCATCACAGTTGTTATTAAATATGCCTTTTATTTTTGCTGCATGAATGATCACAGCAAGGTATTTACAGTGGGACAGAAAGAATAAAAATTTCCTGTTTCTTGCTAAGTCTTTACTGATTTTGATGGACATATAATGTCAAGTCTCAGATTTGTTTCCATGAAACAACTGTAAGAAATGGAGAATTGTTTCAATGCAAAATCCAGTCCAAAATCCAGTCCAAAAATCCAATGAAAAAGTCCAATCCAAAATCCAACCCAAAAAATTCAGCCCAAAAATCCAACAAAAAATGCAACCGAAAAATCAAATCCAATCAATATTAAATTTATCCCCCAAAATTCAACCCAAAATCCAATCCTAAATTCAACTGAAAAAATCCTATCCAAAATTCTAAGACAAAAATTCCAAACCAAAAATCAACCCAGTCATTTCAACATGTAATTCCAGAAATCCAACCTGAAATCTACTCCAGAAATCAATCCAACGAACTCAGATTTGCCTGGAATCTCTCAGGATCTTGTGCTCTGAGAGACTGATTTTGATGCTCTGGACTGACTGTGCTGCTCATTTAAACAAAAATTCCAGTGAGAAGTAAATAGAACATTTCCCAAAATTTCACTTTCCTTTTTGTGACACCAAATAACCCGCCCATGTTCAGACAAAGCCATTTCTTCATAAATGTGCACTCCCCTATTCCTTAACTAGATAAAATTCCTGTCGGTATCAATGGAAGATTAACCTTCAAAGCCCACTGAGAGATCTGAGTACACCACCAGAATGATGGAATCAAAGAATTATACAGAAAAAAAAAAGAAAAAAAGAAAAATCCGATACATCTCACTCTCTGATTATCCATGGTTAGGAAATAAGCTTATTACAAGAGCCTGAGTTCTTCCTCTCTTGCATTTTTTTGCTAGATATTCTTAAATAATTTATTAACACAGAATAAGATTATCTAGTTCCAACCCCCTGCTGTGGGCAGGGACAACTTACCAGCCCAGGTTGCTCCAAGCCCTGTCCAAACTGGCTTGGATGGGGCAGCCAGAGCTTCTCTGGGCACACTGAGGTTTTAACTTCCCATAGAAAAGCCAATGAAAGTAAATAGATTCCTCAAAAGTTTCTATAGTTGGAGAATGTAAGAGGCTTCTTGTGCAACTGAGTAGGAACATTTGGGATACATATTATGATGGGATTGTTTACCATGTTGTTTTTGTTTTGGCTTGCCCCTGCCCTTTCCAGTGCCCAGAAATACAACATTATAAGCCAGACAAACTGCTCCACTGCCAAAAAAAAAACAGGTTCAGGCAACCTTGTCACAAAAACATCAGTTGTCACTGGAGAACACTCCCAGACCTGGATTCATGTGCCAGTTTTCCTTCACAAACACCCCCTTCTTGGGGTTGGAGGAACTGCATTTGCAAAGTACCTCCACAAGCTGATGTGTTAACAACCGGTAGCCCGAAGTGCCACTGTTGCATCTGGACCCTCTTTTGCTCCTTTTGTGGCAAAAATGGGGCTCACAGCCCACATGATTGTTTAGTTTGAGAAAATGAGGCTGAGGGGAGACCTTCTCACTCTCTTCAACTCCCTGAAAAGATGGTGTAGCCAGCAGGGCTCAAGCTTGTCTGTCAAGGAACAGGTCATGGGACAAAAGGAAGCAGCCTCAAGCTGCACCATGGGAGGGTTAGGATGGATATTAGGAAAAATTTTGACACCAAAAAGGGTTATGAAGCATTGGAAGAGGCTGCCCAGGGCAGGGGTTGAGTCTCCATGCCTGGAGTGATTTAAGAGATGGTCATAGAGCTTAGAGATATGATTTAGGGCTGGTTCTTGTCCGAGTTGGTTGATTATTGGATTCAATGATTTGAAAGGACCTTCCAGTCAAGATGACTCTATGATCCTAGGATATATTTACAAGACTTGGTCTTCCCACAGTCTTTCACTCAAACCTCTTTTGCACTGATATTTATATGTTACTGCAATGCCTTTTTGTTTTTCCAAGGGGAAGGATATTAGATAAATTTTTAGCATCGTGTGACAATAGCTTTTCCTCTCTGGGTGGTGAACTGGCATTTTCTTTAAATACATTTAAAGCTTAATTTCTCAATCACCTCATCTTTTGCTAGCTGACTATTTTCAGATCAGCAGAGCTTGATGAATTTCATCCCGGGATACTTAAAGGAGCCGAAGCAATCTCTGGAATGTTGTTTTGGGCAACTAAAGGAAACACATGCTATTAAGTGACACTGCACAGTCCTGACTTCACCAAAGAATTCATCCTCGTGTGCCGCTGAGGTTGGAAATGGGGTTGCTTCCCTCACCTCATCACAATTTGAATTGTAGCTGGGGAGATAAGGAGCAAAATGGAAGGGTGATGCCATGACCTGGCTGTTAAAGGGGCAGTGAGGGAGGGGGTAGGAGCCTAGCACATCATGTACAAAGTAAACATGTTTGGCTTTTGACCGATGATACCTGCCTTTGCAGCTCTCTTTACACATCAAGTGCATCAAATGTAAAATACAAATCAGGCAGTTTTACAGAATTTTAGATAGAATGGACCAGGTTGGAAGGGACTTTTCAGATCATCCACTCCAGCCATCAACCCAAACAACTGCTCCAATGTTTCATAACCACTCCCTTAAAGAAATTTTCCCCACTACCTATCCTAATTCTCCCCAGGGCAACAAGAGGCCATTTTCTCTTGTCCCATGGCCTATTCATTGGGAATAGAGCCTGACCTTCCTTAGCTACACTCAGCTTTCAGGTAGCTATAGAGAGCAAGAAGGTCTCCCCC
>VZTY01015409.1:55405-69247 GCA_013400935.1 Turnix velox
CTGCCCAGGGCAGGTGTTGAGTCTCCATGCCTGGAGTGATTTAAGAGATGGTCATAGAGCTTAGAGATATGATTTAGGGCTGGTTCTTGTCCGAGTTGGTTGATTATTGGATTCAATGATTTGAAAGGACCTTCCAGTCAAGATGACTCTATGATCCTAGGATATATTTACAAGACTTGGTCTTCCCACAGTCTTTCACTCAAACCTCTTTTGCACTGATATTTATATGTTACTGCAATGCCTTTTTGTTTTTCCAAGGGGAAGGATATTAGATAAATTTTTAGCATCGTGTGACAATAGCTTTTCCTCTCTGGGTGGTGAACTGGCATTTTCTTTAAATACATTTAAAGCTTAATTTCTCAATCACCTCATCTTTTGCTAGCTGACTATTTTCCCTCTTGCAGAGCTTGATGAATTTCATCCCGGGATACTTAAAGGAGCCGAAGCAATCTCTGGAATGTTGTTTTGGGCAACTAAAGGAAACACATGCTATTAAGTGACACTGCACAGTCCTGACTTCACCAAAGAATTCATCCTCGTGTGCCGCTGAGGTTGGAAATGGGGTTGCTTCCCTCACCTCATCACAATTTGAATTGTAGCTGGGGAGATAAGGAGCAAAATGGAAGGGTGATGCCATGACCTGGCTGTTAAAGGGGCAGTGAGGGAGGGGGTAGGAGCCTAGCACATCATGTACAAAGTAAACATGTTTGGCTTTTGACCGATGATACCTGCCTTTGCAGCTCTCTTTACACATCAAGTGCATCAAATGTAAAATACAAATCAGGCAGTTTTACAGAATTTTAGATAGAATGGACCAGGTTGGAAGGGACTTTTCAGATCATCGACTCCAGCCATCAACCCAAACAACTGCTCCAATGTTTCATAACCACTCCCTTAAAGAAATTTTCCCCACTACCTATCCTAATTCTCCCCAGGGCAACAAGAGGCCATTTCCTCTTGTCCCATGGCCTATTCATTGGGAATAGAGCCTGACCTTCCTTAGCTACACTCAGCTTTCAGGTAGCTATAGAGAGCAAGAAGGTCTCCCCCTAGCCCTCTTTTTTCCAGGCTGAACTCCTCCAGTTCCCTCAGCCACTTCTCAAAAACTCGTGCTCCAGAACCCTCATCAGCTCTGTTGCCCTTCTCTGGACATGTTCCAGTCCCTCAAGGACTTTTTAGTGCAGCGAGGGGCCCAAAATTGGACCCAGTACTGGATGTGGGGCCTCACCAGTGCCCACTATGTACACCGCTTTCAAGAGTTGGCTGTGTTTAACTTCACATCAAGCTGGTCAGTGATCTGCAGCTGTTTCAAAACAGTCATCTTACATGGTTTGTAGAGAGCAGGTGAGACCAAACACTAAAAAAGACTAAAAGAAAGCACTTGGGAATGGTCCACAGCTTGAATGAAGGGATATACTGAGTGAGGATCCAAGAGATATGTGCTTTTGGAATTGAATGAAGAAGACAGAGGCTAATTTTACAGGGTGAGAAGGTTGAATAGCATTGTCTATCAGCAAGAAATTCTGCTGAAGCTAAAGGAAATACTCTCACTGTTACCAGTACAAGTTGGGTCAAGACCCAGCTTTAAAAAAAATGTGATTGCATTTAAGAAAGATTAACAATACATCATGATCATATCATATTAGCTAAGGGCATTGGAATAGTTTCCTTTAGCTGTGTTAATCTCTTCTTAACCCTTGGGAATGGCATTCCAGAGGTTTGTAGAAACCAGACTCAAAACAAGTCCTTCAGCAGCAGACCCACTTCAGGAATGTTTTTGACCACATCTCTCTAGCAGTAAGCCTTTCTGGATCAACAGAGCCTCGTGCACTCAGGGTTTTAAGAATGCATTTTTTAAGAGAAAGAGTCTAATCACATTAATCCACGTGATGACAACTGTGGAGTCAAGGAGCTCAGTTGTGAGTAAACAGAATTTATCAGAATCAACCTCAGGCTCAATGTAAATACTACATTGTAAAGACAGCGTGATGACTGATGCTATGGAAGATATGCTTTAAACAGCAGTAACAGAATAACAATCTAGAATGTGGGCCAAACTGTCAGGCATTCAAAATTGGAAGAATTCAAGAGGACAGGTGCAAGAGGATAGCAACACATTTGCAATGATTTACAGCAAGGAGGTCAACAATGTCCTCCTCCTTTTCTTCTTAATCCAAAAGTTGCAGAGCACTGATATCACTCAGGTCTCCCAGAGAGAAGGCTGTGGAGAGGCTTTATAGCAGTCTTCCAGTACCTGAAGCAGTATGTAAGAAAGCTGGAGAGGAACTGTTTGCAAGGGCATGGAGCAGTAGGATGAGGAACAGTGGTTTGAAAATAGAACAGGGTAGGTTTAGTTTAGAGACATTGGGAAGGAGTTCTTCCCCATGAGGGTGGTGAGACACTGGCCCAGGTTGCCCAGAGAGGTGCTGGAGACCCCATTGGTGGGAGACACTGAAGACCAGCCTTGCTGAGGCTCTGAGTGACCTAATCCAATGTAAGATGTCCCTGCTCTCTGCAGGGGAATTGGACTAGATGGCCATTGAAGGTCGCTTACAACTCAACGAATTCTATAATTCTATGTTTTGGTAGGGTTTGCACTCAAGCCTGTGACTTCTCAGTTCCCCACCTTCTGCCAGCAAGCACAGGTGCACAAAGAGCATAAAGCAGAATAAAGACTGCAGATCAATGAGACAAAGGCAATCAATGGATGCATAAAAATAATCCAAGAGGGATTAGAAGGCCTGTTAGAAGACCATTTTTGGTCTTGGGCCCGTTAGAAAACCCCAGACTAGAAAACCCCCACCACTGGACTAAACTTGAGGCATTAAACCCCCATAGTATGTGCCCCACTGCGTTTGTACCCCCTCCTCAGGCACTCCTTGCTCAACCTCCTCCACCCCCGTGTCCCCTCAGAAGCCGGGCCGGGCCGCTCCTCACCTTTCTCTTCGTCCCCTCCCGCAGGCGGCGCGGTCTCCTCCTGCCGCTAGGCTGCTTCGCCTCACTATGGCAACCGCTTCCCGCGGCCCCCGGGGGAGGCCGCCAGCCATTCAAACACCCTCAGCGGCGGGGCGACACGGCGGTTCCGCTCTACCTAGCAACCTGCTGGCCGCCTCCTGATTGGCTCCTGTGTCCCGGCAGGGCGAGGGGCGGGGCGCGGCAGGGCGTGACGGCGCGGAGGAGGCGGGGCGGATGTTGCGGCGGGAGGAGGAGGAGGAGGTTCGGCCGCTGCCTCCGCCACCACCTGAGGGAAGGAGCCGGGTGGGAGCGGCGAAATCCCGTGTCGAGGTAACGGCGGCCTCGGGCAGCACGGAGTGGGGCAAGACAAGACAAGGCAAGGTAAGGTGTGGAGACGGGCATGGGTTTTTCCTCAGAGTTGTCGTTCTTTTGGTCCAGTGGTGGTCGCTCAGCACGCCAAGGGCAGAGACACCCGCTCCCGGAGACGGCGCTGTGGGGGGCGGCCATGAATCTTCCTCTGGGCGGGGGAGAGAGCGCTCCGGTGTGGCAGGAGGAGAAGAGATGCTCGGTCCTGTCCTCCGCTGAACGACATGGAGGTACCGGATCCACCCTCTCTCCCGCTGCAGCACCTCGGGACCGGGAGATGCTGGTTCGATCAGTTCCCGCTCTCCCTTGTCCCTGCCGTTGGGAACCAGCAGAAGAGAATGATGCTCATTGCCACGCCATTCCCATCCTTGCCATTAGGGACTCTCTTAGAGTGGAGGGAGAGTCCCTGGTACTCTTCTTCTCTGGAGGAGAGGGATGTTAGTCCATATGTGCCCTCCCCCCTTTTCTCCTTGTACCTGGGACCCACAGCCCCCGTTTCCCTCAGGTCCCAGGGAGGATGAGGTATTCCCTTCCCTTCCACAGCCTTCTCCTTTCCTCCTGCAGGGCATCGGAAAGCCAAGGGGTTGCTGATCCCACCTTCCCTTCTTTCTCCTTGTGGCGGTGACCCAGGAGGAAAGGGATGCTCATCCCCCCGCCCCTTTTCCCTTTGCAGGCACCCCAAGGGGATGGCAGCTCTATCTATGCAGGCTCTCCTTTTCCTTTTCCTTTTACAATAATACCGGTGGCATGGGGTGCTAGTCTTAGGGACTTAACATCTATCCTTTTCCTTTGCCATGCGGCAGGAAGCCAAGAGGACGCTCATCCTGTGTGTGCTCGTTTGTTTCATCTTTGAAACACCATGAGGATTCAAAGGGGAGGTGTGTGTGGGGACTGCGCCCTACCTCCTCTCCCGGTCTAAGGGATGATTCTCTAGTAGAAGGGATGATAGGTAGCTTTCCCTCCAGTTCCTTCAGCTTGCTGTAAAATATGAAGGAGATGCTAGACCTGTTCCTCCATAAACACAGAGAATCTCAACAGGAAGGGTTCCTGCCTTTCCACCCGCTCTACAGGGAGCAGAGCAAGGATTCCTCTGGTGTCAGTGTGCAGAGGAAGAGAGTAAGAAGAGATATTCTGTGTCTTTCTTCATTCTGCCCTGTAGTGAGGAGGAGCATGGAGGAGTGGGAGAATGTAGCATGTGCTGCCTTTTTCCCGTGGTTTCCGAACTGAAAGGGAGGATGTAAGGGATTATAGTGTGGTTCTCCCTTAGTGCATAACTGAAGTGTAACAGGGCAGTACAGCGCTGGAGTTTCTTTCCCACTTACTTAATTAAAATGGAGTTGGGAGGATAATAATGTATTCTCCTTTTGTTGCCTTCATGTGGGTGGGAATAAGTTGGGGAAACATTTACTGCTTGTGTGCAGTGAATGAATTCCTTTCCTTTGCCCATGATTAGACGGTGACAACCTCCTCTTGTCTCACTTGTAAGGGAGGAGTCTAGTGTGTTTTTTATCACCTCATGTCTCTGGGACAGATAACCATGAATTAATCCACCTACATATTTTCTTTCCAAACTCCGGTGACTTTTTTTTCCATTGTCCCCTTAGTAACTTTGAAATTTATTTAAGAAAAATAATTTGATCTGTGGGAGTTGACCCATTTTATTTCATGTTTTTTACTCTTTATCGTGGTCATTTGTATGTGTCTTAATTTTCCCTTTGCAGCAGGAATCAGAGGGACTTATTACTATTATAAATAATGTATAAATTCATAACTATGCTTCGAACTAGCTGTTTCCTACGCCTTCTGCCCACAGTTGTTTTTTTTTTTCGCAGTGCCTTGGTGTTGATGGGTAGCTATCTCCTCCTCTTTTACCCTCAGTGTCATCAGAAGTGTTTTCATATACATATAAAAATAACCACAGCATTTCATATGTAGAGGCTTAACAAAGAGTGTTCAGAACTGCAGCTCTGGTAAGAAACTGTCTTGACGCTCAGGATTGCTTATTACAGCATTCATCTCTCTACACCAATTAATAGCTTATCTATATGCTCCCTTGCAGAATTTTGGTCTCCTTCCCTAATGACAGCATTATCTTTTTTCCTTGATTTCACTTAGATTATTTTTTTGCTATTCAATAAAAGGACTCTGCATGAGTACTATTTTAATGCTGTTTTCTGTCTTTAGTAAATATGTTCTTTATTTCCTTCATAATACTCTATAGTAATAAGATCTCAAACATAAAAAGGAAAAGTCTTGAAATAATATATGATTTTTTTCTGCTTTTTGCAGATTTAAAACTTTCTTCAGCTTATTGAGTTTGGTTAAAACTTAATGAGGCTGGTTTTTTGCCCGTTGTTTTCTCAGTTTGAGCTTGTGAAGAAGTTGGAGGGTGGGTGGATTTGTTTAGAGTCCCTCCTTTGAATGTCATTAATATGATGATTTGTGTGGGGTGTTCTTGGAATTTTTCCCAAGACTCTTGATCCTGACCTGGATTTGCCCAGTGTTTGTGCTTCCACCTTAAACAAAATACCTAGTGTGACTACAGTTCATCTTATATTGCTTCTGAAACACTCCAATGAAGTGGCCCATGAATTACATGGAGCGTGCTAAAAGTCAATTACTAACTCCTACTACAAGCCACTATTCTGATGTTTTTGAATGTCGTCTGGAATTAGAATCATAGAATCATACAATGTGTTGAGTTGGAAGGGATCTTTGAAGGCCATCTAGTCTAATCCCCCTACAGTGACTAGGGATTTCTTGCACTGGATCAGGTCACTCAGAGCCTTAGCAGACCTGACCTTGAGTGATCCAAGGGATGGGGCCTCCACCACCTCTCTGGGCAGCCTGGGTCAGTCTTGCCACCCACATGGGGAAGAATTTCTTCCTAATGTCTCTTGTAAGCCTGCCCTGTTCTAGTTTCAAACCATTGCCCTTCATCCTATTGCTCCCTGCCCTTGCAATCAGTCTCTCCCCATTTTTCTTGTAGGCCACCATGCAGCCTTCTCCAGGCTGAACAGCCCCAATTCTCTCAGTATGTCTTCACAGCATTGATGCTCCAGCTCCCTGATTAAGATTGTGTCCCCTCTGGACCCTCTCCAACAGGTCCTTGTCCTCCTTGTGCTGAGGGCGCCAAAGCTGGACACAGTAACTCCAGGTGGGGTCTCACTAGAGCAGAGGCAGAATCGCCTCTCTCCGCCTGCTGGCCACAGCTCTTCTGATGGCAGCTCAAGATACACTTGGCCTTCTTGGACTGCATTTTTGGCTTGTGTTCAGAGTTGGTGGCCAAAGTGTTGGGGAAAAGAAAAAAACTGTGCTTGAAGCCAGTGTTTTGAAGATGACAAAATACTGAAAATACTTCATTATCTTTGTGAATTCTTAGTAAAATGTCAAATTATAAAGACTAAATCCAAAGAGGTTTAGGCTTTTTGTGCAAAACTAAGTAGGAATTGATTTTGTCTGTTGTAACTTGTACATCTTATGGTCAGGAAGTGAGGATATACAGTAACTAATGCAGGCCTGGAAGATGAGGTAGTTCATATCTTTGATTTGTTTTGTGGAGATTTTTTTATTTGTTTGTTTGTTTGAAAGAGATGCCAAAGTCTTGTAAAATAAGACCACGCTTCCTTGGATGAGAAGGACATAGCTTTTCAAGGCCATGTGAACTTGAAAATGAAATCAGGTGTGGTTAGATAGGACGTGTCTCAAACATTGGTGCTAGTTTTTATAATTTAAATTCAGTGGTTTTGCTTCTCTTCACCAGCAGTGAAACTTTTTTGTTTCAGAACGTAAGCCAGTTTTTGTGATTTGGTTGATTCTACAAACCAGTGTAAGGTGTAGATAATTCCCTTTTCTGCTTTTTTGTGTTGTGTTTTATTTTTCCTAAGTTTGACACATTTTTTTGGTTGGTATTCTTTTTTTTTATATACTTCAACGCTGCTTCAAACATGGATTCCTGTCAATATCTCTTGCAGCATCTCCTGAAAGAAGTTGTCAGTGAACTTAATTTAGTGTGGTTATGTTTAGCATCTCGGTCTTTTCCCTATTTGCATGTTTGTTTGGAGCAGCTACTGCCAAAAACGTTGCTGCACGGGACCTCAAAGAGAAGCACAGGACTGTTTAAGTTGGAAAGAACTTTTCAAGATCAGTCCAGCCCACAAAGTGTATGAGGGCTTAAGGAGGTATTAATTTTTCTGACCATAAGATGAGCCTGTGTAAACAAAAAATTTCTCTCAGTTGATACCAGTGTAAGTCTGGTAATTAACTTTTTTGTAACTCTCACTAGGTTTATCAGGGTGTGGAGCAATATATAAGGGGCAATGGTTTGAAACTAGAGCAGGGCAGGTGTTTTTTAACCCTGGTGTCTTGGTTTTTTTTAAAAGCAGTTGGTTAGAGACTGAACTTAGCAAATTGTATTGGTGTTAAGTCAAATTACTACAAAAGAAGGGCATCTCTTTAATGTTGTGGCCGTATCAAATTTTTCCCTGTTTTAGCCTCTAATTTCAGGGTTTATTTCTCGAGATGATGAGCACAAGATGCTGAGTCTCTGCTCTGCTTGTTCCATTCCAGCTCCTTAGTGTTGAGAAAATGCAGATCCAGTCTTGAGGAATGACAGGTGTTTTAACTGGCTCTGTAGGTTGGGTGGAACTGGCAGAACAACCATATGTAGCTGTAGTTTTGCTTTGAGAGTCAGTGAAGAAAGGGGTTGGACAAAGAATTCTGTCTTCTGGCTTTTCCTTAGCTGTTTCGACAGCTTCTGGAGAGCAAGATGGGAGATCTGTTCAAGTCAAACAGGTTAGAGACAACAGAAAAGCTGTTTACAACTGGACTGGAATGTCATATTTATCCACTGGCAGCCAAGTCATGACTTTAGCTTGTAGAGTAGAAGTCTAGTCTTCAGTCCTGCATGTTGGGACTTGTTTATTGGTGGTGGCGACTGTTTTGTTTTTATTTTATTATTATTCAGCAGAAGTTATGAGGCCACGCAACTAAAGAGATGCTATCAAAGGGAATGTACCAGTGGAGATGCTGACTCATAAATAAGCTTGGTTTCAGTGTGGTCAACAATTGTAATGCTTACCTGGTTAAATTAGAACTGTGGTGTTTTCTAAAATTATTTTAGTAGTTAATACGTTCCCTCTCTTCACCATCCTTTTAGGTAGAGTTTTACATTAGACTAGCTTATTTTCTTTAAGAAATAATATAGATTAGAACTTATCGAAGAACCCTCTAGTCTTGCATGTGAGAGCTTGAAGCAATTTGTCTTCATAGAATCATGGAATCTTAGGATGTGTTGTGTTGGAATGGACTTTCTTGTCCCATACATCTGCAGTGAGCAGGGACATCTTGCACTAGATCAGGTTACTCTGAGCCCCATCTAGCCTGGCCTTGAATGTCTCCAGGGATGGGTCCTCCACCACCTCTGTGGGAAACTATTTAGTATTACAAATATTTTTATCAATTCCAAGGCTTTTTACTGTGTTCTCTTTGTTTTTCATTCTAGGTTACCCAACAAAAGAAGCTAATTCAATTGCTGTTGTGTCACAATGGAGTCAATCATCTGGGAGTGCGGTTAAACACTTTTATATTTTAACCTAATTCCTGGTATACAACACTGAGAAAAGACAAGTTTTTCTCACAATTAGTCTTGAATGTAGCATCATCTGCGCTGAACACAAAAATGTTGTGTACAGAGACCACTGCTGTTTTGAAGAACCTTAAACAAGGACTGGAAATATTGCCACTGCAGTGAAAGCTGAGGGTACACGAGAAGTTGAAAGAGCTTTCTGTTTGTCCTCCATTCCCATTGTGGAAGGATGGCTGTTGGTTGGATATTTTGGTACCTTTGGCTTTTGGATGTCTTGGTGGGGCACACCAGAGGGCACAGTTTATTTTCTTGTGAGCCCATCATCTTGCGGATGTGTCAGGATCTGCCATACAACACCACCTTCATGCCTAATCTTCTGAACCATTACGACCAGCAAACAGCAGCGCTAGCAATGGAGGTAAGACTTGTCTTTGATTTTTGCAGAATACATTTTTGATCTTTATCTGACAAACAAATGGTAACAGCATCCAGATAGACATTTATGTTAGAAATAATAATGAAAAAAATACAAACAATTAATAATTTAAATACAAACCCAAATACTTCTTGCTTAAGATGTATTGTATAATATATATAGTGTCCCTGTTATAGATACATATGTAATATATTGAAATATTCCACAACTGCAGACTTTACCTAATTTAATATAACTGAATGTGAAATAATCTGGACATAGATGTTATTTTAAGTATTTAGGTCAATATTGCATTTTTGAATGGTCTATCACTTAACTAAATGCCAGAAAAACAGCGTAGTGTACAATGGATAGGAAATGTTTAATACTGGAGACTGCACTGTTTGGTGGCTTTGTGATTTCTGCCCTTTCCTTACTTGCTTAAAATTTGGTGTGAATAAAATGAGAAATATGACATACTGTGAAAACAATAGAAATTGATCCTTACTTAATGGTTCTTTTCTCAGCTGCAAGAGTCTCTTATAGATGATGTGATTGACCTGTTTCAGTTCTAAATCCCAGCAAACAAGCTTTTGGGCTTGTATTTATTTGTTAGAATGGGACCTTATTAGTATTATCCCAAAAACATGCTTTGGACTTAGGCATGCTAATTCTCTCACGTTTAAAGAGCCCATCACATTAGTACTGACACTTGTCCTTCAATGTCTCCAGGGACTGGGTCTCCACCATCTCTCTGGGCAACTTGGACCAGTGTCTCACCACTCTCATGGGGTGCTGGGGATCAAAGAGGTGTTGAAGTAAAGGAACCAGACTTAGTTGGCTGCCAAATGTGTCCCTCTTGGTGAATGGAGATGTGCTTTTGGGATTATGCCAGAGGTAGAGTGCTCCAGAAACAAGATAAAAATTCAGCATGTGGGCAGAAGAGGTAACATGTTACTCCTTCGCTCTCCCTCACAGCTTCCATTCCCCTTTTGAGTATCAAAAAAGAAAAGTGGTAAGGACTTAGGGACACAGCATAGCCAGGTGAGCTAGCATGTTGGTGGGAGATGCAAAGGGAGAAGTAACAGCTTTGTCCTGCAATTGATTTGGGGGTTTTTTTGCAGTGGGAGAGATGTAGCTGGAAGGAATGAGTGATGTTGACTCATATACTCCTACGCATCAGTGTGATATGGCTCACCAGCTTCTAATCATTGGATTGAATTTAAATTCAAGTAATAAACTATGGAGCTTTGAATATTTAAAAGTGGAGGAGCTAGAGAATGGACCTGGACATGAGGAAGAAATTCTTCCCAATGAGGGTGAGGAGACACTGGCTGAGGTTGCCCAGAGAAGTGGTGGGGGCCCCACCCCTAGAGATTTTCAAGGCCAGGCTTAATGGGCCTCTGAGCAACCTGATCTAGTGCGAGATGTCCCTTCTCACTGCAGGGTATTGAACCAGATGGCCTTTGAAGGTTCATTCCAACTCAACGCAGTCAGTGATTTTTCCCTCATTAATTCTGTCTTTGTCCCTTTGCTCCCCATCTTCTCTTGCCTTGCTTGTGCACTGTGACCTCCAAAATTTCATCATGTTTCCTTGATTTTCTGTATCCTTCAGTTTTGTCTCCTAAAATCACAGAAGAATATAAAGCTAATGGAAAAGTAGGTTTTAATCAGCTGGTGTTTTGCAAGCAGTCTAATCTTAGACTCTAATTTGTGGTAAGGATTAATTATCTCTTTAGGGTGTAAGATTATGATGCCTACAGAATAATACTGCAAATGATCATAAGAAAGCCAACTGTGGGCCAGCTAATTGAAGCCTACTTTCATTAACTTTATATTCTCAGAATTTTTGCTCTAGAAGTAACCACATAAACATTTTGCATGTTTATTGTTAAACCAGTCTGTCTCAAGCTAGAATTGCAAAATAGAAGAATCTGTCATAATGCAATGCATAAGAATTCTGGTTTAAGGAATAGTTGAAACTCATTAGCTTGTAGTTTTGCCTTGACCTGTGAAGGGCATGAGTGTTGTGCAAAGGTGAAATCCTGAGGTGCTAAGAACAATCTGTGAAGAACTAAACTGATTTCACTTCCAAGTGGATCCATCAAGAAAATAGTATGATGTAACTTTTTTGAAACAGTTGGCCCAAGGACAGCTATGTCCAATAGTAGAGGCACAAAAATATGGACTTTTCAGCTGCTATTGCACGCAGTGATTTGCATTTGTGTAGAATCGCAGGATGTGTTGGGCATCTAGTCCAACACCCTGCAATGAGCAGTGGCATCTTGCACTGGATCAGGTCACTCAGAGCCTCAGCAAGGCTGGTCTTGAATGTTTCCAGGGATGGGGTCTCCACCACCTCTCTGGGCAAACTGTTCTAGTGTCTCACCACCCTCATGGGGAGGAAATTCTTCCTAATGTCTAATCTAAACCTGCCCTGCTTAAAACTATTGCCCCTTGTCTTACCGCTCCATATCATTGCAAGTAGCCCCTTGCCAGTTTTTTTTGTAGGACCCCTCAGTTACTGGGAGGCCACTAGGTCACCTGGAGCCTTCCCTTCTCCAGGCTGAACAGACCCAATTCTCTCAGCCTATCCTCATAGTAGACGGGCTCCAGCCCTGGGATTGTCCTCATGGCCTCCTCTGTTTGGAAGGCTGTCATATATAGACCTATTGAGGAAGATATTTGTCATTGTGGAAGTATCCAGAGCCAGAAATATGGATGTATTTGTAGACCTAAGTCATACCTGAGCACATGCTCCATCCTACAACAACAGTTCATTTAGACTGGATATCAGGAAAAAAATTTACACTGAGAGGGGGTATCAAGCATTGGAAGAGGCTGCCCAGGGCAGTGGCCGAGGCAGCATCTCTGAAGGGATTTAAGAAAATAAGGTGCCAAGATGTGGGCTAGGAGTGAGAGTGAATCAGAAGTAAGACTTCTGTTGAATCAATTAACTACTGCTTGCATGTTGAAGATGAAGTCTGTCATCATCGTAATAATTTCTTGAATAAATGATGAATTCTGAATGATTCCACTGGAAATATGGAAATGAAGCTTAGCCTTAATAGTTTAGTGCAAGCATATGAAAAGAACATTAGTTTCTTGTAATGATTTAGTTTAAAGTGAACAGTCCATGTCTTAATCAACATCTATTCACAGTGGGGTTGTTTTCAGGGCCGTGAAGGCAGATGGCTCTGCATTGTGGCTAATTTTGTAGCATCTGGTGGAGCCTAGAGAGGAATTATTAGCAAAGGTGGTATAAGCAGGAATTTATTTTGAATAGTGAAATGGCAATATACTTTATAGTCAATTGTAGTTTTGCATCTGTCCCTGGAGGTATTTAAGAGATGGGCAAACATAAGTTGGAAGGGATCTTTCAGATCATAGAGTCCAACCATCAACCCTACTCTGACAAGAACCATCATTAAACTGTCTCTCTATGCTCTTCATCTGCCCATCTCTTAAATCTCTCTAGGGATGGTGCCTCAGCCATAGATTCTATCTCTCCTAAGACAGACATTTAGTGTGTCTGCTTTAGAATCAAGTCACCACTTCTATTTAGTCCAAGCTAGTACCACCACCTTTCTTTTCCCCATTTTCCACCAAGGTTATTTAGATATCTCGTTTCTGACTTCATAGGTTGGAAACTCATTTTCTATCCTTTTGTTTTGCCATTCTTTCTGAACATCTTCTTTGATGCAAAGAAATTGTAGGGATGTATATGATAGCAGGCTACTTGAAAGTTGTGTAACTTAGCTAGTATGTGCTTTTTATTTTGCTGGTCTCTTGGAAGTGTTGTTTTTCCCCTTGCTTCCTCTAGTCTATGATGATGGTTCCAGTTATAGGACAGTTAGATTGCAAATGTAAGCTGCAACTTACTGGCAAGAGATATTTAGGATGGTTTTTATGGATTTGAATTGCTTTTGTATTAATGACATATTTCTGTGTGGCTATGAAGCTGTTTTATCCTCTGGTATGAGAAAAAGAAGAATACAACAAAGCAAGTTTTTAAAGCTCAAAGACAAATCTTATATTCACATATACCCTCCTCCCCATTTTGTATCCTGGTGATTTAGTACAAATGCATAAGAGTTTTGCAACTTTCTGAAGGAAATTATATCAGTGTTTGTCCTATATGTAGCCCCAAACAAGGTACTGAAGATAAGTAGTCTGTGAGCTGCAAATTAATCCTTGAGACTGAGGAAGCCAGAGCTCTTGAATTTCATTGTTGAGTTTCACAACACTTTTAACCTGCAAAACAGTAACATTTTTATGAAGCATGTTATTGAAAAAAATATTGGCATGAGAGACAGGTTACAAGAAATGAAACTGGGGAGAGGATGGATAAATGTAAGATCTTGTCAGAGCTGAGTTGATAGTTAGGCTTGATGAGATATGGACAGTGGGATTGAGTGCACCCTCAGCAAATTTGCAGATGACACCAAGCTGTGTGGTGCAGTTGATACACCTGAAGGAAGGGATGCCATCCAGTGCAATGTTGACAGGCTTGAGAGGT
>VZTY01015409.1:69301-132069 GCA_013400935.1 Turnix velox
ATTCTATGATTCTATGATTCTATGATTCTATGATTCTATGATTCTATGATTCTATGATTCTATGATTCTATGATTCTATGATTCTATGATTCTATGATTCTATGATTCTATGATTCTATGATTCTATGATTCTATGATTCTATGATTCTATGATTCTATGATTCTATGATTCTATGATTCTATGATTCTATGATTCTATGATTCTATGATTCTATGATTCTATGATTCTATGATTCTATGATTCTATGATTCTATGATTCTATGATTCTATGATTCTATGATTCTATGATTCTATGATTCTATGATTCTATGATTCTATGATTCTATGATTCTATGATTCTATGATTCTATGATTCTATGATTCTATGATTCTATGATTCTATGATTCTATGATTCTATGATTCTATGATTCTATGATTCTATGATTCTATGATTCTATGATTCTATGATTCTATGATTCTATGATTCTATGATTCTATGATTCTATGATTCTATGATTCTATGATTCTATGATTCTATGATTCTATGATTCTATGATTCTATGATTCTATGATTCTATGATTCTATGATTCTATGATTCTATGATTCTATGATTCTATGATTCTATGATTCTATGATTCTATGATTCTATGATTCTATGATTCTATGATTCTATGATTCTATGATTCTATGATTCTATGATTCTATGATTCGAACCTGGACCATTCTGTGGTTCTAAGTGATGTGAAGCCAGGCCAGAGTTCTTTGTCCTAGTCACCCAATGGGTGGGTCACAGTGGGTGCTATACAGAGCAGGTCAGGTATGTAACATGTAATCATAGAATTGCCCAGATTGGAAGGGGCCTTTCAGTTCATTGAGGCTAGACATCAACCTGACTCTGACAAAAAAACAGCCGTAAACCATGTCTCTAAGTTCTGTTTCTGCCTATCTCTTAAACCTCTGTCGTGGTTGAACATACATCTACCCATGTTGTTGTTCTGTGTTCAGCAACTTGAGGCTTAGAAATCATGTCTTGCATTACTAACTTTTTATCTGTTGTTCTACACATGTATCGCTTTTATTCTTAATTTCATACATTCTTTTAGTATCCACACAAATGAATGGCCCAGAGTTACATAAGTTAAAGGCAAAAGTGTGAAAAATTAGCTGCTGCTCTTATTTTTTTATTTTCAAATGAGCCACCCACTGTTTTAATGTCCCCTACTTGTGCTGAAGATCCAGTGAACAATTGCACCATCATTTTTCTTTATGTATGATTTTTTATTTTACAGAGCTGTTCTGTGCCTCATCTTCCTCCTATTCCTTTACGAGGTACAAGAATAAAAGCATGTCATAGAGATTTTTGTAATTGGTGTATAGATATGATGCCTTGTTAATATATATCTGCTTTTTTGGATTGCTATTAGTAATAATGTTGAGACTGACTTCTGTATTTTGGAGTGTAAAGTGGCTCTGTGTGGTTGAAACCATAACTCGATACAGTCTTCCTAGAGCTGTATTGTTTCCACATACCTGTGAGGTTTCTGTATAAATAGAATCATAGAATGTGTAGGGTTAGAAGGAGCATTCAAAGGCCATCTAGCTCAACCTCCCTACAAGAAGCAGGGACATCTTGCAATAGATCAGGTTGCTCAGAGCCTCACCAAGCTTGGCCTTGAATGTTTCTGGGAATGAGACTTTCAGCACCTGTCTGGGGAACCTGGACCAGTGGGGAAGAACTCTTTTCTAATGTCTCATCTAACCCTGCTCTGCTCTAGTTTAAAAACATTGCCCCTCATCCTATTGCTCCATGCTTTCCAGTATTTGTTGAAGTAACTGTATTCAGAAAATATTCTCGGAGCCTGTTCCAGCTGAAAAAGAGTGGTGAGCATCTTTTCCTGGAGAACATTAAATACTGGTGTCAGATTTGAGAATCAAATCTGTACCTTTCCTCTGTGATCTGATGGAAACCTGTCAGTGGTAGCCCAGGAAGGTGTTGGAGGCCCTATATCTGGTGGTGATCTTTCAAGGCCAGGTTTGATGAATCTCTAATCAGTTCTAGTGCAAGATGTCCCTGCTCACTGCAAGGGTGTTAGACTAAATGATCTTTGAAGGTCCCCTCCCTCAGTGGACTCAGTGATGCTTCTATGATGAAGTTAATTTCATTGTATTATTATAAAGCAAGCACTAAGTTAACTACTTCCTCTTTAAATTTTTTTTTCATTTGTAAGCCTTTTTTTTTTTTTCTTTTTTTTTTTTTTTTTTTNATTCTAGCGCTGCATTTTTAGTGCTGCTTTTCCCATCTTGCAGATTTGGCCATGATGCTCCTTCTTCCTGCCCCGCTGAGTTAGTTCCTATGGTTACTCCCCCTCCTTTTGTAGGGTGATGAAGGTTGTCATCTTGATTCTCTAGAAACCAAATTCTGCCCTTTGACTCTCTCCCCTTTTCACACCCCTTGCTCAGCTTGGCCTCTTGCTCTGCTCGGAGGTTTGGAAGCCTGGGGGTTCCCATGGAAACGAGGGAGGAAATTTGAAAAGAGGAGAGGGGAGAAGAGAAGCACAAAGGGCTGTTTCATTTGAATATGAACGAGGAAGGCAGGCTCCTTGCAGTTCGTCTTTTGTGTGTTGTAGAAACCTGAAATTTATCTTTTTGGAAGTTGCTTTCAATTTGTCAGCTTGTTTATATTCGTTGTTTCTTAAGTTATAGAACAAAAGTTGTCATGTTTGTGGCACTGAGCAAGAAGAGACGTTTTTCCTTTTAAATTCAATGAAAGAGTTCTGGTCAGCCATTCATTTAGCTCTTCTCCCCACAGGTCCAGAAGCATCATTCGTGTTTTACTGTCGTTTTGTTTTTTTTGTCTCTGAAAATTCCCATGTATTACATTTTTTCCTTTCATAATGATTCAGTCACACTGGCAATTATCCACTATCTGTGCATCTTTTCTTTTTTAGAGTGGTAGGTGAACATAGACCATTCAGAATTTGCAGATTCATTAGCTGAATTTCCCAGCTCTTGAGTAGTCCTGCTTTTGTATTGTACATAATTAGTGTCATGATCTGATCTGGTAAGATGCAATATGGAAATGTCACTGCAGAGATGTATAAAGTAGCAAAGATGCTTACTGTCAAACATAAAACAAAAATACATTTTATAGTAAATGCTTTTGGGACATTTTAGAATCATAGAATGGCCCAGGTATGAAGGGAGCTTTTGGACTGAGTCCAAGTATCAATCCAAAACTCTGATAGGAACCATCCCTAAACCATATCTCTGAGGTTTGTGTCATCCAGTCTTTTAAATCACTCCAGGGGTGGGGCCTAAACTGCTGCCTCAAGCAGCCTGTTTCAATGTTTGATAACCCTTTCTGTGTCAAGATTATTACTAATATCCATCCTAACCCTGCTCTGAAACATCTTGAGACCTTTTCTATTGTCCTGTTATCTGTTCTTTGGAAGGAAAGACTGACTTCTACCTCTCCACAACCTCCTTTCAAGTAGTTATATCTGCATATTTTACAAATATGTGAAATAGTTTGATACAAAATGGTTAAAGAATGGTTAAGCTACTTGATCTTCAGGTCTTCCTCTGTAGCTTTTTTGAATGACAAATAGTCTGGATAGGTCTTAAAAAAATATAGCCTTTATCTTGTGTTCAAGATATAGCATTTAAACGGTCTGACTGGAAAATTTTTCTTTAGTTGCACTTATATAAAACCCTGTGGTTAAAATACTGAAAAATCTCAAAGCCATACTTATTTTTCAACTGTGGGCAAATTATTCTTATTCAGAACAACCTTAATTAAGTGGCATTACAAAAAGGCAACATAATTCCTCAGAGCAATCAGGTGGGTTTTTTCTGATGTTACAGGAGGCAGTTGCTTTTGTCTGGAAATCGTAAGCATCCAGGCTTTCGAAAACTTTAGCTTTGATTCCCATCCTACCTTGTACCAGTTGCTATTAGAGGTCATGGAGGGGACTTGAGAAAGAGGAATTGAATTGAAGCCAAAACTATAAAAGATCCATGGCTTGTGGTTTTCCTATAGCAGCAGCAGCCATATCCTCAGACGTGAATTGTTGTACCCATTAGAGATGGAAAGATGGAGGAGGCCCCGTCTCTGGAGACATTCAAGGCCAGGCTTGATGAGGCTTCTAAGCAACCAGATCTAGTGCCAGATGTTCCTGCTCACTGTGGAGGGGTTGGACTAGGCGGCCTTTGAAAGGCCCTTCCAACCCAACACATTCTATGGCATGGTTTTGGTCTCTGGGCATCCATGAGGCAAGAGCCAAGTATGAGTGAAATCAGCAACATGCTACTTGAGTAAACTCATAATGAAACATTAACAAACTCATGTATGCACACTACTTGCCACTGTCCCATAGCCATGCTGCCTTTGAGGTTTAAGAGACAAAGGGAGCTCTGTGGTGTGAACATTCTGGGGTTCCTCAGACCAAAAATGCCCTCTGACTGGTCTTCTGTGGCCCGTGGATGAGCCCTGATGTGACTAATCAGTTTATCACAGCAGGTTTCCAGCTCATTTTCCCTTCTTTACCTTACACTCCCACACCTGGTCTCTGCTCAATTGTGTTTTTCATGCTTGTAGGCACAGATGTATGTATATAAAAAAGGGATTTTGCAGTGTCAGACAATTATCAGGAAAAAAAACACCAACCCCCTCATCTCTTGCATTGCCATCAAATGCTCACACCTCCAAGTTATTAATTGCAGTCTTTCCTATTTGACTTCCTCTTTTATAGCTTGATCCCATTGATTCCATTCCATGTTGATTTCCCTGTTGCAAGTACTCTTGCAGTGTGTTCTGTATGGAAGGCATTGAGATACCATTTATCATAGAATCATGGAAATCAAAGGGTCTTTCAAAGGCCGCCTAGTCCAATCCCCTGCAGTGAGAAGAAACATCTTGAACTAGATCGGGTTGCTCAGAGCCTCAGCAAGCCTGGCCTTGAATGTCTTCTGAGATGGGGCCTCCACCACCTCTCTGGTGGAGAGGCTGGGCCAGTGTCTCACCACCTTCATGGGGAGGAACTTCTTCCCAATGTCTCATCTAAACTTGCCCTGCTCCCGTTTCAAACTATTGCCCCTCTTCCTATTGTTCACTGTCCTTGCAAACAGCACCTGCCTGGCTCTCTTGTAGTCCCCTTCAGGTACTGGAAAGCCACTATGAGGTCTCCTTGCCACATTTCTCTCAGCCTGTCTTTGTAGCAAAAGGTGTGCTCACATCATCCTTGTGGCATCTTTTGGACACTCTCCAAACAGGTCCATGGCCTTCTTGTGGTGAAGGCTCCAGAGGTGGTTGCAGTACTTCAGGTGGGGAAAGAGATGCTTCTTCTGCAGTGTCCATAGATATTTCCTTCTCTTCATTCTGTTTCAATTTTTGTCTACCACCCACTGTAGGGGCCTCACAGAGTAGTAGCTACGTCGTTTAGTCTTTTGTTTTCCTCTATCCATGCTCCCTTTCTCCTCCCACTGTCTAATTAATCCCATTATTGTGTTGGGTCTTGTCCTGTTTGTCTAGAGTTTTTCAAAGACAAGCAGGATACACCCTAGGAGCAGTATTTCCCCACAGTGTTAGTTCTGTCCTCGATGGGGAGAAACTTCTGGACTTTAGAGGGCAAAATATTCTTTAATCTCTTTGGAGAGAAACAAACATGCTTTTAGGGTGCCGCGGAAACAAATAAGCAGAGGCACTGTGGGAATTCCTGTCAAATATTTATCTGGTAAATTATTAACTGTAGGGAAGAAAAATCAACTTCATGAGTTTAGTTTTTTTCTTAATTAGATAGTTTTGGTGAAGCTTTCAGAACTGGTTGTTCAGATGCTTGTGAGGGGCACAACAGCATTCTGTCCAGTGGAAAAAATTGTTGAACAATTGTAATTGTTTATTTAATTCTCTTTCCCTGTCCTCCCCTGTAGAGTTCAGCTGTGACCTCATTAGCTTGTCACTAAATGGGAAGAATGGCATCCCCTGATGAATCTTACATTTTAATTTACAGCTGCTGTATTTGTTCACATCTTTTGAAAAATGCTTGATTATTAAAATTGAAGTCACCAAGTAGTTATTTTAAAGCTTCTGTTTTGAGCAGAAATTAATTTTGATTTCATATGTTGGAGTAAATTGAGATTTTTCTGTCTTCTCTGTTACTGTCAGGTGAAGGAGAGAGGGCTGATTAATGACCCTCTTTTAATTCTTTAATTACGTGACAGAGTATGTATTGGGATGGACAGTCTATTTTTTAAAAGCCATCATAGGATATAGTAGAGTAGATGTTTGGTCAGAATGAGATTTGATTTTGGTTTGGTTTTTTTTTTTTTTACATTATCATACTTCTCCAAAGACCAAAAATTTCCCCCCAAACCACCTCATTTTCTTATTGTTTGTGTTTATCTATCCATGCTCTTCAGACAGAACTTGGGAATAATTTCACATATAATACCAAAATATAGATAGTTGATACCAAAATTCAACCAGCTACGTTGCCTTTTATTTCTCTAATAGTTTTATTGTACTTGCTCATGGTAACAGCAACAGCACAAGATGTTCTGCAGAGGCTGGGCAACATGCTGTTGTTTTCTTACTCAATCTTCCTGGTAAATATAGACATTTTCCTGGATAAAATCTGTGATCATATCATCATATGTTTCCATCTACCCAATTAATGCATGTAAAGAGTACTAAGTGCTGCAGTTTTATTTTCCTTGTGTTAGAAATTGACTGAATCAATCACAAAAACTAATATAATCTCCTTGGGATCCTTCCAATCAAAATAGTCTGAACAATAAGTCCTGTATGACAGAGAAAAGAAATGGTAACAGTTGTATTAGGAATGGAAGGTGCTGTTGAACTGTGATTCAGAGACGATGCAACTTTGAGTGAGATCATTCTCTAGTAAGTGCTGTAAATGTAGCCTCCCTGGATATTAATCACAAGAGCAAAATTGACCTGTTGGAGTGGATCCAAAGGAGGGACCATGAGGATGATCTGAGGGCTGGAGCACTTGTGCTGTGTGGACAGGCTGAGAGAAATGCAGCTGTTCAGCTGTCCAACTCAATACATTCTATGATTAAGCATGATGAAAATAAAATAAATGCCCACCAAGGCAATCTACAATCTGGTTTAAAGATTGCCCTGTAAAATACCCTTAATTTTGAGGCCTGAAGATTCAAATCTTATACCCAATTGTGACATATGTCTGTGTATCTGTTTGTGTTTTTGCTAGTATGTAGATGTAACAGATGGTTTGTACTATTAGATTAAGACACAGCTGTTAAAATATTAGTATTCTTCTTACAGAAATTTTTTTTTGTTTGCTATTCAGAATAGTTTTTACAAGTCTTGTTTTTCTGGACAACCTGGACCAGTGTCTTGCCACTCTCATAATGAAAATTTTTTTTCCTGATACTGATATCTCATCTCTTCCAGTCTGAAGTCATTGCCCCTTGTCCTGTCACTCCATGCCCTTGCAAACAGTCCCTCTCCCGCTTTCTTGTAGTCCCCCTTCAGATATGGGAAAGGGCTTTTAGGTCTCTTCAGAGCCTTCTGTTCTCCAGGCTGAACAACCACAACTTTCTCAGGCTGTCCTCAGAGTGGAGGTGCTCCAGCCTTCACATCATCTTTGTGGTCCTGAAGAAGCTGTGGCTGTTCCAGCCCTGGAAGGATAAAGGCAACAGTGGACATGGGCTCAGAGCAAACTGGGCTGATAGGAGGTGTCCCTGCTTACAGCAAGAAGATTGGAACTTTATGGTTCCTTCCAACCCAAACCTTTCTATGATTTTATTATCCTCCTCTCATCCCTCTCCAACAGATACATATCCTCCACTTTCTGCGTACTCTAATACTGGGGGTTGTCTCCTCTATCCATGTAATGTTGTTTATTGGGTTTGGCTTAGTCCAGGGCAATTGAACTCTGTTTTAGGTGATTATGAAGACGCCATATGTCCTGAGCAGCATAGTTTAGGATTCAGTGTTATCTGGCTGTAAGGGCCACCTAGCTGAGTGCCATTCTTCTGGTAACTCCTCCTCTTGTGCCTCTTGCACTGGCTCCAGATTTTGTCTAAACCAGTTGTAAGGTCATTAAGGAGCTAAAACACTAAAAAGCTAATAGAAAAAAAGTGAGTTGATAAACTCAGGTTGATACAGGAATGAGATTCTAACACTTAAAGGCCTCAGCTTTCAGCAGGTTGTCTTGATTTTTTTCTTTTTTACACTAGTTACAGTCCAAATAGAACTCTGAGGTTGGGTTCATGGGTAGCTTAAACCAATCTTAAATCCAACTCAGTGTGAAAGAGGTGGGATGCAAGGGAGAGGGCAGGGGCCAGTAATCTTCCATTTTCCATCCATTGTGGAACTGCATCCTGAAGCACGTTAGATAACAACTATCATTTGTTCTCCTCATGTCACAGCTGTATACAAGGAGGATGGTGACAACTGTGCAGTCACACTTACATTCAATGAAATCAGCATGTTGTGAATGCTCTGGGTTAGTCTGTCAAGAAGCACTTTGGCTTGAATATCAGAATTCAGAAAACAGAAGCCTAGTTCATCCATCTTCATCCTGGTGGAAACCATGGAGCTTCGCATCTCCTGCATTAGTTTGTAATACAAAGCTCTCTTGATGTTCTGCTACATCAACTGTGTAAAAAAAAAAACCCAAAAAAACCCCAAACCCAGCCAAAGTTAGTGAAGTCACATTTGAACTAGTAGAATCATAGGATGTGTTGTGTTAGCAGGGACGTTCAAAGGCCATCTAGTCCCACCCCCCTGCACTGAGTAGGCACGTCTTGCACTAAATTAGGTTCCTCAGAGCCTCATCAAGCCTGGCCTTGGCTGTCTCCAAGGATGGAGCCTCCACAACCTCTCTGGGCAACCTGTTCCAGTGCCATGCAGCTTTTTTTCTGTGCTGAAGTAGTGTCCTGGTAAAGCTTAACAAGCAGCCAGAATTGTGACCCCATTTGACTTGTTCATTCGTGCATCACTGTGCAAAGCTAAAAATAATTACCAAGAAAAGAGAAGCTATACTTCATTTATCTTGGCACTGTGCATTAAAAATAGGCTTGGGCCAATTAGCCTATTTGAGAGCAGAATAAAACACCTGCACCAGAAATCTGTGCTTCCACAGTCACATGAAGTTGAGCCAGTGTAGACTGGATCCAAAAGAAATAGACACACACCTGCCTGTGCTTCTGACCCTTTCTACCAGTGTGATTTATGTGGCACAACTCAGAGAAGAGCTGGTGAGGGGTCTGGAACGAAGTCTTGTGAGCAGTGGTTGAGGTAGCTGGAGATGTTCACCCTGGAGAAAAGGAGGCTGAGGGGAGATCCCACTCCCTCCAACTCCCTGAAAGTAAGGTGTAGCTAGTGGGGTCGGACTCTTCTCCTGAGGGATCAGACCATGGAACAAAAGGAAATGGCCTCAAGTTGTGCTAGGGGAGGTTTAGGATGGATATTAAGGACAATTTTTACACCAAAAGGGGTTGTCAAGTATTGGAAGAAGCTGCCAAGGGCAGTAGTTGAGGCACCATCCCTGAAGTGATTTAAGAGCCGGGCAGACAGGGAGCTGGGAGGTATGGTTTAGGGATGGTTCTAGTCAGAGTTGAGTCAATGGTTGGACGTGATGATCTGAAAGGTCCCATCCAACTAAGTCCCTTCTGTGTTTCTGTGACCTTCTCAAGACCAAACTGGGTGGGAAAAGGTAGGTTTATATTGGGTCCTGTTGTGTTTTTTGCTATGTTTTGTTTTTAAAATGGTAGACCCAAGATCACTGCTCTTTGCAAAACAGCAGCTCTGCTGTGCCAATGAGGGCACTCCTGAATCTTGCCTAGGAAACTCCAGTTGGGCTAAGGCAGGACCACCAATTGCAAACTCATTGGAAGTATTGCCTAGCAGGATTTGGAGTTTGTGGGTCAGAACCATTGGAGAACAAATTTTCATTGTCTAAAGAATCACAAAATGTCCTTGGTTGGAAGGGACCTTTCACATTGAGTCCAGCCATCGACCCAGCTCTGACAAGAACCAGCCTGAAACCGTATCTCTAAACTCTATGTCTTCCTGTTTCTTAAACCCCTCTAGGGATGGTGCCTCAACCACTGCCCTGGGCAGCCTTTTCTGAGGCTAGGCAACCCTTTTGGTGTAAAAATTTTACCTAATATCCACCCTAAATCTCCCTTGGTATAACTTGAGGCCATAGAAGAACCTGAATCCCACCTTTCTACAGGTATCTGTAGAGAGCAAATAGAACCATTTCTGCTTGTGCTAGTCCCTGGAGAGCTTTCACAGAGCTGTGAGCACCTTTTAGTCAGAGAAGATGCGTCATTATCAGAAGTGGGAAGCAGTGACATGTTCAGTAAAACTTGCTGTGGCCTGAAGAGTTAAATTTGACTGTGGCTCCTCATCAGGCTGCCTGGAAGGTGTTATTGCCTGTGTGCTTTGAGATACAATTCAAGATTTATTTTCCTAATGAATAGTAAGCTAAAACCAAACGCAGAGCAACACAGGGCAGAACAAGCAGAGCATGTGCCTGGCCCTAGACAGGATACGCCCTGAGGCAGTTGCTTCACTAGAGAATTGCATCAGTAATTGATAGTCACAGCATCGTTCTTCTCCTGTGAGCCCGAGGGATGAAAATTTCCCTCCTTCCGTATGTGAGTTTATGAAAATGCTTCCTGTTCAGTTTTCTGTTAAAGGAACATGCAAGCAAAGTGCACAGTGAGGGAGCACCACACTTGTTTCTTTTAACTCTTGCGATAATGTTAATTCCTAAACAAAAGCCAGCTAAATGGCTGCTGCTGTGAAATAAGAAGTAGAATGTGATTTATTATCTCTCAATAGTATGGGAGGTCTGAATTGTAGAATGCGTTGGATAGGAAGGGACTGTCAAAGGCCATCTAGTCCAACCCCCTGCAGTGAGCAGGGACATGTTGCACTACATCAGGTTGCTCAGAGCCTCAGCAAGGCTTGACCTTGAACGTCCCCAGGGATGAGACTGCTACCACCTCTCTGGGCAGCCTAGGCCAAGCCTGTTCTTGGAGCATCCTTATGGCATCCTCTCAACCCTGTCCAAAATGTCCAAGTCTTTCTTGTCCTGAGGGCTTCAGACCTGGTTACAGTAACTCCAGATAGTTTCTCACCATAGCAGGGGTGGAATCACCTCTCTCACGCTGGCCGTGGCTCTTGTGATGCAGCCTAGGATACAGGTGGCTTTCTGGGCTGCTAATTCTCATTGTTGGCTCATGTATGATGAGAGTGTTCTGGAAAATAATTGAGTTCATAATGCTGCTTTTTTCAGTGAGCTTGAAGGCATTTCCGTTGTCATAAAGATTGTTCATAGAAGTGGAAGGAGCTGTGGGCGTACAACTGAAGATATTTTACACAGTTATGTGAGCTGGCATATTTTAAATACTTAAATACCTTCAGGAGTGAAGAAGCATTTATCTCTTCTTAAACATTTATCTCTTCCTCTTCTTGGATTTCCCAGGCTTTGGCCTGAATTATTGAAATCAGTTTGGCTACCATATCTTTTCTTGTCCTTGTTCTCTTCCTTTTTTCTCTCTGTATGTTGAGCTGTTCAACAGACTCTCCCCAAAACTACAGGCCATTAAACAGAGAGCCTTTTGTTAGGCACCAGGGTGAAACAGGGCTAAATGTCATAACTTGCACTGTGTCCTTGGGCAAGAGCATAATAAAGAGAAGCCTTTTCATCTTGCTGGCTTTATTTTTAATAGTGAACGACATAATCAGTAGCTGGAAGTGACTTTTCATCTTAGGAGCTGCAAGGAAGTAAGATAATTTTAGAGATAGGGTGCTAAGTCTGAGCTGCTCACAGGCACAAGTGTTGCTGTTACAGGTTGAAAGTGAGTCTTTTTCTATATTATAAGGTGTGGTGGTAGGATTTTTTCTCTTGTGCTGTCTGAATTAACCTCTTTGTGTTTTAAAGATACAGATATATTTCATAAGTGAGTTTTTATCTGCCTGCAGTTGCTATTTTGAGAGATGGGATGGTGTGAGAGAGACCAGGAGTCACAGAGAAAAGGAAAGGCAACACTATGGGAAAGGTTATATTAAAATACCCCTACTTTTATGTTGTTGGGGTTGTGTATATTTATACTAGGTCTTGAGAAGTGTACTGAGACCACACTCAAAGCCAGGCGTGTTTTCTACAGTAATAAATAAAGTGCCCTCCAGGGTCTGAGGGACTTCGTTGCAAAGATTCAGTTACAGGAATGTTTCCTCAGGTGTTTTAAGGACTTCAGTTCCTGAAGGGACCTACAAGAAAACTGGGGAGGGACTGTTTGCCAGCGCATGGAACAGGACTTGGGAGAATGGTTTGAAAGTAGAACAGGGCAGGGTTAGATTAAATATTAGGAAGAAGTTCTTCCCCATGAGCGTGGTGAGACACTGGCTCAAGTTGCCCAGAGAAGTGCTGGAGGCCCCATCCCTGGAGACATTCAAGGCCAGGCTTGATGGGACTCAGAGCAACATGATCTAGTACAGGATGTCCCTGCTCCCTGCAGGGGGTTGGACTAGATGCCCTTTGAAAGTCTCTTCCAATTCAACATGTTCTGTGATTCTTCAACCCAGCTTCCAACTGGTTGGAAGAGTGCAAGTCCCTGCTTAGACCCTCGGCTGTATCTGTCAGGCCTAAGAGTGGTCAGATTTTGTGCCCAATAATCCAGGCTCTTGAGGATGTTTTGGAAAATGAATGGCATCTCTGCCAGCAGGAGAAAGCAGTGTTTAGGCAGCTGTCTTGCAGCCTGTGTGTTTGAGCACCCTGGGGCTGCTGCAGGGGACAGCCTGCTCTTACTGAGGGTGCTCAGACTGCACAGCCATTGCCAAAGAGCACCATCTGCACCCCATTTGAGAATATTTCCTGTCTTGTTTCCAGTATTCCCTTGGACACCATTGCCCAGTGTCCTTTGGAGCTTGCTGAAAGCTGTTGTTTTCTATTGCCTTGAACATACTTTGCAGCTTTTCCTTTGCTTTGTGTTAGCCATGATCTGAATCGTTGTTTGCTTAGTTTTGTTATGTAAACTTCTTAAGAGAGTCTCTGATGAGGTGAAGTTGTACAGCTTTCTGTGGAAAAACTGAAACCAAACAGATCTTCTAATGAAGGTGAAGAAGCAGGAAAAGAGAAATTTCTGAATAGTGGAGTTGGAAGGGAATTTTAAAATTACCTAGTTCCAAACCTGTGCCCTAGGAGGATCACCTCCCATCAGCCCAGGTTTGCGCCAAGACCCATCCAACCTGGCCTTGAACCTCTCCAGGAACTGGGCAGTCTCAGCTTCTCTGGGCAACCTGGGCCAGGGGCTCACCACCCTCACAGAAAACAATTTCTTCCTGATACCTTGTCTGAATCTTGAATCTCCATTCTTTCAGTTCAGAATTATTCCCCCTCATCCTTTGGCACCTGTCCTTAATCCAGAATTGCTCCTCAGCTTTCCTGGAGGCGCTTGAGAGACCAGATGGGGCTGTAAGGTCTTCCCACAGCCTTCTTCAGCCTTCTGGCATCTCCCACTCCAACAGATCTGTGTCCTTTCTTTGCTGAAACGTCTTGTTTTAATGGATGGTATATTATAGGAGAGCATTTTTCAGGGGAACGAGTAATGTTGTTATGGTTTCATGAAAGCTACAGTGGTAGGAAGCAAGGCTTTTGACAGACAATATTCTGCTTGTGCAGTTATAATTGTCATAACTACAATCAGTTTCTTGGATCCTTGTTGTTAAACAAGAGCTTTGACTATATTTTGGGTGATACCTACTTAATAATGAAACCTTTTATGCATCTGAATGCCCAGCCAAATAGAAACTGTTTTTTTCTATTGTGCTTGTAAATGTAAATACTTCTATCAGTTGCTTCATACTTTCCAATTGTTGCTTCCTTTTTCCTTGTTGATAGCTCTGAAAGGCTTATACTGCTCTTCATACCAGCTATTGACAACTTGCTTAGCTTTGTTGCTCCTAAAATGCATAGCACCGAAGAGGATTTTATCAACTTGGTAAATAATAACATTTAAAGAAACCCAGCAAGATCATACCATAGTTGTGTCTTGTGTTCCAAAAACTAACCTTTTGCAGGGTGAACAAGGGGAATAGGAAAAATTTCAAGAATAAGGAGAAGGATAAGGAAGATCTGAATTATGAAAGTTTTCTTAATGATTTCTAATAATTCTCATACAATCACAGAATGTCTGGGGTTGGAAGGGACCTCTGGAGATCATGCTGTTCAACCCTCTGTCAGAGCAGGGTCACCAAGAGCAGGTTGCACAGGAACACATCCGAGCAGGATTTTAATGTTTCCAGAGATGGAGATGTCACCACCTGTCTGTACAAGCTATGCTGGGGCTCTGCCACCCTCACAGCAAAGAATTTCCTCCTCATGCTGAAATGGAACTTCCTGTGTCCCAGTTTGTGTCTGTTTCCTCTTGTCCTGTCCCTGGGTACCACTGAACACAGACTGGCCCCATCCTCCTGACACTCATTCGTAAGCACTGAAGGGATCCCCCTCAACCTTCTTTTTTTCCAGACTGAAAAGACTTAAGTCCCTCAGCCTTTCTTCATCACAGAATTGTTCCATTAACTTCATCATCTTGGTGGCCCTTTGCTGTCCCCTCTCCAGCAGTTCCCTGTCCTTCTCGAACTGGATCCGGTGCTCCAGATGTGGCCCACCAGCTAAGAGCAGAGAGGAAGGACAGCCTTCCTCCACCTGCTGGCCACGGTCTTCTTGATGCTCCTCCAGGATGCTGTTGACTTTCTTGGGCCCAAGGGCACATGGCACAAGGGCTCATGGTCAAGGTGCTGCCCCCCAGGTTTCCCAGGTCTTTTTCCACAGAGCTGCTACTCTCCAAGGAGACCAGCCCCAACCTGTACTCATCTATGGGGTTATTCTTTCCATGAGGATGCTGTTTGAGATGCTGTTCAAAGTCTTGCCTTCTTTTATATTGCCCTAGAAAATGGCCTATTTTTTGTCATTGAGTCTGTTCTGTTCTATAGTTAGGAAAAAGAAAATGTTGAATTGGCTTAAAGTACTTCTCAGGAAATTGCTTTTTGAAACTGTAATCTTTCTACAGCCTTCTCTTCTGCTTTGTGTGTAATACGATTTAGGTTTTATATATATATATAGTAGGTTAATTTGTGCTTTGGCTATTGCACCACAAATTCTGAAGATTAAACTTCTTGCTCTATAATCTTGTGGACAAGGAGAAATTGGTATCAAGATAATGGATTTTTTATAAAAATTTATCTAGAACAGAGCTCATGTTTAGGAGCATTGCCATTCATCAAACAGCAGCCACCTTTTCCCTTCAAGTTATTATTTGAAATATAAATTAAGGAAAAGAGATGATTTATTAAAGTGTCGCTGTTGTTTCTACAGTCTGGAGGCAGGTGAGTAATTCACCATTCATAGAATCATGGAATATTGGAATCATGGAAGGGTCCTTCAAATGCCATCTAGTCCAACCCCCTGCGGGGAGCAGGGACATCATGCACTAGATCAGGTTGCTCAGAGCCTCAAGTCTGGCCTTGAATGATCTCAAGGTTAGGGCTTCAACCACTTCTCCAGACAACCTGGGCCAGTTCTTCATGGGGAAGAACTTCTTCCTAATGTCTCATCTAAATCTGCCCTGCTCCTTTTGTTGCCTGTTGCCTTTTGTCCTGTCACTCCATGCCCTTGCCAGCACTCCATCCCCAGCTTTCTTGTAGGTCCCTTCAGGTACTGGGAGGCCACTATGAGATCTCCTTGCAGCTTTCTCCCGGCTGAACAGCTGCACCTTTATCAAGCTGTCCTCATAGCAGAGGTGCTCCAGCCCCTGATCATCCTCATTCATGCATGGCTTTGTTTTATGCTAGAGTTTTAATAACTCACATGCTTTGATACTCTATTTTAACTCCAGAGGGAATATCACTGATTTCACATTAGTATCTGAAGATCTGGTGAGGTTTTGTGCAGTGTTAGCTGCCCCACAAATGCAGAATAAGGTATTGATTGATTCTTGGAGAGTTTTAAAGACACGCCATAACATGCAAAAGCACAATGAACCCATGCAGCCTATTAGGAATATAATATGGATTATCAGTGGTCTTTTTCTTCCTCAGAAATACTTTAGAATGGTTGCATATTGGCTAATTGTGATTTTTCTCAGTGCTTCTGAAGCATGTTTCTATCAACTGTGATTTAAACCTGATAGAGTAATACAAAACCTGAGTTATTTTTCCTGTCTTACTTTTTTACCAGGCTTTAATTTCACACTGCGTTCTGGTGGTTAGTCAAGAAATGAAATAAGTTAATGTGATTCCATTGTGATTCCAGCGCTGTTCTGGAAGCTAGAAAGTTGTAGGTCTATGTGAGAATTTATATAATGATGATACTTTGGGATGGATGTACTTAGGGAATGTTTCTGTCTTTGGACTTATTCTGATAATAGAAATGAGATTTTAACAGATGGGTTGGAAGAATGTGGTAGAAAATAGCCTGTGTTTGCATTTTGTAGGAAGATAGGAAGAAATTAAAGAAATAGAGATTATTTACAATTATCATCTTGTGATCTGGAAATGATAGTTCAAAGATCACAGGGTGCTGTACTTTTGTGCTGTAGGGAATCTTGCCTTAGCTGACATTCCTCAGATTGTGACTGTTATCAGAGATTGTGAAGCTAAGCCTTAGAGGAGTTCAGCTGTCTAATTCCCTTTGATTTAAATGCAAATTGAGTACATAGAAGTCCCTTGTGACTCTTTCTCATTGTCCCCAGGCTTCTTCATCACCTGTCTTCCTAAACTACATGAATTCTGTGTTACAATGATCTCTTCTTCCAACAGAAAAATTCCAGTAAAGAAGATTGTGGATATGGTTCATAGAATGTATTAAGTTGGAAGGGACCTTTAAAGACCATCTAGTCCAGCCCCTGTGCAGAGAGCAGGGACATCTTGTACTAGATCAGGTTGCTCAGACCATCATCAAGGCTGATCTTGAAAGTCTCCTGGAATGGGACCTCCACAACCTCCACCAGGGCAAACTGAGACAGTTTTTCACCACCCTCATGGGGAAGAACTTCATAATGTCTAAGCTAAACTCTCTTACAGCAGATGTCCTCCAGCCCTGGGATCATCCTCATGACTTTGTCTGGACCCCTTCCAACAGCTCCATGTCCTCCTTTTGTTGAGGGCTTTGGGCCCTATCTCTGGACACTACTCCTGCTGTGGCCTCACTAGAGGAGAGGCAGAATCACCTCTGTTGACTTGTTGACTATGGCTCTTCTGATGCAGCCCATGATGGTATTGCCCTTCTGTGCTGTGAAAAATCCTCATGAGGCAAATTACAGGTTTCTGTTTGTAGTTACTGAATTCTCCTTTTTCTTTTACAGCCCTTTCATCCAATGGTGAATTTGGAATGCTCCAGAGATTTCCGCCCGTTTCTGTGTGCCCTCTATGCTCCTGTGTGCATGGAGTATGGCCGTGTCACTCTCCCATGTCGCAGGCTCTGTCAAAGAGCATACAGCGAGTGCTCCAAACTCATGGAGATGTTTGGGGTCTCTTGGCCCGAGGACATGGAATGCACCAGGTGAGCAAATCTGTGTTCTTTTCCAGAATCCCATGTTAAAATTTTGATATGGTCTAGGGATGTTTAATGATCTGAAGTGGACATATTAAATGTGTTCTATTGCAAGTGCCCTTATTTTCCGTTCCATTTGTCTAGCAGACTGTTTCCTGGGGTGGAAACTGAGTTCGTATTTCTATCATCTGCCCACAGGAGCTGAATTGAAAATTTCTCATGCAATTACAGGATATACGTTTTCTTAAATGAATGAATATACCCCTCTATTTTTCTTCTTCTTTGTCATTTATGCTGACCTGCTGTAGTCCATTGTAGCCAAGTTTAATAGGTGAAACTGCTACAAAATTCTCTTGAGATCTGGGCAAAATTCCATATGTTAGAGATGAATAGCCCCTTTTTCTAAAGGAGGAGCTGGCTCATTTTGATGAGTGTACAAAATCTCAAAGCCCTGCTTCAGAGCATCCTCTTCTTCTTGAGCTTGTGCCCAAGCACATGCTTTCATTACACAAATGACATTATAGAAAAGTATTTGATTATGTTCCAATCTATTTGAAACAGAATATATATGAAATGTACATACATGCCCCGTTTGTGAGTGCAGGATGAGGGGCAATGGTTTTAAACCAGGGTCAGGGTTAGATGTGACATTAGGAAGGAGTTCTTCCCTATGACAGTGGTGAGACACTGGCCTGGGTTGCCCAGAGAGGTGTTGGAGGCCCCAGCCCTGGAGACATCCAAGGCCAGGCTTGATGAGGCTCTGAGCAACCTGATCTAGTGCAGGATGTCCCTGTTTTTTTACATGGGGTTTGGGCTAGATGGCCTTTGAAGGTCCCTTCCAACCCAACACATTCTATGATTTGGTTTATTACTGCTAGCAGCAGCACCAAATTGAATTGTTGATCAAACTCACCATTTTTTCTGATTGCAGCTACTACAGTTGCTTAGGGAAAGATTTTTAAAATGTTTTTATTAAATCATTCTTCCTTGGGCACATTGTCTCATTTTACAGTTAAGTCTAAATTTACTGACTTGGTGAGATGGATTTTGTATCCACGCCTCTGTTCTTAAAGCCCCAGTGGGACCCTTGTCCATTTATTTCTGTGGTTTATTTTCAAATGTATTTTAGCGGATTGGCATCCACCATGTTCTGGGGCAAGGAGCTTTAGAGTTTGTTTAAACATAGTGTAGTCTTTTATGGATTGCTTATTATTTGATTTATCTTTATTTTTAGTCCAGTTAGCATGTCTTGAGTCAGACATAAATAAGATTACCCATCTTGCAAAGTATGTGTATATTACTTTAAAATATTTCCTTTCGTACTTTTAGATTTCCAGATTGTGATGAGCCGTATCCTCGTCTCGTTGACCTCAATTTTGTTGGGGAGCCAACAGAAGAGGCTCCAATGGCAGTACAGAGAGATTATGGTTTCTGGTGTCCCCAAGAGTTGAAAATAGACCCTGATCTGGGTTACTCTTTCCTGAGGGTACGGGACTGTTCTCCTCCATGCCCAAATATGTACTTCCGGCGTGAAGAGCTCTCCTTCGCTCGCTACTTCATTGGGGTGATCTCTATTGTCTGCCTCTCTGCCACCTTGTTTACTTTTTTAACTTTTCTCATCGATGTCACCAGATTTCGCTATCCGGAAAGGCCCATCATCTTTTATGCTGTCTGTTACATGATGGTGTCTTTAATTTTCTTCATTGGCTTCCTCCTCGAAGACCGAGTGGCATGTAACGCCTCAAGCCCTGCCCAGTACAAAGCTTCCACCGTCACCCAGGGCTCACACAACAAGGCCTGCACCATGCTTTTCATGGTGCTCTATTTCTTTACCATGGCCGGCAGTGTTTGGTGGGTCATCCTTACCATCACCTGGTTCTTGGCAGCCGTGCCCAAATGGGGCAGCGAAGCCATCGAGAAGAAGGCATTGCTCTTCCACGCCAGTGCCTGGGGCATTCCAGGAACTCTCACCATCATCCTCTTAGCAATGAATAAAATTGAAGGTGACAACATCAGCGGCGTATGTTTTGTTGGCCTCTATGATGTGGATGCATTGAGATACTTTGTGCTCGCCCCCCTCTGCCTCTATGTTGTTGTGGGAGTTTCCCTCCTGCTGGCTGGCATTATCTCCCTCAATCGGGTTCGCATCGAAATCCCCTTAGAAAAAGAGAACCAGGACAAACTGGTGAAGTTCATGATCCGGATCGGTGTGTTCAGTGTCCTCTACCTGGTGCCCCTCTTGGTTGTAATTGGCTGCTATTTCTACGAGCAGGCTTACAGAGGCGTGTGGGAGACGACGTGGTTTCAAGAGCGCTGCAGGGAGTACCACATCCCATGTCCCTATCAGGTGAGGAAACCAATGCAACACATTTAGGAGGTCATATCCTAAGATTTATTTGCCATTCCTAACTCATATTGATGCTATTCCTACAGGGAAAAGGTCTTGCCCTACTGAAATTCTTTGGGTAATGCATTAGGCCTTCTGGAAAATGAGGTACTATCAGAAAATCAGAGGCTCACATCAGGTGCCTGGTGTGTTTTTCTGGAGTTTCTGGGTTGTGTGGGAACTGTATGGAATAGAAAGATCCTATTTAAAACCAACTTCAAGAATGGGACTTAATGAGTTTACTTTTGCTCGTTAGAGATGCACTAGGAGTTTTGCTACAAAGTAGTTTTGTCTTTTAAACTGCATTGTCATCAGCCTGATCACTGGTGTTTCTTTGTTTTTTTCTTGTTCATTTGTAGTAGTTTAGTTGCTCTGATTAGCTGAGAGGTTTTGGGCTCATTTTAGAGCAGTCTATACAGGTATCAAAAATGTCCATGTAAAGTCTTACTTGAAGTGCCTGCAGAAGGAAACCAGAGCTTACAGTTCATCAGTTTGGGTGTTTTTTTTCATGAAAATTACACTTAATCAGCTCAATGTGTTTAACTGAGTTATCTCAGTAATTCTGAGGGTGATTCTGCCCCTCTGCTCTGCTCTGGTGAAACCCCAGCTGGAATTACTGCATCTAGCTCTGGAGTTCTCAGCACAAGAAGGATGTGGAGCTGTTGGAAATGGTCCAGAGGCAGCCACAAGAAGGATCAAGGGGGCTGGAGCTCCTCTATTATGAAGACAGGCTTAGAGAGTTTGGGCTGTTCAGCCTGGAGAGGAGGAGGCTGTGGTGAGACCTCATAGTGGCCTGCAAGTACCTGAAGGGCCCTACAGGAAAGCTGGGGAGGGACTGGTTGTCAGGGCATGGAGCAGTAGGACAAGGAGTAATTGTTTTAAACTGGAGCAGGGCAGGGTTAGATGAGACATTAGGAAGAAGTTCTTCCTCATGAAGATAGTGAGACTGGTCCGGGTTGCCCAGGGAGGAGGCGAATGTCTGCATCTCTGAAGATATTCAAGGCCAGGCTTGATGAGTCTCTGGGCAGCCTATCTAGTGCAAAAATGTCCCTGCTCACTGAATGGGTGTTGGACTAGATGGCCTTTGAAGGGTCCCTTCCAGCCCAACATATTCTGTGATCCCAGGAGCACAAGTTTCTAAGAGCACTGGTTGTCAAACTCTCCTCTGTTTCTTGCAGTATCACGCTGGTGCGGTTGCAAAGCAACCATGATAAGTACTAATTACTTGAAACCTACTTTCCTTGTTGAGACAATTTGGTTTTGGGATGATATTACATAGATATTTTCTGCCACGTTTCTTTGAAAGCAGCTTTATTTCAAGTAGCTTGTACTGCAAGTATTTACTGCACAGCTATGCACACAGGGGTATTTAAAAAAAGTTATTATTTTGGCTCTAAAGTGGTTAAAACACCAGCTGGGTCATCAAACCCCAAAGTTTAATGCTATAAAATATCACTTAAAGGTTTGGCTGTGTCTATAGGGCTTGATAATAATCCTTTTATTACCTTTTAACTCTTTTTATTGTTTTCTCTGTTAGCTTTTTATTAGGGTGTGACTCTTCCCTCCTGTCCAGCATGTGAGCATTTTTATGGCAGGAAATATCTTTCAGGGGGTGTGGGGAGTTTCATTGGCTCGATTGAGTGTTCATTACTTCTGGTTTTAATATGTTAAACTGTCCAATTCTTTGTGACTTACTTTCAGTTAATACCAAGTAACCACCACACCTCAATCTAAAATTAGTCCAAGAATCTGGAAAGATGTTGCTTTCTCAGCAGAAACTGTTTTAAACCTGGAAAATTTGGATGTCTAAAGGCCAGTGGAATAATGAAAACATGTAGTAAAATGCAACTCAAACCTCTAGCAAGCTGAGCACAATGGCTCAGCGGGAGCCAAAAGAACAATAATGGTTTCATTCACATCAAATTGGGTTGAAGGACCCGAAGACCTCAGGGAGCGTTAGAAGGGCTTTTTCTTCTAACCCATCCTTTTTTTTTTTTTTCCTTAGGCTAAACATGCTTCCCTAATTAATCCAGTCTTGGAATTGAAGTGGAGTCCCAAAGCTGTGGGAAAAATAATTTTATCTTTGGATCGTGCGAGTAAAATATATTTATAAAGCTGGGGGAAGTTTCAAGCTTTGTGGGAGAGCATCGCTCACATGCAAAACAAGGCCATATATTTTATTTTCTAAGCCTCAATTATTAATTAAACTTCAAATATTTGAATGTCAGTGTCTGAGAGGAGACTATCCCAAACTGAGAGCTTGAGGATTCCATGGTGGTTGAAGTTTTTCTGTGCAAAACTTCCCTAGGGTTGAATCACTGCTAGCTTAGGCATGCTGTTTACCACCCCAGCAAATGTGAGGTTAAAAATTCATTAGTTGATGGAGCAATTATATCATCTTTGCCATCAGAGGATGATGCCACAGTAACTTGTCCTGGAAAATTACTAATGGGGGGAATTCAATCCTGCAGCTGCTGCAGACATGCCTTCTGCCTCCTTCCCTCCCTGCCTTCCTTTCTTCCTCCTTTCCCCATCAGACACCACAGGGTTAATGACACCACAGGTCTAGGCTGGACAGGGCACTGGGCAGCCTGGTTTAGTGGGAGGTGTCCCTGCCTATGGCAGGGGGGTTGGAACTCGATGATCTTTAAGGTCCCTTCCAACCCAAACTATTCTATGATTCTATGATTCTATGTGCTGCAGATTCTCCAAAGAGGGCCTTGGCCAGCTGGTGTTCAGACAAAAAATAGATATCATGTTTCCTTGACTACCTGAAAGCCTAAATGCTCCCAAAACAGAGAAAGCAACAGGGTACATTTATGCTTCCAGTTTGTTTTCTGGCTACCTGGATGTTTGCTGAATTGTCCCGGCTACATGTTATGGTTGGTTGTCCGATCAGTGAAGCATCTGTTGCTTTCCTTATCAAATCAAAACCATTTTTACCCAAAGACAGGAAATCAATATCCTGGCATTCCCTCTCTTTGAAGAGTAAGTGTAGAGCAAATGTGCAGCAGCTCATGTTGGCTTGCCTTGCCCTCTGTGTTCTCCACAATCCTGGGAGAGATTTGGAATAAGGAGAAGGCTTTGAAGATTGGGCAGCAGCTCTTTCCCCACAAGCATATCTGCTTCCGCAGTGTTTTGTAGCATCAGAGGCTGCTGAGGTTGAGGCAGGAGCTTTGATCTCTTGCCTGGACCACAGAAGCATGTAAAACAGTCAACACTGGATGTCTCAGGCCATGGCTTTGAGGGCTCAGATCATAGAATTATAGAATGTGTTGAGTTGGAAAGGGCCTTCAGAGACCATCCAATCCAGCCTTCTACAGTGAGCAGGGACATCTTGCACTAGATCAAGTTGCTCAAAGGCCCTTCAAGCCTGGCCTTGAATGTTTCCAGGGATGGGGTCTCCAGCACCACTCTGGGCAACCTGGTCCAGTGTCTTCACCCTCCTGGTGAAGAACTTCTTCCTAATATTTAATGTAAACCTTCCCTGCTCGTGTTTCAAACTATTACCCTTCATCCTATTGGTACATGCCCTTGCAAACAGTCCCTCCCCATCTTTCTAGGAGTCTAGTTTAGCTTTGTCTTAGTCCTTCCCTACAGAAGTTTCTTAATTCAGTTAAAAATATCAAGCTTGCTGTATTAAGTATCCTTCCTTCTATTATGAACAATGGCAAATTGACTCAGGTGTTATCTCAATTATTTTTATTGTTTCTGATGTGAGCGAGGGCTGATTGCAGTGACACAATCTGTCCCAGCAGTGTTACTTCTCTGGGAAATACCCACTCATAGCATCTTAAAAACATCTTAGCTCACCCACCTCCCAGGTTAGGACCCTTGGAAGAAGGTGCCAAGGGCAAGGGTTGAGGCAACATCCCTGGAGGGATTTAAGAGCTGAGCAGACACAGAGCTTAGAGATATGGTTTAGGGCTGGTTCTTGTCAGAGTTGGATTGGCTTGAGGATCTGAAAAGTCCCATGCAACCTGGGCTGTTTTATGATTCTGTTCTTTTCAGCATATTAACACTCAGATAAGGAGCTGAATTTTATGTTGGTATTCCACTTTTTAGTCATTGCTTTAAAAAAGGAATTCCTACTTGGCCTCAAAAAATGGATTAATGTTTTTGTGCAGGACGAGTTCAGACAGTGGAAAATGAAATTAATTTTCAGTAGCTGTAGAGCTTGAATTCCCATGATAAACCTAGTGTTTTTAGCTGGGTTGTGTTCATTGAATATTCTTCAGGCCAGGCTGTGATCTGATACATAATTTTCTTTACAAGAGTATAGTACAATTTTACATCAAGCTATAAATGCAGAAATTAAGGGAAAAAAACAGGGAAGCGTGACACAATCCAATCACAAAGTAATCACCTCTGCTTATCCCTCCTGCTGTGCTTGAAAATTCTTTTCTGCTCCTTCTGCTTCTGTGTGCAAAAAAGGTTGTTTTACCAACATCATGTCATCCTTCAAAGGGCAGAGCCTTGAAGCAGAGAGATGGATTTTTGTAATGTTGAGTTCAAAGTGGGGAAATAAGATTCTGCATGTTCTAATGCTGTTAAGGGTGGATATCATCATCATTATCTCTAATAATTTCACCATTCTTAACAGGCTCTTGGTTCTGGCTTGGCTTTTTAGTTTGCAGTCCTGACCCAATGATGGGCTTTCAAACTCTTATCTCTTTCCTCTCATACGTTGCCATTTCTGCCTTGTGTGTTGATGCAGTCAATGGGAAATAATTTAGATGAACAAGGATGAGATTTTAGCCAGTCTCTTTACAGAAGTACGAAGTCACTCAGGTTGAAGTGACCTCTGGAAAATCATCTAATCCCACCCCTGGGTCAGCTCAGGTCTGTCTCCAGTTGGGCTTTGAATTCCTGTTTGTAGAATCATAGAATGGGTTGGAAGGAGCCTTCAAAGGCCATTTAGTCCAACCCTTATGCAGAGAGAAGGGACATCTTGCACTAGATCAGGTTGCCCTGAGCCACATCAAGTCTGGTCTCTAATGTCTCCAGGGATGGGGCCTCCACTACCTCTCTGGCCAATCTGGGCCAGTGTATCACCACCCTAATGGAGAAGAACTTCCTGATGTCTTACCTAAACCTGCCCTGCTCTAGTTTAAAACTATTGCCCCTCATTCTACCACTTTATGCCTTGCAATAGAAGCTAGAAGTTCCTTTCTATTAGACATCTAACCTCAGATATATCTCATGCAAATTGAAAAGGAGGGAAAAACCCCTAAGATGGGAGAGCATTTAGCTGTTGTTATCTATTATTCATCTCCAGCCAAAGTGTTTTGTTCTTTACAAGGAGAGTGTCAGTTTATTTTCTCTCAGAAATTGCAAAGGCAGTCAAACTGGGACACAGTGACCTGCCCCAGTCTGTGAAAATACATGTCAAAATTTGGATAAATTTGGCTGAAACTGAAATTGATACTCACAAGGTGGATCTCCAAAGCTGATTGTAACATATGTATGAAGAGCTGGAATTCAAATGGGCAATACAGCTTTTCCAGCTCAGAGAAAAGGGCTGCATCAAGCCAGAAACATTCAGAAGTGGGAGGAAGTGGGAACTGTTGTTTTACTAAGGCAAGGAAATGCATCTGCTTCCTTGTGATGGTGGAGGATGATCTTAAAAAGTTTGAGCCCGGAGAGATTTGTTTGGCTGAACCTCAAAATTTCCTGCAAAATAGGAAGGGGCTTGAATTACTTTCTCTAATTTATAAGTAGACTCTCCACAGTTTTCAGGAATGCTTCAGGGGTGGACAGGGCTAATTCAGATACTAAATAAGGGGGAAAAAGGAGAAATAAATTGTTTCAAAGACACTTGCTACCCTAGTGGGAGTTTTTGAGAAAAGAAACCAAGCAGTATTAATTATCTTTGCTTCTGATCTGATGTTCACAATTTCCCTCCTCATGTGGCTTCACTGGCTTATAAGACCTCAGGACTAATTAATAAGGCTGAAAGTGGTGCTCCCTGCTATGTTTTTACTGTTACATAGGGGAATTACACATTTGAATTACCTACCAGTACCTGAAGGGGCCTACAAGAAAGCTTGGGAGGGACTGTTTGCCAGGGCATTGAGCAAGAGGATGAGAGGCGATGATTTTAGACTAGAGCAGGGCAGATTTAGACGAGAAATTAGGAAGAAGTTCTTCACCAGGAGGGTGGCAAGATGCTGTCATCTAATGCCCAGAGAGATGCTTTTCAGTCTTGGTGTTTTTTTCCCATTTTGCCCTACTTTTTACCTTGCATGAGGTTTGTCTGAGTTCGGATGTCTGATAGAGAGGAACTTCTAGCTTCTATTGCGAGGGAATAAAGTGACAGGACAAGGAGCAACAGTTTGAAACTAGAGCAGGGCAGGTTTAGATGAGACATTAGGAAGGAGGTTTTCCCCATGACAGTAGTGAGGCACTGGCCCAGGTTGCCCAGAGAAGTGTCAGAGGCTCCATCCCCAGAGAGATTCGAGGCCAGGCTTCATGAGGCTCTGAGCAATGTGAGGTTCTGAGCAAGATGTCCCTGCAGGGGGTTGGACTAGATGGCCTTTGAAGGTCCCTTCCAACTCTATGATTCTATGATTTTTAAAAACTTAATTATGGAGAATGATGCTGTGAGATGATGTAATACCCTGTATCATTTCTATCGGCAACAAAAGAACAGGCATCCCAGCTAATTTTTTCCCCTCTTCTCTCTGCCTCTCTTCCACCCAGCCCTGGCCCCAGATTTTCTCTGTAAAAACATCAAAATGGGTTTTTACTGGAGACGGGAGTTCTCTCCCACTCACTTCTATTCATGACTGGTGTCAGATGAAGAAGGGAGGATTAATTGTGGTTGCCTGAGAGACCAAAAGCATCAATGGAAGGAATGTTTTGTTGATGATACCTCTTCTCTCCCAGTGGCACTTCTGTATCTGCTACAGGCACAAAGGAAAACAAAAGTATAAGTTTACCACTATATTTCTGTTAATAGTGAAAACATACCACCTTACAGATAATTTTAATGTAGATTATTTAGTTTTTAACTTGGAGGAGTTGATTTTAATATTAGGATTGAGCTCTGACACCTGTTTTAGCTGAAGGATTTGTCAGTTTTCTAGGTTCCCCTTTTCGCAAATGTTAACATCTTGTCTGTAAATTTTCAAGATGTTTTTTGGTGACTCAGAATTGACACCATCATGCTCAAAATCACAAACGGTTATAAATGGCTTTGTTTTCACATCCTTGTCACAGGGTTAGGGGGTGACATTTTCACAAGTGTTTGGCTTTGTGCTGCCTTTAGTTTCTGACAGAACTTTCTGGAGAGCAGAGACCATGCAGAGCTGTTTTAGCTGTTTTAGACTATTCAGGGGCTGTTTTTAACTCTTATAAACAGGGGCCAGCTGGAAATTGATGGTGGTAGAGCAAGTATAGGCTGGGAGCCAAGGAAAGTGGGAGTGTTCCATCGTCTGTTCCCATCTCACTTCCCTCTGCTGAATGTCTCATAGTGCTGTTTCTAAATAAAATTGGGCAAAAGAGAGGGGAGAAGATGAGAAATGGCTGGGCAGACATAGAGCTTAGGGATATGGTTTAGGAATGGTTCTTGTCAGTGTTGGGCTTGATGATCTGAAATATGACAAACTACTGTGAGATCCAGATTTTGCATCCGTCTCTTAATTTCTCCCATGCCCCAAAAAAAGAGAAGAAAAACAGAGAAAACAAATTTTCCTGTATAAACAGTATTTGTACTCAGTTTTTACAGTGCTTCTTCTCCCCAGTTCTCGATCAACCTTTACATTTTAAATTTGGGGTTTTACATTTGGTATGAAATTTTGGGCTGGCTGAGCCGCCTTGTGTGCGCTGGAGAAGCGCAACGGCAGTAGCCTGTCTTTTCCCATGGCTGCTGTGGGGGTGAAGTGTAACCCCTGTTGACACGGCCTTTATTTTCATGCCCAAGTGCTTCAGAACAATCGCCTGCATGGGCTGGAGAGAAGAAAAGATGGGGCTGGCAAAAACATCTTGCCCAAAACAGTGGTGAAAAGGGATGGATGAGACTCAGATACTGCAGGGAGGTGTCCCTGCCCATGGCAGGGGGATTTGAGCTAGACGATCTCTAAGGTCCCTTCCAACCCAAACCATTCTATGATTCTATCTTTGGGGTTGCTGATTAAGTTGAGATGGCATTTCCCCACATTGATCAACTGCAATATATGTGGGCTTTTTGGGTTTTTGGTTTTTTTTTTCCTTTTTCTTCACTAGTCTGAGGTGTCACCGCTATCTTTTTAAATACAAACTGTCTCAGCTGTTTTACCATCTGTGGGGCTTCGGAACCTCGCCGGGGGGGAGAGCACTAAGCTGGATGCAGAAAAGAGGCTTTGTTAGGAAATGTCTGAGCACCCTTTGCTTGTGGCAGAGGCATAAACAGAACGTATTTAGTGATGTCTGTAAATCTTGATACTTTTTGCTTCTGCCTTTTTTTTTCTGTGGTTATTTTTGTGAGCTCCTCTTGAAATTTGCTTAAATCTGCCCTGAGGAATTGCCTCCTGTTGAGTTTAATCATTCTGTCCTAAAAAGAAACCAGAAAGAGGCTGAGATAAAAACATATTTCACAAAACAATTAGAATTGGAAAGGACCTTAAGGATCATCCTTTTCCTTCTTTTCCTTGTTATTAGCTGTTTTCCGTGTTGCTATTTGTAAGAGAAGGAGCAAGTCAGAATTATGAGTCTTTCAGACAGAGAAGTTGTGTCAGCTTAGAACATCATCATCAGTCACAGCATTCAGTTAATTTCTCCTGGTTCGGATACTTAAGAAATAGAATATATTGAAGGAAAAGAATATGCTCCAGTTAATCTATCCAAATTCTCTGTTAAAATTAATTTCTCCTAGTTTAGATGCTTAGGAAAAGGAATATATTGAAGGACAAGAATATACTCAAGTTAATTTCTCAGAATTCTCCTTTTCTGCATTAGTGGTATCACTCCCAGCACATCCAGGACTCTGATAAATCCCTCCCAGGGTGCCATGTATTCTCTTATCTCACCTTGGCATGTCTGCAATTTCCAGGCAATTAACATATTGAGTGAAAGAAAATCATTGCATCTACATGACTCATTTCTGGCTGGGTTTTTTATTTAATTGGATTGACCAGGGAAGAGACAAAGGGAAAGGCTGATTTCTCAGCATTCTCTTCAGACAGGTTGATTTGTACCCAAGTGTGAATCCTCAAGGTCATCTTTTTTATTTTAATTTGTTTTCTTCCTTATTGTTCAATGTTTTGCTGAGGGTGACTTGCCAAAGGAGGTCAGATCTTGCTATTTTTGAGTTCTCATTTTCATTCTCTTCTCCTTTTAATGAGGAGAACAGTCTTTTTGATTCTAGTTATTAAGGAAATTCTTTTTCCACTAACTTTTAATTGCTATTAAAATGGTAACAGAAACTAAGTTAGGAGATCAGAATTCTCTGCTTTTGAGGCATTACATGTAGCAGTATGATGAGGAGCCATGGTTTTAAACTAGAGCAGGGCAGGGTCAGATGGGACAATTGGAAGAAGTTCTTCTCCATGAAAGTGCTGAGACACTGGCCCAGGTTGGCCAGAAAGGTGGTGGAGGCCCCATCCCTCACATCAGGGGGTTGGACTAAATGTCTTTTGAACATCCCTTCCAACCCAATGCATTCTATGATTCTGTGACTTGAGAAAGGATGTTTCTTCCACATCCTTCATGACAAGTGTCTTCATTCAAGTAGTGGGAGTTTAGTAATGGGGAGATATTCCAAGCCTGGGTTGCAGCAAACTTGCTGAATTTCATCTTGCAGGGATTTAATGTATGCATGAAAGAATATCTCCTGCCAAAATAGATATTAAAGCTACGAAGACTTTAGTCGAAGTATATTTTTAGCACAGGGTTTACAGGAATCGGATTTTCTTATTCATTCATCCTTTCTTATTCATTCCCAATGAAGGAAAAAATACTGGGCTTTTTTTCTGAACGACAGCAGGGAGCTTTTAGCTCTCTGGCCTTAGGATGAATCTGCCAAATGTGACCTACTTCAGTGACCCCTCAGGATCCCTGATGTGACAATTCAGGGAATTGTCTCCCTAATCTTGTCTTTGTCTCTGTGAAAGGTGTATCAGGGAGTGAGTGTGGTGAGTGCCAGTAAATCATAGAATCATTGGCGTACAGGGCTGTGTGCCATCATATTTATCATATTTATTACATTTTATGTACTTTTGAAATATATTTTAAATATTTATATATACTTAAGTGTTTTGTTCCATTATAGTACAGTATATTGTATTTTACCTTATTGCTATTCTATTTTGACTTGAATCATAGAACAGAAGGGACCTTCAAAGGCCATATAGTCCAACCCCATCTTGCACTAGATCAGGTTGCTCAGAGCCTCATCAAGCCTGGCCTTGAATGTCTCGAGGGATGGGTCCTCCACCTCCTCTGTGGGCAACCTGGACCAATTCCCCAGCCCTTGTGGTGGTTCTGATCTTCATTGTAATTTTCATCTGTGTGTTACTCCCAGTGTAAGAGGAGAAAAAGAGTTTATGAGTCCGTCTATGAGACAGCTCCAGCTCATCCAAAGAGGTGCTGGAGTTTTCCAAAGTGAGGAATGTGATCGGAAAATGTGAGGTGGTTCTTTGATTCCAGTGGCAAGAGGAGAGATAAGCTGTGCTGGGGAAAACAGCTCTGTGGGAGTTGGGGAGTTCTTTCTTCTGCAGAAGGCACCTTGTTGCGGCTTGTCCATAGGAAAAGGAAGGAGAGGTCCCATCCTGTCATGGGTTGAATGCTCAATAGATTTCCTTTTTCCCATGCTATAGGACTTGTGATACCAGTTTCTCCTCATGGTAACACATGGACTCTCTCTCTAATTACAAACCCTGGCAAGCCCTTAAAAGATTATCTGCTGTGATTGAACGTTGGCTTCTATTCCAGGAAAAAGCCACAAACTCTGAGACATCATGATAGTTTAATTGAGATCTGACTTTGCCTTGATAAATCAAGGTATTCTCCCAGAAGTGGTTTCCTGAAGCTGCAGAATCATCCTGTCCCAAGGCTGTTGCAAGATCCCAGAAAGACACTGGCTGAAGCTGGAGTCCTCTGCATCCCCACCCCAGGAAAAAGTGTGTAGCATCAAACTTCTTGATGGCTGCTAGTTCCTGACACTGTGACAAACAGCAGGGCCTCAAGGGCACAAGCATTGGCAGCGAGTTATTAGACTCCAGTCATGAGTCAGGACCTTTTTAGTTGTCCTCTGGGATCCTTTTTCAAGAACAAGACAGATGAGGAAGATGCTGCAGCGGTACCTTGTGAGAGTCTGATCTCTGCTCTTATTCTGCATTCCAGCTCTTTTTCCAGCATATGATTAGATTCTGGTTTGTTCCCCTGGCACAGCACAGGCAGGGGACAGGCAAAAACAGGCTGTTCTTTTATGAATCAAATAATTTCTTTCCTATATATTTCCTTCCCATGTATGGGAGGTGTCTCTGCTCACTGCAGGGGGGTTGGACTAGATTGCCTTTGAAAGTGCCTTTCAACTATGACATAGCTTTAATTCCCACTCCAGCTGTGTAGCTTCTCTATAATTATTAAGTAAGTCTGGAGAATAGTTAGTAATTTATTTTCATAACTGTTCTAACAATTTCATTGTTTAAATATTAGCAAATTTAACTCACGGTGTTCTCATGCTCCTGCGACTGAGGAGAAGGCAGCAAGAACAAGAAACAAAGAGTATCAATGTTCTCATTCTCCCACAGCCTGAATGATCCTCTTTATTTTGCTTGGAATAGTCAGGATATCTTGAGAGCCATGTGGCTTTTGGTATTTAGAGCTAGGAAAGTTTCCTTTTGTTCCTTTTGGGTGTAGGGAAGAATCTCCTTATCCTGTTGAGATGATTTCACACAGCCTCGAGCTACTCTGAAGCTCCTGAAGTTTATCGGCTTTGGCGTTCGCTCTTAAATAAGGGTTACCACAACTAAATAAAGGCATAAAAAAATTACTTTTTTCCTCAGGTGCTTTTTGTTCCTCCGTTCTGTGGCTTGTGCAGCCAGAATGATGGCAAGGATTTGCTTCCATAAAACAAGCTGCAAGATTTTAATAACCTGGGAAAACAGTTAATTTTATAGTGATAAATGCTACTGTGTTTTACTGGGAAATAAGAATATTCTAAAACTCGAGGCCCCAACAGTGATGAAAATGGATTCCCTTTGGTTTTTACCTCTTCTTTCCCCCCCTTCCATTTTCAACCACAGGATGGGTTAATTTGAATTTCATTGCCTTTTTTTTTTCATCCTAAGGGAAATCTCAGTCGATGGGTGTTATTGTGGAACGGTGCCCCAGAGGAGGGGGACAGCTGCTGTGCTTGTGCTTTGGCTTCACACCTACAGTGAGCTCATTAATTTGCCATTTCAAACGATCTTGGTGGGAAGAGGCCACCAGCTTTCGTGGCTAAAAAGCAGCCGTGATTGATGCTTCAGGGGCAGAAGGGGAAAATAGTCAGAAATTAGTTATATAAGCATCTTAAATGAAAAGTGTGCTTACAAAGGAGCCTTGTTTTTCCCCAGAGGAATACTGAAATTGGTGTTTTAACCTTATGTCTGCACACCTGCTGCTGTGTCTTTTGGGGGGAAATGATGAGTTCAAGCTCCCGTCTTTTCAGGTTCACTGTGGAAAGTGTGTTTCTGGTGGATGATCTGTAGTGGCTGTGAAGCCAACCCAGTAGATAGGAGGGGAGAAAATGGCTTAGAAAACTCTTGGTATCACATATGCAATCTTTACATCTGACAGAACTTGTTTGTTGGTCTTTGCTTCATGAAATGTTGGTGCCCGTGCTGCCTGTGAGGCGTGTCTGGACTGAACTGAGTGGATTGTGGAGCACACAGCCCAAACTCTGTCTCACTGCTAATTTTATTTCTCTTCTGAAGGACTCAATCTGCACAGCAAGACAAATTTTGGCATGAAATGAGTTGTCAAGTGTTGGAAGAAGCTGTCCAGAGCAGTGATTGAGGCAACATCCATGTAAGATTTAAGAGATGGGCAGACACTGAGCTTAGAGATATGGTTTGGAGGTGGTTCTTTTTGGAGTTGGGTTGATGATTGAGCTCAATGATCTGAAAGGTCACTTTCAACCAAGGCCATTCTGTGATTCATTTCAGGGATTCGGCATTGACATAGGTGTCTGCACAAAGCCCATCAAGATTTTCCAAACCCATCTCCATCTGTGGCTGCCTTTCATGGAAATATAGAATGTGTAAGGTTGGAAGGGACTTTAAAAGGCCATTTAGTCCAACCCTCTGCAGTGAGCAAGGACATCTTGCACTAGATCAGGTTGCACAGAGCTTCATGAGGCCTGGCCTTGAATGTCTCCAGAGATTGGGCTTCCACCACCTCTGTGGCCAGTCTGGGCCAGTGTCTCACCACCCTCATGGGGAAGAACTTCTTCCTAATGTCTCATCTAATCCTGCTCTCATTTCAAACTGTTTCCCCTTGTCCTATCGCTATCACCTTTGCAGTAGATCCACCTCAACAGGCTGTCACTCCAGTGTGTTGCCAACTGATTCACACCAGCTCTAATGAATTGCCATGTTCTCATGTTGCTGGAGTGCATAGGTCCCTTTTGAATCTCCAGGAAAGTGATCAGGTCTGTAGGAAAATGGAGAATCAACACCAGTTTTATTTTCCCTCTGGGAGAGGTTCTCATTGCGAAGGACATCACCTTCTGGTGACCTTCTTTTCTCTTTCCTCTAGGGCAGGTGGCTCCTCATGATCAGAAGAGACCAGAGCTTATGAGACAGGCTTTTATCTAGAAAAAAAATATTATCCCTATTTTTCAAGGCTCAGAGGAGATGTGTACTATCTTGAGATCTGAGTTGAGAGATGTTTTGAAAGCCTTTGATACATGATAAAAAAGGGAGTGGAGAGGTTAACAGACATAGAGAAGGGTTTGACAATGGTGCCAAGAGGGAAACAGAAGAAATGACTGAATTAAATCACTTAGGAGATGATCACAGTTATTGTTTCAGATGATAATGTGTTACAGGCCCAAACTGTGGTATTAGAATTTTAAGATGTTTTTTTAATTTGTTGGCTGCATCTGCAGTGAAAATCGATCTTGTTTTATTAAAGAAATGGCTTTTCTACTGGGATTGATGCACATCAGGACTTTTTAAAGCATTTCACAACTTGGACTATTTGCAGAACAGAAGTGAAAGTTGCAGTTAATGCTCAGACAGAACCAGTTTCAGGGGAAATCATGGTAATGCATGATCCAAAGTGCTAAATATGAATCACTAAAATTGACAGTGAAGGTGAGCTGAATGATGCTGCAGCCACAGAGATGATTTTGTGCTCAAGAACCCCATTATGTCCCGAAGCTAAATATTTAAAACATTTCAGTGTTTAAACTATTTTCACTGTGATTTAAACCATGTTCCACCTGCAGCATGTCACTATCTGAAAATTATTTGGGTGACCTGATGTCACCCAAAAATGCAACAAAGAATGCTTCAACAGGCCATGCCAAAATATTCTTAAATCTTTAATTATAATTTCAGATACTTCATACCATGCACTTAAAATCATAACACGGGGAATAATAAAGTGTATTCCTTGGGATCTTTTTTCCTATTTGCCACTGAGAATGTTCTTTTTATGATTTGTAACAGTCTCTCCCCTGAGTAAATTCTAGCATAACCACTGCATCTAGTTCTGGTGCCCTTAGCACAAGAAGGACATGGAGCTGTTGGAGAGGGGCCAGAGGAGGCCACAAGGAGGATCCAAAGGCTGGGTCACCTCTTCTATGTGGACAAACTGACAGAGTTGAGGCTGTTCATCCTGGAGAAGAGAAGGTTTTGGTGAGACCTTATAGTAGTCTCTCAGTACCTGAAGGGACCTGCAAGAAAGCTGGGATGGGCTGTTTTCCAGAGCATAGAGTAAAAGGATGGGGGGCAATGCTTTTAAACTATAGCAGAGCAGGGTTAGATGAGACATTAGGAAGCTCTTCCCCATGAGGGTGGTGAGACACTGGCCTAGGCTGTCCAGAGAGGAGGTGGAGGCCCCATCCCTGGAGACTTTCAGGTCAAGACTTGATGAGGCTCAGAGCAACCTGATCTAGTGCAAGATATCCCTTCTCTCTGCATGGAGGTTGGACTAGATGGCCTTTAAAGGACCCTTCCAAATCAACACATTCTATGATTCTATAATCATGATCTGCAGTGCTTTCCTGGTGTCCCAGTTCTGTAAGAGAAGGGCAAATGCTACACTAGGGGTTCACATCAGTGATTTTTACTCCTCATTATTAAAGTATTTGTTATGTGCAGCTTGTTGGGGGGGGTCCAATGTAAGTCAGTATTTATGTATTGTGGGGAAATCTAATGATACTAAAGTCTGTAATACTTTGCTGGTTTCATTTTTTTCTCTACAAGTGTCTGAAAGGAGTGTAGCCCGGGGGAGTTGGGCTCTTTTCCCAAGGAACAGGCCATGGGACAAGAGAAAAAAGCCTCAAGTTGTGCTTTGGAAGGATTGGAATTGATATTAGGAAAAATTTTTGACACTGAAAAGGGTATGAATCACTGGAAGAGGCTGCCCAGGGCAGCCCCCATCCCTGGAGGGATTTAAGAGATGGGCAGACACAGAGCTTAGAGATACTGGTTTCAGGATGGTTCTTGTCAGAGTTGAATTGATGGTTGATCTCAGTGAGCTGAAAGATCCCTTCCAACCTGGGCCATCCTATAATTGTAAAAAACTCCTGTGTTTAAGTTTTTAAGGTGATCACAAGTGAGTTTTTGTGTGGTTTTACCATTTTTAAAAGCTAGACAACCTGTTATATATCCTAATGAAAGAGAACATTGGCATCTGGGGCTTGGAGTTAAGTGTGTACCAGCTGTGCTCTCACAGAATGGGCTTGGAGGCTTCAGGTTCAAACATCTGCTATTTTCAGTCTTATAATCCTAGAATATTAACTTTTGAGTTTTATTTTCCTGATATTAATTATTATGTCTCATAATCAGTGGATATTTGTGGTTCAAAATAGGTGTAACTACTTTAGTGTTAATGATCAGTGAATTTAACACACTTTACGACTTGAATTGCTTGTTGCAAAGAGGCTTATTTTCAAGTAATCTGTGTAATAATGTTTAATAAGCAGCTTTGCCAAAGAATTTTTGCTTTCATCTGAGAGTATTCAGTGGGAATATTTACCTCAGCTTTTACTTGGCATTATTTATGGCACCAAGCATGAGTGTATTGAGCCAGAAGTTTTGATATCAAGTGATTAACTGCAATATCCAGGCTGGATGAGGCATTGAGCAAACCTGGTCTAGTGAGAGGTGTCCCTGCCCATGGCAGGAGGGTTGGAACTAGATGATCTTTAAGGTCCCTTCCAATGCAAGCCATTCTATTATTCTATAATATCTGTGTGGAAGAAGCATCATTTAGTGTGTTGGGGATTTGGAATACACTCAGCCTGGGCAATAGTGCACTTGGTTTCTGCTGGCTCTGACATAAAGCAGAATGACTCAGCCGACAAAATAAAGATGTTTTTTAGCAGTCTGAGCAGCTAAGAGTTTTAGCACTACGGCTGTTGGGTTTTTCGTAATGCAAGAGTTAAAATTAAATTCCCTTCTGGCTAGCAGTTACACCAGGGGAGAACTTAGCCAGTGGATTGGCGTTATGTATAAATATAAAAATTTACCTGGATATTACCTTCATTAAGAAGCAATCAGTTTCACCACTTATTCCACTTAATGCCACATTTGCACGTTATGAAATGAGTTAATGAGGTTAATTTTTGAGAACTTTTTTTTCTGGGTAATTTATTGGGTAATTGCTAATGTGTTGGGGGCTTTTTGAATGAGATCACAGAATGCATTGAGTTGGAAGGATCCTTCAAAGGCCATCCGGTTCAACTTCCTGCAGTGAGTAGGGACATCTTGTACTAGATCAAGTTGCTCAGAGCTTCATCAAGCCTGGCCTTGAATGTCTCCAGGGATGGGGCCTCCAACACCTCTCTGGACAACCTGGGCCAATGTCTCACCACCCTCATGGGGAAGAACTTCTTCCCAATGTCTTACCTAAACCTGCCCTGCTCCATTTTCAAACCTTTGCCCCTCTTCCTATTGCAAACAGCCTGTTTAGTATTTTGTTCAATTTCAAACCAGACAAGTAGATATCCAGCCTGCTTGAAGTCTAACATTTTTTACCAGTAGTGCCTTTATCTATCTCAAAGATGTTGCTACAGGAGCTCCTTCTAGAAAGGAGACTTCCTTTCAATGAGCATCTGCCATGATTAAATAGCCCCAAACCCTCTCGCCGTTGACTAATCCTGGAGCCATCTATGCATCTTACCCCATTATGTGCCTACTTTATTTCAGTTGGGATCAGAATTTCACAGAAGATCAATCAAATTCCCACTTTTTAAAACATTTTTTCTACCCTTAGCTTTACACATCCTAAAGTTGTTGTAGTGGGAACCTCATGCTATCACAAGTCATGATACCGGACAGTCACAAACATCTTCCCTTTGCCTGTCACATTCCTTTTCTGCTGCTCTGGGCCAGGAGTCCCGTCTGCTCCCTGGCCTCTATTGTTAAAGGCCTGTGTGTCCTTCCCATGGAGTCTCCAGCTACAGGATCTCCTTTTCTCCCTTCTGCTCCACCTTCTGCTCCACCTTCTGCTCTTGCCATCACTTCTCCTATCCATTCTCATAATCTGCTGATCATCCATGTTCTCCCCTGCTCCCTGGCCACCTTAATTTTCTTTCTCTGCTTGCAGGGCTACCTGTTCTTCTCTTTTGTTGTGCCATCTCATTTCAGAATCCTCATCCCTTGTTATAATGGAATTTTTCAATGTGTTTTGCAGCCGTCTTCCTTCAGACTCAGCCCAGCCTTTGGCAGTTTTGTTGTCTTCCCTGGTTGAGTCTTTCAACTGATCCCTTATTTAGGTTTTCTGACCAACTGTCACTCAGCAGGTGGTGGTAGAGGCCCCATCCCTGGAGACATTCAAGGCCAGGCTTGATGAATCTCTGTGCAACCTGATCTAGTGCAAGATGTCCCTGCTCACTGCAGGGACTAGATGGCCTTTGAAGGTCCCTTCCAACCCAACACATTCTATGAAGAGCAGGGAACCTCTCCCTCACCCCGAGCCATTTAATGGCCAGTGGATGTCTGAGATCTAGAGTACCTTCTGTGGTCAGAGTGTAAGTAATAGTGTCTCACTAAAGATTACAGAGGACTTAATTACACCAGGTAATTCCTCTGCTCCACAGGCTTCTTGCAAGATCATGCTGGTATCTATGGTCTACTGTGGTTATTTAGCATGTCTACTGTGGTAGGCATAGGACTTAGAGGTATGATTTAGGGATGGTTCTTGCTAGAGCTGAGTTGATGGTTGGACTTGGTGATGTGATTCTGTCTTTAATGGCTGTATATGAAGTTCTCTGTCCGTGAAGGTTTAATGTTTGTCTCGGGTTGCTGATTCGAGAGAGTTCCCTGGTTGCCAGTATGTTGAGACCTTTCTGGAAATAACATCTTCTCATATTCTCTTAATATTCTCTGCACCTTTTCCAAACACACCCTTTGCATATCAGAATGTCTGCAGAAAAATAGACCTGGAGAAGCTTTCCAAATCCAGTTGATGACATCTAATAAGAAGTAATGGGAACAAACCTGAACTGGGAAATTCTATCACAACATGAGGAGGAACTTCTCTGTTGTGAGGATTTCAGAGCCCTGGCACAGGCTGCCCAGGCAGGTGGTGGAGCCTCTGTTTCTGGAGATATTAAAATGTTCCTGTGTGATCTGCTCTGAGTGACCCTGCTCTGGCAGGGGGTGGGATGGATGATCTCCAGATCCTTTCCAACCCCGACCAGTCTGAGATTCTGTAATAACTGAGAGAGGTGAAGTTTTGCTTGGTGGGCAGCGGTGCACCTGAAACTGTTGAGGGAGGCAAAGTATGGCTACAATCCTCAGCTGGTGGTTAAGGAATCACCACTGAACATCCCATGAAGCCTTTACTGAGCTTTTACCCCAACAGCACCTGGTTTTATAGAGGTTAATTCCATCAAAGAAGCAACTCTTTCTAATCTGTGGAGTAGAAAATATTTCAGAGTTATTCGTAGCACAGACAAAAGCCCAGAAATACAAATGAAGGCCAGGACCTCACAGCAGTTGGATCTTTTGTTTTCCTCCCCAGCAAAGCTCCCCAATATGCCGGGTTGTGCTCTAACTGGCCTTCAAACAAAGGAACCCTGTTGGTGTTTACTTTGGCTCAAGGCAGAGGCAGTTATTTTAAATGAGTTAATAATAAGTGGATTAATGAACTATGGTTTGTGTAACCTTCTTTTCTCTTATTTTCCCTCTCTAGGTCACTCAAATGAGTCGTCCAGATTTGATTCTCTTCCTGATGAAGTATCTCATGGCTTTGGTCGTTGGGATACCTTCCGTCTTCTGGGTTGGAAGCAAAAAGACCTGTTTTGAGTGGGCCAGCTTTTTCCACGGGCGCAGGAAAAAAGAGTGAGTATTGATACCTCCTGGCTAAACTGGTTGAGAATCAGCAAGTCATAGAAATGCACTGACCTGGGAAGGACCTCCAAGGTCATCTTCTCTCCCTTGAGGTCTTGGAAGAGAATTTGGATACTTTTTCAGGGAGGCAGAGACAGGAACAGGCAGGGGCAGCTTTCTTAGAAACACCTCACTGTCTAAAATGGAGCAAAGAAGGATTAGACAAGGTAGAAGCTACAGCTAAAAAATTCATGAGGAGTTGCTTATTTTTCCATAATTATTCTTCAGCCCCAGAATCAAACTGACGTTCTGACATCTGTTTCCAAGTGTTTTTATCAAGAGGCAGAATTGAAATCTTGTACCTATAAACACGCTCATCTAGTCCAGCAGATCAGACCTTTAAGTTGAAATTAAATGTGAGTTCTTTTCACCATGGTGGCAGCTAAAGCAAATTGTCTCTGCTTTTAATCTTTCCTCATTCATTAGTGCCAAAGCCCAGTCTGATAAAATGACAGTGAGAATCTCTCACAGCCTGGGGCAGATGGAAATTAATTGATATGAAGATATGGCATAAATTTAGAGACAATCAGTGTGATTATACAACAGCTATGGAGAGCTGTTTTCATAGTCATAAGGACTGTCTTGTCAGTAGATATTTCAAGATAGATGCCCAAATACATCAGTCCTTTAAGTGACAGGCTCAAGACTTTGACTTGCCTGTCCTCAACAGACTTGGCCTTCATCCAAGATTTAAATGAAATTATGTCTTGTAGATTTGGAGTAAATTTTTCTTTCTCCCAAAGATCATAGAACTATAGGATGCTATGGTAGAGGGGCCAAGTGTGCAACCCTCTGCAAGCCCTTTCCAGAAAGGGATTTCAGCAAATGGAGAAGTTGCAAGGCTTTAATCATGGATCTAACCACTACAGGCCAGTTACACATGCATTATTAGATATGTGTTCTTTTCCTGCTGCCAGTTTTAATCCAAATTCTGAATGCTCATTTCAGTGAGGTTGCAGCTTCCCATGTTCCCTGAGAGGCACCTCCGTAGGTCATATGAGCTGCTGAGCCACAATACCATCCCAGGGATTATCAGCAATATTATCATGGGATCATGGAATGAACTTAGTTGAAAGGGACCATTCACATAATTGTGTCCAGCAAATCAACCCAACTCTGACAAGAACTGGCCTTCAACCATGTCTCTAAGCTCTGTATCAGCCTGACTCTTAAATCCCTCAGGCAGTGGGGGCATCAACCCCTGCCCTGGGTAACCTGCTTATTTTACCAATGTTTGGCCAAAACTAAGGCCATAATCAAATGGTGTTACTCCACTTGTCCAGGCTGGGGGATCAGATACAGGGAGTGGGAAGGAGTCAGGAATATGCACTTTGCTAAAATATCCAAATGTAGAATCCCAGAACCACAGACTGGCTAGGGTTGAAAGACAATCCAGTCTCAACCCCTGCCAGACCAAGGTCACCTAGAGCAGGTCACACAGGAACACATCCAGGCGTGGTTGGAATATCTCCAGAGACAGAGACTCCACCACCTCTCTGGACAGCCTCTGCCAGGGCTGTGCCACACTCACAGCAAAGAAGTTCCTCCTTGAGTTGAGATGGAACTTCCCATGTCCCAGTTTGTGTCCATTCCCTCTTGTCCTGTTCCTGGGCCCCAATGAGCACAGACTGGCCCCATACTCCTGATGCCACTCTCTTTTTTCCAGAGTGGTTAGTTCCAAGTCCCTAAGCCTTTCCTCATGAGGGATGTGTTCTATTAGGTGCTAGTAGAAGTGCCTCAAAATTAGGCAAATAGAGGCATTGGGATGCAGTAAATGGCCTTATTTGCCAAGCTGTATATTTGCCTGTAGCTTTTGTGGATAGTTAACACTCTGTTCATAGAATCAAAGAGTTGGAAGGGACCTTCAAAGGTCATGTAGTCCAATCCCCTGCAGTGAGCAGGGACATCCTGTACTAGGTAAGGTTGCTCAGAGCCTCATCTGTTACTTTGTTCACTTTTCCATGGCAGCCGTCAATGTTAACTACTCCAATCGTGTCTCCTTCAGAGTCGTCAATGAGAGTCGCCAAGTACTGCAGGAGCCAGACTTTGCTCAGTCCCTTTTGAGGGACCCCAACACCCCCATCATCCGCAAGTCGAGAGGCACTTCCACCCAGGGCACCTCCACCCACGCCTCCTCCACTCAGCTGGCCATGCTGGATGACCAGAGGAGCAAAGCAGGCAGCGTCCACAGCAAAGTTAGCAGCTACCATGGCAGCCTGCACCGATCACGAGATGGGCGGTATGTGTCTTCTCTTCAAAATCTCACCAAAAATTGAACAACTCTCTGCGGTCATAGAATGTGTTGATTTGGAAGGGACCTTTAAAGGCCATCTAGTCCAATTCTCCTTCAGGGAGCAAGGGACATCTTGCATGAGATCAGGTTTCTCATCTCATCAATCCTGGCCTTGAATGTCTCCAGGGATGGGGTCTCCACCACCTCTCTGGAGGTGTTCCAGTGTTTTACTACCCACATGGTGAAGAACTTCTTCCTAATGTCTAATCTAACCCTTCCCTGCTCTAGCTTAAACCATTGTCCCTCATCCTATCCCTCCATGCCCTTGCTAACAGTCCCTCCTCAGCTTTCCTGTAGGCCCCTACAGGTACTGGGAGGCCACTGTGAGGTCCCCCCACAGCCTCTTCTCCAGTCCCAACAACTCTGTTACCATAGAATGTGTTGAATTGGAAGGGACCTTCAAAGATCACTTATTCCACCCACCCTGCAGTAAGCAGGGACATCTTGGCTCAGAGCCATTAATCAAGCCTGGCCCTGGGTGTCTCCAGGGAATGTATATAGCTGCCCGTTGGCCTTAATTCTGCTAAAAGTGAATATTTCTGAAACAAACAGCAATAACAGCTGCCCACCCAAACCTCAGGTGCAGTGAAGGTTTATAACATTGATTTATCATCCACTTCTTCACTCCCCTAATTATTGGTGCTGTGGTAAGAGCCTGGCAGCTGAAGGAGTTGAAACACTTTGCCTGAGGGCTGTGTCAAATCCAGGCTGAACTCCACAGACAACGACTTTCTTCAGAAAAGCAGAGCGCTCCTGCATGAGCACAGAGATTTATTTGCATTCTTCCCTGCCCGCAGCAGTGACAGTGCGAGTAATTGTCTGTTTTTCTAAAAATCAGGTACACTCCCTGCAGCTACAGAGGCATGGAGGAGAGACTACCTCACGGCAGCATGTCCCGGCTGACGGATCACTCCCGGCACAGCAGCTCCCATCGGCTGAACGAACAGTCGCGGCACAGCAGCATCAGGGACCTCAGCACCAACCCGCTGACACACATCACTCATGGCACCAGCATGAACCGCGTCATCGAGGAGGACGGCACTAGTGCCTGAGCTTCTTCCCTTGCAGAGGAGCACTCGATGTGGTGGCACAGCCCGTGGTCCTTCAGTGACGTGACAGTGCACAGTATTATCACACCTCTCAACGGCTGCTGATTTTGGCTCTCAGGAACCAGCCACAACTGGCTTCTTTGTGCCAAATCTGGCTTCTTTGTGCTGAAACTGGCTTCTTCGTGCCGAAGCCGGTGTCCTCATACTTGCATCAGGGCCGGAGCATTCAGCAAAGTTGAATTACTGAGTAGAAAAGCTGTGGTTGCCTCATTTGAACCTCTCTGGAGGTAATTATTTATTTCAGAAATATATTCATAAGGCACCGTTGCTGAATTTCTTGGTGGAAAAACATCTCACCCCCCCAGTTCTCCCTTATTGTGATGGCTGTGTGTGTGGCTTGATGTCACCCTTGGAAACTTGCTAGAAGAGTTGTCCTGAGATTTTTCGACTTAAAAAATTAGGGGAACTCTTGGATGTTGAAGGAATTCCTCCCAAATTTGATAATGAACAGATCCTTCATCAAGCACGGGGTGGGGAGGGACAGAATTTGAAGGACAGCTGTGCAGACAGATGGGTGTTTTCAAGATTCCACACTGGAAAAACAACATGACTGTTTTGGAGAAGAAAACTCAAATGAGGATCACCAGCTCTCAACAGAGCTGTTGGGGCTCAGTCGCTGGGATGGGGTTTGGGAGGGTTTTAAGGGGAGTGAGGAGAGAGGCAGGGAAGAGAGATTTTTGTATCATTGTATTGTCCTGGCATTTTTTTACAAAATACTATTTAAATTTTCTACTTGTTTACAATGTATGTAGGGAGAGATTGATTTTAAAGCTGGTTCTATAGATAATCTTCAGTCATTTATTTTTTAGATTAACATGCAGAAGCTGAGACTGCCTGTCCCCCATCTATTTAAATGTAATGATAATAATAGAAAAGCTGAACTTTTTGCCCAAACTGGAATGTATAACTTTTCCTTAGAAGAAATCCCATTAAAAACCCTGTGACCTTGGCGAGGAAGACAGAGGCCAAACCTGAGAGGGGTGGAATCAGTGATGGACCCACATTCTTGCCATGGATGTTTTTTTTGAGGATTCTCTTTGCACTGAGCAAGTGGAAAGTGGGAATTTAGTCATGAATGGAAGAAACAGAGGGAGGAGCTGCCCCCAGGTGAGGAAAAAGCAGGATGCAGCAGCCAGAAACCCACCGTGTCACTGTTTTGAGGAGGAGACAGGGATCCACTATAAATTGTTGCCTCCTTCCTATCCATGGAATTTAGATTCATAGAATCATAGAATGTGTTGAGTTAGAAGGGAGCTTCGAAGGCCATCTAGTTCAAACCCTTGCAGTGAGCAGGAACATCTTGCACTGGATCAGGTTGCTCAGAGCCTTGTCAGCCCTGGCCTTGAATGTCTCCAGGGATGGGGTCTCCACCACCTCTCTGAGCATCCTATGCCAGAGTCTCACCACCTTCATGGTGAAGCACTTCTTCCTCATGTCCAATCTAACTCTGCCCTGCTCTAGTTTAAAACCATTGTCCCTCGTCCTATCACTCCCTGCCCTGGCAAAAAGTCCCTCTCCAGCTTTGTTTAGGTCCCTTCAGGTACTGGGAGGCTGCTATGAGGTCTCCCTGGAGCCTTCTCTTCTCCAGACTGAAGAGAAGGCTCCAACTCTCTCAGCCTGTCCTCATGGCAAAGCTATTCCAACCCCCTGATCATCCTGGGGGCCTCCTCTGGACCCTCTCCAGCAGGTCCATGTCCTTTTTGTTCTGAGGACTCCAGAGCTGAATGCAGTAGACTTCCCACCCATCAGACTTTCTGTAGTTTATTTCAGTTTCATTCCTCACAGATTGATGTGAGAATTCTGAGTTTGGGCTGGTTTTTCTCTATGTAAATAATCTGTTGGGTGCAGCAAGTCTTCTTCGACACCAAGTCAAGGCACGTCTTCAACGGTGCGGGATGTCTTCTGAGGCATCTCCTGCAGGAATCATTCAGGGTGAGGAAACATTGATTGCATTTGAACCTACCTCAGTAATTACCGCTGATCATTGCTGGGAAATTAATAGTTTTTTTTTTCATGGCCCTTTCATAGTTCCCTCTTTAAGCTGTTAGAGGCCCACTGAGAAGCTCAGATGGCACAACCTGGAGGGCAGGAATAGGGCACCAACCCTCAGTGCAGACTCCAGAGGCTTTCACCAACAGCAGGAGCAGAGCCGTGCTGCAATTACATTAATTGCCAACTCAGAGCCAAGAACATCACTGTGTGCTACCAAATCAAAGGTTGTCCTGGGAATCACCATGGCTTAGAAATACATTTACCCTAAATTAGTCTATCTTGCTTCCACCAGGCTTTTGCTCAGAAGGAGAAGCACAAACCAAACCCCATGTGGAATAATAAAGTGGAGCAGCTCTGAGCTCTCTTTGGTGGGAATCAGGGCAGGAGGTCACTGCATGAAACTCCCTGGGGCAGAGCAAACCCTCTTGGTTTTTTTAGCGAACAGCCCCCAGGGACAGTCTCCAGATCTGGTAGATCCCCTTTCTCAAAGCAGATGGAGAGGAAAATAAATCTTTTGAATGACTAAAAGTGGTAAAACAACAATTTCCTGTGTGCCACAAAGCTGAAACCCCTTTTTTCCCCCTTTTCCAATTCAGCCTCTACTAAAATGACTGCCTGCTCCAAAGGGATGAGATCTTTAGGAATCTGCAAAAGGAGCCAGGAAGCTGAGTCCTCCCAAGCTCCATAACTCAACTAAATAAGCTTCAAGTGTTTATGCTGATCTTTTTGGCTCCATTTCCACTATTTTTTTTTTCAAATCATAGCAATGCTTTGACATGTTCAGAGTCAGGGAGGGGAACGATGAGGGAGGTTTGAAATACATCCTGCTGGATATCCTCCTGGATAAGTCCTGTTAGTTTGTGAGCGTTTCTGGGAGGGAATCTCTGAGCTGTTCCTCACTCATGTGTGCTGCAGATGAAGAGCAGGGTCCTGTTCCTTCATAGAGGGAGTTAAAGTGTCACACTTGGGCTGGCGTTGGTGTCCCCTCTAGCCTTGTAATCTCAGACCTTCCCTCTGATCCCTGCGGAGCATTCTTGCCTGGAATTTCAGAGCCCTTTGCTGGGGACTGCTTAAGGTTTCATGTGTAAGATTCCCTAGTTGGGGCACTCACAGCTCTCAAATCCTTGCTCTTAGGAGCTCGGAAGCATCCCCAATTCTGCCCATGGTGCCCAGGACTGGGCCAATCTTTAAATTTCTTCCAGAGCTTCAAACCCCATGCCTGGAATTCTGCAGTTGCTGCAACACCCCATTGCTTTGGGCTTGGCTTGACATGTAGCTGAGCACACGTCCCTTGGGATTTAACAGCAGCACTTTGTCCTGCTACAGCTGATGCATGTGTGAAAAGCCTGGCCCTCCCTCCTTCAAAGGATGTGGAAAAGCTGTGCAGAACCCTGTTCCTCCAGTTCATCCCAGTGATGGGTTGATGTGTCTCCATCACACCGTGGCTGAAGCCCATCAATAGTGATTTGCAAGATCATGGTGTCAAAGCTTCCCATAGAATCATGGAATGGCCCAGGTTGGAAGTGACCTTCCATCTCATCGAGTCCTAGCATCCGCCCAACTCTGACAAGAACCATCCCTAAACCATTCTCTAAGCTCTGTGTCTGCCTGGCTCTTAAATCCCACCAGGGATGGGGCCTCAACCCTTGCCCTGGGCAGCCTCTTCCAGTGCTTGACAACCCTTTCAGTGGAAAAATTGTTCCTAAAGTCCATCCTAAACTTCCCCTGGCACAACGTGAGGCTGTTAAATCCATGAGAGAGGTGATCATGATGCCTGGAAAGGGCTGTCTGAGGACCCAACCACTGGGTGGGTAGCATTCATCTTTTTGAAGTGTAAAATAAGAGCCAAAAGCAGCAAAAAGCCATGGTTTCTTATAAATTTGATTGCCTGCTCTTGAGCAGCCTACATTTCCTTTCTGCTCAGAGCAATATTTTGCTGTGGAAGTTTTTAGGTGGATGTGGAAATCCAGCTGCAGCCAAATGGTGAGGAGGGAAAAGCCCTTAGGAAGGGCGTGGGAAGGCCATAAGTGATGGGGGAGTTGGGGACAGCCCTTAATGCAATGACTGCCCTTCAGCCCAGGGCTGGGGCAGTGAGGATCCCAAAAAAAGATGGCAGTGGGGAGCAGACAGCTCCAGCTGTGCCATGAAACAGTGGTGCAGAGCACACCAAGTTTTATGTGGAACAGCCGAATCATAGAATGCAGTAAGTTGAAGAGGACCTTCAAAGGTCATCTAGTCCAATATCGAATTGAGTATAGAATAAAATATTGAATTGAATGTGAAATTCCACTCCTATCCCAAAGTATGCCCTTTATAGCTGGGATTGGGATTGATTTTCACCACAGGTGGGATGTTTTGAGTGGTTTTTACCTGTCATGAAGGGCTGTGGGGTGTGGGCTCTGGAGAACTGGGTGCTTGTAATGGCGCTGCCACCTCTCCCAGAGCTGTCCTTTGATGCCCTCGTGTTCCTTCTGTAAATTCCATCAATTTCTGAGTGTGCCAGGAGGGAGATTTGGTTTTGGTAAGAGTTGCAAATAGGGAGCACAGGGGGCTGTTAGCCGGGGGAGGGACCCAACTCAATGCACACCCCACTCTCTGTAGACGCCTTGACAGTCGTCCAGTGTCGGTTTTGTAACGTTTTTGATTTTTAGCACTTTAATTGTGAGTTGTACAAACTGATCCTGTCATAGTGGGTGTACATTTTCAGTTTAGACCTTTAGAAGTTTTTAATAAAATGATGGAAAAAATCCTAGTCTCTTTGTCAATGGGCTTTCAGACCCCACTCTCCCCGCTTTAAAAAATCAATTTACAAGGCAGCTAAGACTTAAATACTGGATTTTATCCCAGCTCTGTATTTGAGGAAAGACTTTCTAGACCTAATCTTTTCCTCCCTTCTGCATTTTTGGGCACTGGGCACCGTTCCAGCGAACACAGAACTTGCAGCAGACTTGAGCTTAGATTCATCCCATCCTTTTTTGAGCCACAGACCCCTCCACCCATCAGCATTCTGCGTGCCAAGAGAGAATCATGCTGAAGAAGAGCATCTGGGCTTGAGAGTGAGAATACTAGGGGGGTTTGGGAAGTTTTGTTGGGATTTTTATTGCTGTGTCAAAGCCAAAAACATGATGACTTATGTTTTTTCTTAAGTTGCTGCCCAGCATTGGGGCAGATCTGTGGTTATTTCTGCTGGTGGTGAAATAACTCGTTTCAATAATCACAGGTGGTTCTGCTTTAGCACCTGGCACTGGTTTGGGTCTTGTTAAGAGAAGTCACTTCACAAGTGACAAGGGGCATAACTTCACAAGCTGCCGGGAAGACTTGAGTTCTGCAGAACTACATGAAGGTGTGGAGTGAGTCAGTGACTACCCACTGTCCATGCCAGAGCCACCCCATCTGAAACATCAGCGTCTGGGGGATGGTCTGTGAAAAATCCTTTGGAGAGGAGACAGCCAGGTATGAAAAACTCTTTCTAGGAATCAACCAGGGGTGAGACTGAGGCTACAGTGTGCTCGGGGGCTCACAGAGAGTTTGAGGATGTTTCACAGGTGGGTAAGGTCTTGCAGGTGGCCTGAATTTATCCTGTTTTCCCTGAATTTAACCTTTCACTATTCTGATGTGGGAATGTGCTGGCTCTGAAGCTGAGCAGATGAAGAAATGGTCTGCCTCAGCCTCCCAGGGCAGCTGAGGAGAATTCTCACTGCAGCCAAAGCAATAGAGGATGAGGAATTAGTCACCACAGCACTTATCTTCCTGTTCCTGAGCTGCATTAGCAGGTCCCCAAAGCCCTGGGGAGGAGATAGTTGTCATCTGGAGTGCACTCAGCCCTCGGGATTCAAAGTTTAAAGATGGTTTCCATGGCCCGAAGGCAAGAATTTGGGATGAAGGGGAAATGTGAAGGAGCAGCTGGGAGAGGGGCTATGGCCAGACACAGTGGGATAGCCCAGATCCTGCTTCTTCCCTAGAAAGAGATTTAAGGGCAATAGATTTTAGTTGCTATTGCATTCCAGATGCACCTTAACACGCTTTTGGTTTGGGTCCAACTTTTTGCCCCTCAGCCCTGGCCTCCTTCCAATTTCTTCACCAGTTTGAAGGCAGAAGAGCATCCAGCCATGCACAAATCCTATAGAAATTAAAATCTCCTGGAAATTCTTGATAACAAAATGGGTGGGCATAGACAGATCTTTTTAAGAAAGTGGTTTCCTTCCAGTGTTAGTGCCTTTCAGCAGGACAAAGCCATGGATGCTTTGGTGTGGCAGTGTGTTAGGATCCACATTTCAAACATGCTTGGCTACCGGTCTGACTGGTTTTTATGATAATCCTCAGAGTGCGTTTGATTGATATTCAGTCTCCAGTTTCGGTGCCTGTGCTTGTTGACTGCCTGTTCCCAGCAGACTTGACCCACTCCTGCCATCCTTCTACGTGCCACCAGGACATCTGAGGGCTTCAGACAGGCCTCTTTCTCCTTGCCCATCCCTTTGCTTCTGTGATTTCTTAAATATCACTTTCTACAGAGACCTTTGGATTCATGCCGCCATTTATTGCCTCTGCAGCTCTTTGATGCACTTTGAAGTGTCTGCCTCTGCATCACTGCTGGCTCTGAAGGGATTCCTGGGTGGCCAGAACATCTCTGGAGGGGGATGCTCAGCAACTCGGAGGTATCATAGCACCTGAAGTGGTGGGAAAGCTGGAGAAGGATGGATCTGCAGCACCAAGTGGTAGTCAGCCTTATCCCAAGCTGCTATAGTATCACACTTTTAATAATTTTAGACAATTAGGAAGAAGTTCTACTCCACAAGGGTGATGAGGCACTGGCCCAAGTTGCCCAGAGAGGTGGTGGAGGCCCCATCCCTGGAGACATTCATCAGGCTCTGTGCAACCTGATCTAGTGCAAGATGTACCTGCTCACTGCAAAGGGTTGGATTAGATGGCCTTTGAAGGTCCCCTCCAACTCTGATTCAATGATTCAATTTATAACATAATAGTAATACCATAAAATACAAAATAATGGTCTATAATGAATGAAATGTGTAAATATAATGTTTAAAATGCATTTCCAAAGTATATGAAAATGACAGAAAAATAAGCACAGCACACAAACATGTTCACAAATAGATACTCCTGTGGAGGAAAGGATTATGTACAATAATCACACGGAGACCAGAGCCAGGGACTCACACCCTTGAAGCAAAGCAGCCACCTCTGCCCAGTGCAGGGCACAGAGGTCCTGTTTAAATGCTTTAATTGTGTATTCCTAGTTCCCAGGATTAGGCTGAAGTTGTTATCTCCCCTCCCCTGCCCCAATCATTTTTCTTCCTCATTTTGGAATTGTTCGGGATTTGAGGTTTGGTTTCTACATTATGCTTTAGGGGTTATGCTGGTTTAATTACAACAATGATGATGGTTTCAGGGCAAGGGCTGCAGGTGAGAAGAGCAGCTGATGCCTTTTTTTGTTTTGGTTTTTTTTTTCTAATTTTGCTTCAATTCACACAAACACCACAAGGACGAGAAGGGTGCCAGGTCCTGTCCAATGCCCATCAGTCTGCTGACAGCTCAGCCAAGTCCAAGGGGATTTGGGTAGATTTTTTTGCTTTCAGAGCTTCAGATTTTGACCTTTCTTACTGATTTGCCATGGCATCTACAAAACCCACTTTTTATTTCCTTTATATCCATTTTATTTAACGTAGATGTACCCTCGACTGTTCCTCTTCTTTGTTATGCCAAGTCTGGTGGCAGAAGTTTCTTGCTTTTAGGAGGCTGCACTGAAAACAAGAACCCCTTAAGGTCTTGAGGTGCAGCATAATCCAGCTACAAATCCCACCTGAAATTTGTCAGGAGCAACGAGCCCAAACATACCCCCACCAAGCTCCTGCAATGCCTTCAAAGCTCTCTGATCTCCTCCTCTGTGGCAATGATGCTGTCAGATAAGCCTTGGCCCCTGCCAAAAAGAGGTGAAGGAACATCTGTTTGGCTGTGGGAAGTGCGTTTGGGCAAATCTAAACTTACTCTAAATTTTTAATTTTTGGAGAGTAACCAGCTCCTCATGCATACTCTCTGTAGTATGGGAAAATTTGGGCTTTCATGGTGGTCTCTGAATCCTGTGGATGAGATGCTGCCAAGCCCTTGGGGATGGTGACACAATGCATGGAGGGTGCAGGAGAGGGGAAGTGCCAGTTTGTGGAACAGCAATAAAAACTATGACTAACCAAGTATTTCAATCATAGAATGCGTTGAATTGGAAGGGACCTTTAAAGACCCTTTAATCCAACCCCCTTACAGAGTGTAGTGACATCTTGAGCTAGATCACATTGCTCAGAGCCTCATCAAGCCTGGCCTTGAGTGTCTCCTGGGATGGGGCCTCCACCACCTCTCTGAGCAACCTGGCCAAATTTCTCACCACCCTCATGGGAAAGAACTTTCCAATGTCTCATCTAACCCTACCCTGCTCTAGTTTAAGTCCATTGCTCCTCATCCTATCACTACATGTTCAGACAAATAGTCCCCCCCTCAGCATTCCTGTAGACCCTGGCAGGTACTAGGCAGCTGCTACATCTCCCCAGGGTCTTCTTCAGGCTAAATAGCCTCAATTCTCTCAGCCTGCCCTCATAGCAGAGGTGATCTAGCCCCCTGGTCATCCTTGTGGCCCTATTTGGACCTGATCAAAAAGAAGCAGCTACTTTTATATTTCTATTATTTTATTTCCACTTGAAGAATTGTTCCCTAAATGTGATTCTGAAGTGTCTGGATGTCCAGAAAAGCCCCTTGGGGGCCCAAACTCCGTGGCAGCCCAATGAACCGTGAGGCCCCAGTGCTGTTTGGGCTCAGCTCAGCAGAATAAGGGTTAACACTGTTCTTTGGGTGCCTTAAACTGTGATCAAAATCTCCAGATCCTGCCAAGCCTTGTTAGGCAGTGAGCAGGGTGAAGGACGAGGATGCTAATTGGAGTGACAGCCCCGCTGTGGCGGCCTCCAGAGCTGTGATAAATTAGCAGTGGCACATGGAGGAGGTGCTGAGTTTTGCTGCCATTAACAGGTGATGGGTCACCACCAGCCTCACCCCAAAATCCCAGTCCCTCTGTCACTTTCCTGGGGAAGCATTTTCTCCATTGGATTGATCTTTGTGCAGCATTGGCAGCAGGAAGCGCAATGGCAATCTGTGTCCCCAAGGCCCTGGTGGGGTCCAGGACCCTCCTCCACCCCACTCCTTGACATCCCAGGGACACTCACAAGGGGTGGGGAACTGTATGATTAGAGGCGGTGGGATAACATGGGGGGAAAATGGAGTAGCTGCAGCTGGGAAAGCCATGACCAGCTGGATTGAACCTTTTGTATACATAGGAAGTCCAGAGGAGATGAGCTTTCTGGCCCAGCAGTACTGATGGCTGTGGTAGAGCCCTCTCCTCCCCCCAACTCCAAGCTCCAGCAGCAGTAAATTAAACTTCCCAGACCCTCTGGCGCTTTGCATTAATCAAATTTGTGTGATAAAGGATGATCTGGGAGCAGGAAAGAGCTGCACCATCCCACAGGCTCATGTGGTTGACACCAGAGCAGAGGCTGGGCTCGACCTGTCTCCTGGTATCAGGTAAGTCCACATCCTTATCCTCCTCTGCTTCCAAAAAACTAATTTGCTCCTCTCTGTGCCATGCTTCCCCAAGCACAAAGCATCCTTAAAAGCCATCCTTGGAGCAAACAGGGTGTGAGGAGGATGGTTTGCTGTGCAGGGATGAAGGGATGCTCCTGGGAAGGTCATGTGGTGAAGGGAAGAACATGTTCCTAGAGAGGAACATGGTTATGGGGTGAAAGAATGCTCACAGGGAGGGATGATTATGGGGAGGAACTGATGGTTGTTGAGATGTAGGAATACTCCTGGGGAGGAAAGGATGGTCATGGGGTGGAAAGATGCTCACATGGAAGGAGGGATGAATGGATGGATGCTCAGGAGGAGAGATGATTATGGGAAGAAGTTGATGCTTGTGGGGATGGAGGGATGCTCCCAAAGACAGAGTTTGGTGAGAAAACCCTCGGGGACAGGAGTCTGTGGGGAGTGATCTCAAAAAACAGCAGCATCCCCATAGACCAGCTGAGATTTCTAAGGCTATAGTGCCACCCCGTGCACTGTGCTAGTGCTGGGCTGCGGTGACCAGCAGCACAGCTCAAGTAGCCTTAGCTGGGACACAGAATGAATGACCCGCAGGATGGAGACCCGCAGGAATGATCCCCAGACCAGTGAGGTGGTGCCACAGGGGATCAAAACACCTCGGGAATAGAGATTTGGGCATCGGCAGGGCAAGCAGTGACCACCGTCCCACGGGGAAGAAGGTGAGGGCTGTGCCCCTGTGGAAATCACCTCGTCCTGGTTCAGTTGCAGGTCCTGAGATGCCAGAGGTGCCGGGGAAAGGTGGAGAAACACCAAATATGCACAAATCACATCAAATCTGGTGCCTTCATCAACTGAAAAAGTGAGTTTTTGTAGTGGTGTATGCTCTTCTCTACCTTTGCTAGTGGCCCATGCTCTGATCATGCTTTTGCCTCTTCTGCTCTGTGTCCTGCCCTGGAGGGAGATGCAGGACTCCTACCCTGTTGGGGGAGTCCTGTGTCCCATGTCCTTCCCTGAGCCCAGGTACAAACCTCACACCAGATCTATGGGGTTATTTAATTGTCACACTATAGTTGCATGACCTATAGTAGATCTGAGAGGGAAGCTATTATTTTGTGCAGAGAGAAAGTGATGTTTAAGGTACTTCCAGAGCATTCCACTGTCCTGTTGCTGTAAGACATACAGCAGCAAGGGTGGATGGGTGTCTCTCCAACACCCCAGGGACCAGGACATGAAGCTGGTGGAGGGATTTGTTGGAAGAACAGCTGTACGGAAGGGGAAAGCTCTCCAGGCTCCACAAATAAATGCCGAACAGGGTTTCCATGCTCCAAAACAACCAGGAGGAAGGCAATTTTGCAACTGATTGTTGGTACAACCAACTCCCCCAGCAAGGCTTGAGATGAGGCCGCCTCCCTCTGCTTGGATCAAAAAGGCTAATCCTCTGGAGGATAATAGATGTAAGCCTCTTAGCTGGCCATGCTGTCAATACCCGTCACCGATGAGATGATTAAAATGGAATAGAAAAGATTAAACTCACACCCTCCAGGTACCCCAAGAGCTCATCCTGGTGGCAGGTGATAGAGAAGAGACACTCCTCATTGACTTTGCTCTGCCCCATCCGTCTGTCTGCTGTGGATCTTTCCAGAACTGGGTGCTCTGTAGCCAGGAGGGACGTTTTCTGTCTTTGATATCTCTGTAAATCCCCTCCCTGTGCCGCGACAGGAGGTCCCAGCAGCAACCAGCTCCTTTCAAGATGACGGATTATCTGTGTCCAAGCTGCCACCTGGAGCTGGAGGAAATGGTTCCAGAAAAAAAACTGTTATGGGCAAAATTTCCTGAAAGGAACCCAGTCCTTGATTAGTCCTGGGTGATATCTCTGATATTTGAAGCAATTTTATGAAGCAGCTATCACTACTCCAGACACGAGACATGGAAACACACCATGGCATAGCAGATTTTGTTGGATTTGGGAAATTTCTGCAGCCTCCTGCCCCACAATTTGGCCAAGTGCTGCCTGAGAAGGAGATCCCACTCTTTCTATGATCAGATCCCCACACATGGGAAGCAATAGGAGACCATGGAAAGGATCAAATGGGATGAAATAGGAAATTTGATTTGAAAAAGAGTCTTTTTGAATCAGAGCAAGCTACTGGTGGGATGTGAAATGTCATTTCACAACTGCAGCAGACACAGAGTGGAATCAGAAAGCCTGGTCCTACCTGCAAGGTTATCCATGGTCACTTGGCTGCTCTTTCATGGCAAAGAAGCAAGACAAAGCTGGAGTTCAATTTTGGTTGTGTCTCTAGTTTTCCACTGTTTCCCATTAGTAATTCTCCTCTGTCATTGCTGGTGGCTCTTTTCCAGCTCTTGTCCATGACCTGCAGTTGCTTCTGCTGACAGTTTGTTCAGCCTGGAGAAGAGAAGGCTCTAGAGAGACCTTAGAGACTCTTACAGACCTTGAAGGGGCTGCAGGAAGGATGGAGACAGACTTTTTAAAAAGGTTTCTTCTAACAGGACAAGGGGTTATAGCTTTAAAGATAGCTTTAAACTAAATGATGAAGATATAAGGAAGAAGTTATTCACCACGAGGGTGGTAAGCCCCTGGCCCAGGTTGTTCAGAGAGGTGGTGGAGGCCCCATCCCTGGAGATATTCGAGGCCAACCCTGTGGAGGCTCTGAGCAACACGATCAAGTGCAAGATGTCTCTGTTTATTGCAGGGAGTTGGACTACATGGCCCTTTGATCCTAAACCTGCTGACACCCTTCCAGAACTGTATTTGTGATTTAACTCCATTTCTGGGGCTATCCCACGATGGCTTGCCCCACTCTGTTGTGTCATCACCCCTTTGGGATCCCTTTTCTGCAGGGTTTTATTAAACTATTGATTTACCTTTGAGCAGGGTTTACACTCAGCAGAGCAAAAGCTCCTCCAGTGGTCAGTGACCTGGGGAGGTGACATCCCCTGCAAGACACAAAGTCTCATCAATATTTAGTCCATCCTTCCACAGAGTTGCATTAATTACCCTTCTGAGCTGTATTAATTATCCATCTGAGCAGCCTAGGCAGAGATGAGATACCAGCAGGGGGGGAAGAGGCAGAAAGAATCAGGACCGGAACTGTCACCTGCAATCCCCAGATCTATCCGGGCCCTACATCCTGCTATATAACATTCCATGTGTGTTTCTAATACTTAAGAGCTCACAAAAAAGGAATAATCTGACTTTTACACCCCAAAAAGACTACATGCCTCAACAGCTGCTCCTTCCTCTCTGAACCCTTGGGTCCCACCTCACTTATTTTCTTGGAGATGTTTTCAGGCCCCTTTTTGGGGATACTTTTGGAGTGCAGCCTGGGGGTGAGCCAAGATTTTGGAGTGCTGGGTGGGAGTGGGCAGAGATTTTGGGTTCTGTGTTGTCAAGGTGGAGAGAAGCAGCATCTTCATAAGAGACCCTGGCACCTCTGAATGATCCCTGGCACTCCCCTATTTGAGAAGATCACCCTAAATTCCTTCTAGGAACCCAGATTGGGATTTTTAGGGAGTTCATAAAAATTAATGCAGGGAGGTTGGACTAGATGACCTTTGAAGATCCCTTCCAACTCTATGATTCTATTATTAGTGTCCGTATGTATGTCCTTAGAATCCGAAGTCACACACCCCCCAGGTCGCAAGGACTCCTTCGCCCCTTCCCACCGCAGAGAACCCTATTGGAGGACCTGCCACCAGAGGGCACCGCGCTCCCATGTTTGGGTGCCGCTTCCCACAATGCAGCGAGACGGTTCGGGGTGCTCCGCGCCGCTCCGCACGCCGGGCTGCGGCCGCTGAGAGAGCGCGGAGCTTCGCGCAGCCTCCGCCGCCAGGTAAGCACTGTCCCCGGGGCCAACTGAGCTACTTTGGGAGGCTTCTTTGTTTTTATTTTGTAGCTTTATCTTCAATTTTAATGATTTCACTTTTTAAAAATTAAAATTTAATTATTTTAATATTTTTATGTCATCTCGGTTTGTGTTATCTTTTAAAATTTTATCTTATGTTGGTTTATTTTATTCTGTTCTGCTTTCATTTGCTGTTTAATTTATTTATTTTATTTTACTTTATAATCCCTTTACTGNNNATTTTACTTTATAATCCCTTTATCGGCACGGAAGGGGGACCATGTGGTCTGCCGGGGAGCAGCTCCATCGACTCTCGGGACGCTCCGGGCTGGAGGGGACACACCATCCCCCTTCCTTCCCCCTTTTTCCTTCTCCGCCCTCGGTCTGGGGAATGTTTCCGGGGGTGGGGGGTTTTGTGGGTTTTGGGTGCTTTGTGGTGGAGTGAGCTCTGTCTGGGCAAGGAGAGATGTTGGATTTTGACCCAGTTCTAACAAAGTTTAGGAAAATTTTTGGCTCTTAGGTGGGACCAGCTCGTTTCAGGGATGGTATAACATCACATAGTCTTAATGTGAATGCAGCTGTTTAAACAGTGGGAGAGGCATCTTCTGCCCCCGGTGAAAGTTGATTTAGAGTTTGGCAATTTGGGCTGTGAAGGATGCCTGGAAATTGGCTGCTTTAAAAGGGCATTTAAACCACAAGGAGAAATCCTAGTAGGGAAGGAGAGCCCGGGATGGCCAGAGAGGAGGTGAATGGCCCCCAAAGCGGAGGAATGGCTTTGGCTCCCCTTTAGGGAGGGATCTGAGGAGCCCCTGCATGACTGAAGCTTTAGTTGCTGCAGCTTTTGTGGTACCCCTCCATTGTTTGGCTGTGATTGCACTAACTCCTCATCCCAGGATGCGAACCAGGAGAGCAATAGGGCTTGAGGGTGTTGGGACAGCCCTGATCCTCCCTTTGAGTGATGATCTGGAGGTGCTCGGGACTCAGCAGCTCCCTCAAATTGTGTTTTGTCTTGATGGATTTGTTGAAAACTCCTCAGTTTTGTTCAGAAGCCCCCAGCCAGAGAAGCACTAACACTGGTTTGTGCCGGGGATGGAAGTTGGACACAGGCTAAAGCAAATAAACTTGTATTTCATCGTGCTGGGGTTGTTTCTTTGTTTTTCATCCTGCTTTTGGGCAGTCTGGGCTTCCCACAGCCACAGATGTTTCCATATCCAGCCCTTTACCTTCAAACTCTACTCAGTGGCCGAGGCAAAAAACTTCTCCTCTCTGTGGAGAGTGTTCTGTCCTCTGCTTCCCTCGTGTTTCTCCTCTCTGTTGATTCAGGGAGGGTTTTTGTGTGTGTTTTTTTTTCTCCAGACCCATCCCCAAGAAGCATCACAGGAGGCAGCTGAGGGATGCTGCAGATGTAGAAGGCATGAGCAGGGCTGACCTGGGATACATGCCAGCTTCATGGCTCCTGCTACTCAGCTCAGGAGGTAGAGGAGGCTGTAAATAAGGGAAATCGGTGTAATTTCTCTCGCTGGAATGGGTATAATGAAAAAAAGAAGACCATGTATATTTCCTTACATATCTGCACTGCTGCAGAGCTGACTGGGTCGAGGAGCTGGAACCCAGAGGCATCCTAGAACAGAGATTTGTCTCTCTGGCACTGGAACTGAGGGGCAAGGGTGCTTTAGAGCTGGTGGTGTCACTGCAGAACATTTATGTGGGGCTGTAAATGATGCCGATTGCTTGTGGTGAAACCCGGAGTGAGAGCTTTTTCCTTGCTGGGAGAGCCTGTGAGGTTCCAGTGGCTCAGGTTGGGCGTTGTGCGTGTGCAGGAGCAGCAGGTTAGAGAGATGTGAGGAGATGCTGCCTTGCACCATCCAGGTAGATGGCAAAGATTAGGGATGCTGGGGAAAGTGAAGTATTAAGTGGGGAGAAAGAAAATACCTAAATTAGACGATGTGTTGTGCCTGGATGTGTTCTTCCAAAATAAATAAGGGGGGGATGTGACCCCACAGCTCCCCCCTGGAATGGGCTGGGGGAAGCCTATGGCTTCTTTGCTGCGACAATGCCAGTGCTCATTCCATGGCTGAGATTTAAAATCAGTGTGATTTGTTAAATGTATTCCATAACCTTACAAGAAAGCAGAGGAAACATAGATGCCGACATCTGAAGTGCATGCAAAATGATGTAACATGGGGAGAGAGGGAAGATTTTTTTACACACTGTGTAGCTTTGCAGACGTTATTTCCCTTTTTAACTGCACGTGCACTTGCATTTCCATATGACCGAAGGCATGGGAAGCAAATTTGTAGGTGACATGAGGGAACAGAGGAACTCAGGTGGGTTTTTCCCCAGCTCTCCAAGAGGGGCCTCCAGCAGATCAGTCCTGGTTCCCCAGCATTGGGTAATAGATATGTAGGCAGGTGATGTTTTCTCCATCACAGTTTTCATGCTTGGGGGTAGAGAGGGTAGGAATATAATCATCCCTGTAGAAATGTTTGACATTCTGTAGCAGCTAGAGCCAAATGTAGACAGCTGCTTTGATTTTAGCTCCTTCTTGCTGAGATTTAGTGCAGGCAGGAGGAGGATTTAGGCTGGGGGTGGAGAAAGGTGGCACACGTACCTCTTGTGTTTTTTTTAACAGAAATATGTCTCTGGGAGCAAGCTCTGTAAAATATTTACTCCTGCCCAGAAACTTGTATCAACCAGTAAAAAACTGAAGTTGTGGGAACCTCTGCTTCCATGTCACCAGCAGCACTTTTATGATGATTTGATTTGATCACTGGGGAGCCCATAAAAGGATTTTGTGATTGCTGGATAAGTTGAAATCAGAGGTTCATGGTTGCTGTCTTCATCTCTTTTAGTTCTCCTGTCTCCCTTGGGATGGAGAAAAGGGTTTCCAGTCAGATGTCAGTATTTACTATATCAAAATAGAGCAGGGCAGGTTTAAATAAGACATTAGGAAGTTCTTGGCCATGATGGTGGTGAGACACTGGCCCAGGTTGCTCAGAGGCCCCATTCCTGGAGACATTCAAGGCCAGGGGTGATGAGTCTCTTGAGCAACCTGATGTAGTGCAAGATGTCCCTGCTTGCCTCATGGGGGTTGGTTGGACTAGGTGATCTTAGAAGGTCGCTTCCAGCCCAACATATTCTGTGATTCTATGATTATTATAATCTTTGTCTCATGGCCCTTGGGAGCAGCTGACTAGAAAAGAGAAGGTTTTGTGATGTGTGCTACCTCATAACAGGACCATGACAGGCTCCTGTTGGCCTGGTAGAGGAAGGGTGGGTGCTGTTGTCTGTCACACTGAACGGATGCTGCTGCTGACTGCTCCCTACCCAAGGACATCTCCTTCTGGATGTGCCATTTCTTTGAATTCAATCCCAAACATCTTCTGGCTTTTCCCCAAGAGGAGGTACTAGGATGTCCAGTTATGACTGGGGTGGAAGGAAATGGTAGCATCTTGCTTGGCTTTTCTCTGAGCTGTCTGCCACCTCCCTGCCCTTACCATATTCCCTTGGAAAACCCACAGGGTTTGACCAGGAATGGTTTTTCCTGCAAAACGTGTCTCAACTTGTCCTATTCTGCTGCAAAATCTTCTGCTGGCTGTCTGGGCTATTCTTTAAAAAATAAGGCACTTAAACTGTTCTCCAAAAAACAGTGGGATGTTGGTAACTGGGAATCTTGGTGGGCTGTGTTCCTGGTGGTTAGGGATGGCTGTCTTCTTACTAGATAATAAGGCAATGTTTACAGTAGGAAATTAATAGGAAATGCTGTAATTAATTAAATTAGGAAAAAGTTCTCCACCATGGCAGTGGTGAGGCATTGAAACAGATTGCCTGGAGAAGTAGTGGAGGCCCCATCCCTGGAGGCATTCAAGCCAGGCTTCATAAGGCTCTGAGCAACCTGATCTAGTACAGGATGTCCCTGCTCACTGCAGGAGGGTTGGACCAGATGAGCTTAAATAGTTGGAAGAGACTTTCTAATTTCTTAAAAAGGAATGATGAAAAAGCATGAGATGGGTGCAGGTTGACCAGTGCCCCAGTCAACTTACTTCCAAAAGTGGCCTTAGGAGCAAACTGATCCATCTTCAGAGTGTGCTATAGATAATGTTGTCCTTCTGCCTCTTGGTCAGAATCCCTTCAGTGAGGCTCCCAACTCGATGAGTTGTGGCTGCAGAGAGTAAAGAAACCACCTGGGAATTGCTTTTCTTGTAAGACTGGCTTTATTAGCTCAGAACCAAATCTGTCCCTGTGAGCAGGAAAAGTCATGCACTGGTTGCAGGGCAGACATAAATGCTGCTATTTAGCAATGAGTGAGGATAAAGTAGTGAAATAAACAGAAAGGGATTAAAAAGTATCCTTAAGCCAAAGAGGCAGATGCTAAATACTGCTGTGCCTTTGCAGTGCTCTCTGCCCAGCTGCATAGTGCAGGTTTATGCAAGGTTCATGTTTTGCTTCACTCCCATCAAACCTTTTGAAGATGGTGTATAAAAATGTTAAAAAAAAATAAAAATTCTGGATGTCTTGAGTGCTGCTGTGACATCCTGTCCTGGTCTTTCACTAAGTCCTGGGTGTGGCATGGGTTTAAAAATCTGAGTGCATGGCTTCGTGGCACACAAATGCTGTTCCCCGAGTCTGGGGATTTGCTGGAGTAGCACTAACACCAGTAAAAGGGTGAGGAAATGTCAATGCGTTTGTGTTTGAAAAGTGGCTCTGTGGAGAAATCCTGTGGGGACAAATGTGCCAGCCTCAATCAGAGGGTTTGGCCACGTGTGTATGAGCAGTGGAATCAGGGCCAGCATTTTGCATTTTCATCACTTTCAGCATATTTCCTTTGACTTGACTGTCACTATAGAAATTTCTTACCTCCTAAAATGAAAAAGGCCAAATTGAAGCAATTCTTTCTCCCCCAGTTTTCATTTCACAGTTCACCTTTCTTTCTGTGGCTTCTGGCTTCCTAGAGAAAGGATAAAAAAAACCAAACAAGAATCGGGCACTTAATAATAGATCAAAAATGAGATTAAGCAGCATGTCAGCCCTCCCCTATGTTCTCCCTTCTCAAAAAGCAACCATAGAAGTTGCACATCTCCTTGAAAAAGAGGAGTGAAAACAGTGAAGATCAAAACCGATGTGCACGATGTGAAGTACAGATGAGGTGTTTATATTTTATTTAATGGCTGTATACTGCCATCCTCCTGGAAAAGGTGCCCTCCCCTGAGTTTCTGGGTGTGATTAATAAAACATAAGAGAAGAACTGGAATGGGGAAAATTGAGGAAGTCTCAAGCTCTGAAGGTGAGCGCAACAGGCATCTGTAGCAGATACAGGCAGAGTTTGCTGCTTGGTCAACCTGGAGGTTTGTGCACACTGAGGGACATCAATGGTGGCTGTGATTGGAGGTTGCTCCCAAAACCCAGGAGGCTTAATGAAATGTTTGTTTTTCTGTTTCATTCCTGTTTACAAGGGCATGGAGTGATAGGACAAGCAGCAATGGAGGAGCAATAGAGGAGAGCTAGATGAGACATTGTGAAGAAGTTCTTCCCTGTGAGGATGGTGAGACACTGGCACAGGTTGTCCAGAAAAGTGGTGGAGCCCCATCCCTGGAGACATTCAAGGCCAGGTTTAATGAGGCTCTGAGCCACGTGACCTGGTGCACGTTGTCCCTGCTCACTCCAGGGGTGGATGTAGTAGATGGCCTTTGAATGTCCCTTCAAACTCAGTACATTCTGTGATTCTCTTCTACGATAGTTTTCTATCCCAGATGACTCTCTGAATCAGTTTTGTCTATTTTTGGTAAAGCAGTGGGGTCTCAGAGCGAAGGGAACCCTCTGGGCTTCATGCAAAATACGCTCATGATGGAGGGAAGAAGTGAGCTCATGAATTATTAGTCACTGGCCAAGCTGCACTGGGATGAGCCTTTTGCCAAATTCAGTGAAGGCTTGTACTTGATGAGACTTGACTTCCCTGGAAAGGAGGCTTAGCCCTGGAACCAGGTGCTGAGGCCATCAACCCCAGGCTTGTTCTTGTTTGCTGTAAATCTTCCATCTTCTCCAGGTCTTGGTTTTGGTGAGGCTATTGCTGTAGGCAGGATGGCAGAGGTTGAGATGACCTTGACTTCCTCACCAAGTGCTTTCAAGATGTTGTTTGTATGAAGCTGCTCTTCTCCTGACTCATCCCAATGGTCTCCAGAAGCGGTATGGATGTTGTGTATGTCGGGGAAAACTTGTGCTCCTGCACTATGTCTGTGCTGGAGACAAGACAGCAGAGGAGAGGACCTTCACTCTGACCAACCTGTCATCCTGTTTGGGCTCTCAGTGAAATCATAGAATTGTAGAATGGTTTGGGTTGGAAGGGACCTTAAAGAACATCTAGTTCCAACCCCCCCTGCCATAGGCAGGGACATCTCCCACTAAATCAGGCTGCTCAGTGCCTTGTCCAGCCTGGTCTTGAACACCTCCAGAGAGGGGG
>VZTY01015409.1:132402-156735 GCA_013400935.1 Turnix velox
GGGGCTGCAGTCAAGCCACCCTCCACACAATCTTTATGTGTGCTTGGGGTTGCCCCAGCCCAGGTGCAGGACCTTGCATTTGTCCTTGTTGAACTTCATGAGGTTGGCATGGGCCCACCTTTCAAGCCTGTCAAGGTTTCTCTGGATGGCATCCCTTCCTTGTGGTGTATCAGCTGCACCACACAGCTTGGTGTCATCTGCAAATTTGCTGAGGGTGCACTCAATCCCACTGTTCATGTCTCCTACAAAGATGTTAAATAGCACTGGTCCCAGTATTGATCCTTGAGGAACATCACTTGTCACTGCTTTCCACTTGGACAGTGAGCTGTTGACTGCAACTCTTCGAGTGTGGCCATTCAATCAGTTCCTTATCCAGCAAGTGGTCCATCTGTCAAACCCATACTTTTCCAGTTTGGTGACTGTCCCTGTCATGAGGGACAGTATTGAATGCTCTACACAAGTTCAGGTAGATTATGTCAGTTGCTTTTTTTCCCTTTATCCACCAATGCTTTTACTCCATTGTAGAAGGCCACCAAAGTGGTCAGAGACAATGTGCCCCTGGTGGAGCCATGTTGGTTACCTCCAATCACCTCACTATCATCCTTCATGTGTTTCTGTGGTGCCTTCAGGAGGATCTGTTCCATGTTTTTGCCAGGCACAGAGGTGATACTGCCTGGCCTGTAGCTTCCTGATCTGGTTTTCTTTTCCTTCTTGAAACTGAGTGTTATGTTCCCCCTTTTGCAGTCAATAGGAACTTCACCAGTCTGCCATGACCTTTAAAATATGGTGGACAGAATACCAATACAGCAGGAGGCATAAATACTTCTCTCCAGAATCGTCTTTGAGCAACATGAAACAACTCAATCCAGGTCATGCCATGAGGATGAAGACTAAGATGTACAGCTGCAGATTGTTTTGGGTTTTTTTATCCCAAAAAATCACCCATTTTTAGGAGTTGAAATTGTCACAGCCTCTCTTGCATCTGCAGCAGGAAAGAGGCTGAGGAGCTACACCCATCGCAGCTGGGGCAGTGAGGCATGGCAGGAGGGGAATATGAACAGTCATCTTATGGATGTGTCTGGCGTGTGGGGCTGTGAACAGTTGCCAAAGGCTGCCAGAGCATGAGAAGAGGCAAAAAACTGCCTGCCTACTGGAAAACATTGCTCTCACATGCAATTAACATCCTTTAAGGGATGTCTTCTTTGTCATCTCCTTGGTCTCAGCATTGTGCTTCTAGAGTTGGAAGAAAATCTGTTTTATTACCTGCTGGGCTGCTGCTCTTTTTACTTCCTGAAAAGAAGAAAATTAGACATGCCAGAGATGAAACTTAAAAAAATAGAAAAAGGAGAAAGAATCCCGACTTTGGGAACAACCGTTTAGAGGCAGAATGAGCCTCAACAAGAAAATGTTTGTCCTCCACCTTTCTTTGAGACCGTGTGGGAGTAAAGTGCAGGAAGAAGATAGGGCAAAGTTTTTGCTTTCTTTTAGTTTCAAATATATTCCAAAAGCATTTCAAGTCGTTTTGCCAAATCTGGGCGGAGAAAACCAGCTGAAAACCATGCCATGGTGAATGTGGGATGTAGGCAGGAATGTTTTTTTTTTTTCTGCTGGTGAGGCCCTGAGGCAAAACAGCAGAACCGTGGCAGCTTTGGCTGCTGCGTGCAGGCAAGAGCTCTCTCTCTTCCCCTAATCCTTTTTCCTGGCATCAACCAGATCAACACTGAAGATACGCAATTGAGTCAGCAATGCAGATGCCATCAAATGTCTGATTTATTCCGCTGTATGAATCAGAGCAGAGAAGTGTCAGAGCCTCATATCCTGCATCTCCTGATAAGAGAGCAGTTACCTCTGAGGAAACAAAAGACGGGGAAATCTCATTATCCTGCCTGTCGTGAGCCCCTATAACTTACAGGCAGCAACACTTATTTTATTGCAAGTTTTGCAGTAGAACGTGTAGATGGATTTTTTTTTTTTACATGCTACATCCTCGAGCCAAAAAAATGTTGGGTTTTTTTTTTATATTTGCAGAAAAGTGATACAGTGTGTCTGTATGTGCACACAAATGTATGAATATATAAAAATTACTGGTTTTTGGAGTGCCAGAAGTTTGTGTTAACCCCTGTTAGACCAGTAGGAGCAGGATGTGCCACTAGTACGGGCACTGGTTGGTTACTTTGCAGGTTTTTTCACTGCATCATATTCTTGGGGAGGAAGGGGGATTAGCTTTGCTTGACTTTCCAGCCATGCATTTACCTCCAATATCAGCTTAATTTTCCAGACTTAAAACTGGTCCCTTTCAGTTCACTGGGAAAATAACATGCAGAAGTGAAAGCCTTTATGTCCAGGAGATTTTGCTTCTCCCTTTGGGGGCATTTCTTTCCCCAGCTGGTTTTGAGGGCACAGAATGCAGCCAGATCAGCTACAGCACTTCCTTCAATTGTTCAGTGTGGGCAGTTTCTGTCTCCCTCCGCGAGAGTTACGTGAGGCCACTGACTTTTGCATGAGCTGCCTCTTTTCTTCTGATCCCCAGGGACCATCTGTGTCCTGTTCCTGCTGCAGTCCTGCTTCAGGAGCCCATCTAAGAGGGAAGGAGACTTGCAGTGAGGTGGTTTATATCCCCTAAAAAAAGATATAAGAGTGAAATTTTCACTGCGTTGTCCCCAAGGGACAGTGTGGAGTTGTCTTAAAAGATATTTGTGCTGTTGTGGTAGAGGTGGATGCAGAGAAGAAAAAATTTCACGCAGATTCATATTATGAGGGGCTTATTTGTTCCTTGGTGTTCTGATGCTCTGGAGACTACAGAAGTAAAGGGGATAAAAAACATTTCTGTGGTTCCCCATCTATAGATCTGGGGGAAAACTAGTTCAAATGCAGCACCCGAAGCTACATAGTAAATCTTGCTGCAGAAATATGGAGACTAGACATTAATAATTAGGAGCTTGCACAATAAAGTACTAGAATATTTCACCCATGACACACAGCATCTTTCGATCCAGCTGATGCTGGGCAGAGATCTGTGTGAAAGTTCCATGCAGCCAAACTGGAGAAGGTTTTGCTCTCATTTGAGCCTTTGGAAGGAGAAGAAAATGGGAAGGAACAAATTAGATTACATCCCTAAAGTATGTGCTAAGGCTCTAGCAGGGGGGCTTTAGAGTTCCCCCCGGCCGTAAAGTGTTTGTATGTTCTGAAAGAAAATTATGCAAATTGTTGTTAACTTATATTTTCCCTGCTTCTCATGTTTTCACATATCTCCCATTCAGCCAATTTCTGTTTCCTGTAAAAGTTCTAACACACACAAAAAAAAACCCAGCAAAAAAACCCCCCAAACCAAAAAACAAGTATCTTCTGGACTGTGACTGAACATGAGAAATATTAATCCCTTGGGGTCTCTGTCCCTGAGGTTTGAGGGCTGGATGATAAGACCTATGGCTGTGAGATGACAAATGTAACTTCGCAGTTGCTTGTTCATGCTCCAGCAATGGTGTGTTTTGAGTGTAGGAATTGCCCAGCAGAAAGCTGAGATCTTAACAACTCCTATATGAATATTTCTCACTTTTTCTTTTAAATACAATTTAAGGTAATTGGGGGGCTGGTGGTGTTTTGAAACAGATGTATCTGCCTAGGAAATTGTGACCTTGGATTTATCCAATCAAATAATACCAAGATTAAGAGTGAAAACAGCTGAGCTTGTCAGTAGCAAGGAATTGTGTTGCAGGAGACTCTGGCAGGGTATTCTTCATTCATCAGCAAGAGGCATCACAGCGAGATCATTTAACAGTAATTTGTCATTTACCAGACTAGTCAATTAAGTGGGGGCTGGAGAGAGGATGAAGGGAATGATTCTGCCTGTTGTAATAAATCTTTGGCCACCTGAGGACTTTTTGATCATTGTTCTGTTGTGATTCATGTTGCCTTGAAGGCCCAGTCCAGAGCAGTGATGATCTGCCATTAGGAATGCTGGTTTTTTTGTGTTTTATCTACATGCTTTGTGCATGGGAAGACTTGCAGCATGCAATGAGCACTCTCCCAGTTGTGGGAGAGGCTTGTCCAGTAGCCATGAACAGGCAACAGTTGCATAAGCAAATACAACTACTCACTGTGTGGCTGTTAATGAGTAAATACGCATAATACTGGTCATAATTTTTGAGTGAAAAATAGGTTATTACCTGATTATAAAGCTGTCTTTGATGTTGGATTTACATAAATCTCTCGGCTCTTTGCATCTTGGCACTAGCATGAAGTAGGAGTGCCAGGTTCTGTGCTCTTACCTGCCTGTCCTGGTCAGCCTTTGAGACTCTTCAAACTGTATGGCAATCCTACAGGCCTTCCAGCACCTTGGGAAGCGAACCTTCAGGTGGTACATCTCCTTGCTCTTCCAAGCCTTGCTAAAAGCAAAACATGGTCACAATGATGGTGAAATGAGAAGGCTTAAAGAATTAAAGGGATGAAGAGTGGCAAACTTTCTCCCTACATGTTTTGTTACTGACATGAGCCTGACTTAAGCACAGTTTCAAGAGATGTTTGAGGAACAGTGTGGTGAGAAGGACTAGGGAAGTGATTATCCCCCTATACCTGGCACTGGTGAGGCCCCTTCATGAGAGTTTTGCTCCATTTTGGGCTCACAACCACGAAAAAGACCTTCAGGTGCTGGAGCAAGTACAGAGGAGGGCAATGAAGCTGGTGGAGGGTCTGGAGCACAAGGCTTGTGAAGAGTGGCTGAGGCGGTCTGGGGGTGTTCAGCCTGGAGAAAAGGAGGCTGAGAGGAGACCTTGCTCTCTACAGCTCTTTGAAAGGAGGATGTTGCTGGTGGTTTCCTTTTCCCAAGAAACAGGCTAATGCAACAAGAGGGAATTATCTCAAGTTGCACCAGGGGAGGTTTAGAATGGATATTATGGAAAAGTTCTTTACTAAAAGGGTTATCAAGCATTAGAACAAGTGGTTGAGGCACTATCCCTGGAGGGCTTTAAGAGCCAAGCAGACATAGAGCTTAGAGTATGGTTTAGGCATTTGGGTTGATGGTTGGACTTGATCTGAAAAGTCCTTTCTATGATCCTGGAGAACATAGAGTGAATGTGTGCAAAAAAATTACTGAAGTTGAATTTTTCTCATCCTAGAGTAAAGGCACAGGTCTATCTGTTCTTCCCATGTTTCTGTGGCCTGACTCCAGACTCAATGGTCAAGCACTTTGGGAGGTTGGTGCAACCCACAATTCCGTGATGAGAGGTCCTGTCTGGATCAGCTGCTTTGAGACTTTGGCAGTGTCATTCCAGTGTTGACTTAAGCAGCTCTTCAACAGCCTTGAAGGCAGAAGCTGGGCTAGAGGTTTCTATCAATGTGGTATTTTGGACAACTGCTTATTGCAGAACACATCCAAACACTTAATTTTTCCAAGTGGCTACACCTAAACCTTTAGGCAGGTAGCTCACTGCTTGGAATCTCTATAGAAATCGATGATGACACTCCCTTGTTTTGACCTTACAATCATTATCTGTGTTGTTCTTTTACAAAATGAGACTCAGTCTCATCCAGGTTTCTTATCACTCCATATATATGTATGTTTGCACCACACCAATAACTTCTGAACCTGTCAAGCCTGGCAGAGGAATACAGGTCTGCAAGGGTAATTAAGGTTGCATAAGTAAATGAAAAACAGGCAGTCAGGCACAAGGGATAACCCAGATACTTACTAAGCCTTTGGGAGAGGTGCAGCTTCAGCTTGCATGAGTGGATACCTGACAGTCACCATGAAGGAGAGATCTTCCAACTGTTCAGAACATGAGATCTATGAACTGGAGACAGAGCATGGCTCCTCTGTTGCACTGGTAGACCCCAGGCCCATGGATGGTCTCTCTATTTACAGTAAGATGTCTTCTCAGCTTAAATGTGGGGGTAGTTTGGGCAAAACTAGTCCTCATAGAAACTGGCTGGTGATGGGAATCTTTTGGCTCAGTGGGAGGTGTAGCTGCTTGCCTCCTTCCTGTAGAAACACATCAAAAGAACTCAGAAGGTCCAAGGACTCCAGGCTGCTATGTGGGGTTCTCACAAATCACAGGATCATAGAGTTAGAAGGGGGCTTCAAATACCATCTAGTCCAAGCCCCCTGCAGTGGGCAGGGACACCTTGCAATAAATCACATTGCTCAGAGCCTCATCAAGCCTGGTCTTGAAGGTCTCCAGGGGTGGGTTCTCCACTACCTGTCTGGGCAACCTAGGCCAGTGTCTCTCATCTAACCCTGCCCTGCTCTGGTTTAAAACCATTGCAATTAATCCTATCCTTAAGTGCTCTGACAGTCTCACCCCAGCTTCCTTCAGGCTCCCTTCAGAGGTCCTATTGTTTTCTTACAATAAAAGCAAGAGAAAAGGAGAATTAATTTGATTTTAATAAAAAAATTACCTCCAAGGAGGTAAAATCTCTGCCAGAGATTTTTTCTATCTCTGCCTCTTCCATACACACTTACACAAATATGTAGCCAGTCCTCTTCTTGTATAACATGGAAAAACTAAATTGAAAAGCTTCCCATAGAAATCAGGCTGAAAGAGGGGGTGGGGAATGGGTGAATCAGCTCTACTCCTGACTGTCTGCACCTAGGGGAAATCTTCCAGCTGCTCATGACAGGGTTTTCTTTGTGAAAAAAGATAACGCATCAGATTGATGGCAACCTGTAGGATACAATGTGAGCGGTATGAAAATTGCTGGTAGGTACTTGAATGTCACTGACTGTGCAGAATGAATCGTAGGCTGAGTTGCAACAATTTCCCTAAAGCTGGGTGTATTAACATACAAATACCAAGGAAGTAAAATCTTTGAATTTTTATCTGCTTCAGCTTAAGAGTCAAACAGACACATTACCAAAGTGTCAGCCATTTGAGTCAATTGTGGCTGCTGTGTTTGGAGGAAGGATGCATCTGGGTTTATTGATAACATTATTGAGGTGCTTAGAAACACAATTGCGTTGCATCTGTTCTGCCTTTTGTAACTTATTCTTGTTTCTAGCCATTTGTTAAAATAAATTTTCAGTTTTATTCTCCTCTGGAGCTCTCTGCTGTGAAGGCATTAGTAACAGAGATGCTCCATACATCTGTATCACCTGTCCTCCATGAGTTTGCCTTTTTTTCATTGCGTTTCTTTTTTAAACTTCTAAGTGAACTTTATTTGCTGGAGAAAAAGCTGAGATGGAGAAGAGAATATAGAAATCATAATCCTATGTAGCAATTAGATGAGGGCAAATGGTTCTAAAATGGTTTGAGATGAGACATTAGGCAGAAGTTCTTCCCCATGAGGGTGGCGAGACCCTGGCCCAGGTTGCCCAGAGAGGTGGTGGAGGCCCCATCCTTGGAGACATTCAAGGCCAGGCTTGATGAGGCTCTGAGCAACGTGATCTAGTGCAAAATGTCTGGGCTCACTGTAGGGGGATTGGACTAGATGGCCTTTGAAGGTCTCTTCCAACCCAACACATTCTATGATTCTGTGATCTTATGATCATGATTTACTGACCTTGCAGTGAGTGCATCAGCTGAAATACAAGTCAATGCCCAAAACTTCCTGTTGAATTCCATCATAGCATCACTTCACCCATCTTACTTCCTATGCTGTTCTTCCCTGTGTGGAGAAGATACAGCATCAGTCTCACACCTATTTGAGAAGTAACTTTATAGGTGAGGTTTTCAGTTTAGGAGCAGGCATTTTAGGTTGTTGGTGCCTCCTGCTGTCAAAAGAAATGCAAAGGGAAATTCTGCCCAGTGAAAGGGCAATGAGACTGGAAGTCCTGAATTTCTACCTTGGGCTTGGCTGGTTTTAAAAACTGTCTTTTAGGAGCTGTGGCTTCACCATTTTGCCTTTGTTCCTAACTTCAAATAGATTCTGCACCTAAGGAGGTGGTTATGAGGATTAGTCATTGGTTTTGAAGTTCTTTGAAGATGGGAAATGGTCTATAACAGTTCAGTGTTTTTTAATGGCATGGCTTAATAGGATGAGAGTTTTTTACAGCTGAGTTTAGATGCACCAGGATGGAGCAAGTCGAAATTGGTGGTGCTTCATTGGTCCCATCCCAGCTGTGCCAGTTGATGGCACCTGATTATTTGGCCCTTCAGTCCTGATCTGGGGGCTGCAGCAGGGGGAGCCCTCCCTCTCATTACTTCTCTAACAAATTCTCCTGCTACTACATATGCCAAGTTTAAATCTGGTTCTGTGTTTTTGGCTTTGTTCCTTTTAAATGATTTCAAATTTGTTGGTTTTAACTGATCCCAGTGCAGTAACTTCCCTGAAGTTCAACCTATTTTAAATAAAATTTAAAAAACCCGAAGTGCAGTATTGTTCTGCCACTGATGGGAGAAAGGGTGGATCTTTCTTCATCTTTGAATATAGCTGAATTTAAAATTTGACACACCAAGTGGTCTTCGTGGAACATTGCTGTAATGGGAAGGGCAACTTATTGTTTGTTCTTGCTGTCCTGGGAGCAAGTATTGAGTAGACAGAAGAACTGCCATGTGTTGGATGATCTCAAAGCACTTCAGGACTGGAGAATGGAGAAACTTGGAGAATGGCATTATGTACTCTGCTGATAAGGTGGCGGAAGCAACTTGCCAGCACTCAAGTTGAGCGTATGGAGACTAGGGACAACAATTTCTGACCCATAGTGGCAGATTCATTGTGTTAGATCAAATCTCTCCCCACATCAGCTGTTTGCCCCTCTCTTTGACTTCTGCTTTTCTTCACTGACACCGTGAGATGTTTCATTGCCTGGTTCTGCAGCTGATGAGATTTCAGACTGATGTGACAGTATCAGCCTGTTTCTGCAGAGTTCCTGCAAGGAGGTATGAATTGATAAGAAGGAATGGGAGCAGGACAGTGTGTGCTTGGGGTTATGTGAGTGCACAGTTATCTCTTCCACTAGGTCCAAGCAGCTTGCATCTGTCCCGGCCCAGAAACAGAATTTTATTGCCTGCATCAAAAGAAGCATGGCCAGCAGGTCAAAGGAAGTTATTCTTCCCCTCTGCTCATATTAGACCCTACCTGGAGTACAGTGTCCAGCTTTGGAGTCTGCAGCATAGGAATACATGGACCAGTTAGAATGGGTCCAGAGGGCCATGACAGTGACCTGAGGGCTGCGGACACAAGAACAGCTGAGAGAGTTGGGGCTGTTTAGCCAGGAGAGTAAAAATGTTCTGAGGAGACCCTATAGTGGCTTCCCAGTATGTGAAGGGGCTTACAGGAGAGATAGTGAGAGTCTCTTTATGAGAGAGTGGCATGATAGGATGAGAAATAATGGTTTTAAACTGTAAGAGGGGAGATTTAGATTAGATCTAAGTAAGAAATTCTTCCCTGAGAGGGTGGTGGTGAACCCCTCCCTGGCCCAGGTTGCCCAGAGAAGCTGTGGCTGCTTTGTCTCTGGAGGAGTTCAAGACCAGGCTAGATAGGGCTGGTGTCCCTGCCCAGGGCAGGGAATTGGAACTGGATGATCTTTAAAATCCCTTCCAACTCAAACAAAAATGTGGCTAACAATGTGGGCATGTCTGCATAACGTGAATCCAGAAGTGACCTTGGTTAAAAGAAAATGGTTTAATGAAGTAGTTTTAGTCACATTAGTTTTACTTGAGCATCTTCTTTTGCATGAGACTAGAAATTAATTTTGTTTCAAGTTCTGAAAATCTGAAGATGTGTTGAATGGATAGAAATTGGTTCTATTTATGGGCTGCATAATTCCTTCATACGATAAACCAGTTTGTTTTAATTTAAACTAGGTATTCAGCACATTTAGCTTGATTTTACTTAACTGGAAATTTTACATGCCTTTTTTATGTGTTCTAATTGTTTTTTGAATTTGTGACATAAATCCCAAGTATAGCTAAGAAGCCAGATGAATCATTAAGAAACTTAATTTACCATTTTTAACATGCTTCAACTTGCATAGTTTATTAATTTTTACAAATGCCCAACTGTGAAAATAGGACAGCTTCCCAATTTACCCAAATATCTGATTTAGGGAGAAATACATCTCTATTATTCTGCACTAGCAAAAGTCAGCTTCTCATTAAATACATTAAAATACAAAGCAAGACAAGTTTAAATCCATCACTTAGAACTGAAGTATATTGCTCTCTGTTTTTCATCAGTAAATATGGCAGTCACAGGAGAGAAGGTGGGATGGCTGAAAAAGGATTGGTGTGCAAGTTAGCAATAAACTAGTGTTAATCAATGTACTAATTAATGATTCAGTAGAAGGATTTGTAGATGTCATCAAAGGAGGAAAAATGGGACATCCCATCAGGAGAAAGAATGGCTTTATGACTATTTGCCTACAAGAAAGCTGGGGAGAGGCAGTTTGCCACAGCATGGAACCAACAGGATGAGGGACAATGATTTTAAACTAGAATAGGGCAGGTTTAGATGGGACATAAAGAAGTTCTCCCTCATGAAGGTGGTGAGACACTGGCCCATGTTGCCCACATTGGTGGAGGCCCCATCCCTGGAGACATTCAAGGCCAGGCTTAATGAGGCTCTGAGCAACCTGATCTCTTGCACATCCCTGCTCACTGCAGGGGGTTAGAATAAATAGCCTTTGAAGGTCCTTTTCAGCTTGATACTTCCATGATTCTACTTGCCTGTAAGCAAATGCAAGCTCATGTAATGCAAGCTCAGATAGGATTTTGTTGTTTCTATATCAAAACTGGAATGTATTAATCAATCATAGGATAATTCTTGATGTCCCAGTTATGAAGACGGATACGAGGATCACATTTGTCAGCCATGTTATTTCCACTAGCGACAAGGAAATGTGAATACTGCTGCATTAGGTTTTAGGGAGGCTTTGTTTAAAATTTAATTTGCGTTTCTTGTCCATGCAGGAGAAAGATTGATTTCCGCTGTAAAAGGTGCAGGGGAAGGTGTCTGCTAGAAATGATCCAGAGAACATAGAAGCCAGTTCACAAAACAATTAAAGGAGCCTGGATGGCAAGGGACTAAAAAAAAGTAATAGAAAAATGATATGCCTTCTCTATAAATACACTGGCGTAAATAGCAGAGAGGGAGAAGAGTTATGTTAAATTACAATTCTGGCACGGGAACAAATGGCTCTGAATAAATTTAGGCTGGAAATGAGCAGAATGGCTTCAACCCAAGTCATGTTCTTGAATAGCCTTCTAATGGAAAGTGTGTAACAGGGGCTAAAAACCTGATTACTTGGAAGATGGAGCCTGATAAATGTATTAATGGGATTACTCAATGAGGTTGACTTCAGTATTAAAGGATCAAACTCAGGATTTTTGGTCTGCACTTTTGCAAATACATTTTAGAATCCTGCAGGTATGAGAAAAAACATAGAAGGATTTTATTTTAAGAAATATTTTCATAATTATTCAGCTTGGAGTTGGTTTCTCTGTTAGTAATGCACTAATAACTGAACAGAGTGAACTTCAGGAAGGAGAAAATACCTTTGTGCTGGGAAAAAGCAGCAACTTGCAACTGTTACCCTATTTTAGTGGTTGATTTTTGGCAGCAAGATTACTGCATGTATATATATGTACACACACCCATATATTTTCTAATCTAAATAACTTTATGATCTTATAGTAAAGTTAGAAATATATTGTGAATAGAAATAGCTGAAATAGATTGTGATCAAACCAATGACAATCATTTATTACTATTTTGTAATGAAGCTTTTAAAAAATCTGCAGCACTTAATGCATGTTACCATTTATTATCAATCTCCCTGTTCTCTTCATCAATTCCCATTTACTAATAATCATCCGGTTTTCTTGTCACACTGCTAAAATACCAGTAAACAAGAAAGTGAGCAGGTTTTTTATCAAAGATGGGTGCCAAACTATTTTAGCACAATGTAACTTTGATCTCAGGGTGGACTTTACACTCTGTATTGCTGTGCCTTTTATGTTTTGATTCAGACTGTGCTCAAGGCTTGCCTGCAGTTGATAGCTGTGGTTTCCCTGAGCACTGCTGCCTCTAACCCTCCTTCCTGAAGCAGAAGTATTCTCCCAAATTCATAGAATTGTGGAATGTATTGTGTTAGAAGGGACCTTCAAAGGCCATTTAGTCCAACCTCCTGCAGTAACCAGGGACACCTTGCATGAGACCAGGTTGCTCAGAGCCCCATTAAGCCTGGCCTTGAATGTCTCCAGGGATGGGGCCTCCATCACCAATGTGGCCAACCTGGGCCAGTGTCTCACCACCCTAATGAGGAAGAACTTATTGATGCCTCATCAAACCTGCCCTGCTCTACTTTAAAGCCATTTGCCCTTATCCTACTGCTCCATGCCCTTGCAAACAGTCTTTCCTCATTTCTTGTAGGAACCTTCAGGTACTTGAAGGCTGCCAGAAGGTCTCCCTAGAGCCTTTTCTTCTTCTGGCTCAACAGCCCTTACTCTCCCAGCCTGTCCTTGTAGCAGAGGTGCTCCAGCCCCCAGTCATCCTTGTGGCCTTCTCTGGACCCTCTCCAACAGCTCTGTGTCCTTCTTGTGCTGAGAGCCCCAGGTCTGGACACAGCAACTCCAGGGTATAGTCTCACCAGAGTAGAGGCAGAATCACTTCTCTCTACCCGCTTGATCTCTTCTGATGTAGCCCAGCACATAGTTGGCATTCTGGGCTGTGAGCACACACTGTCCAGCTTTTCATCCATCAGCACCCCCAAGTCCTTTTCCACAGAACTGCTCCCTATCACATTGTTCCCTCGTCTGTATTGGTAACAAGGACTGGCCTGACCCAAGCACTGAACCTTGCCCTTGTCACAGAGTCAGAATATCAGGGATTGGACAGGAACTCAAGAGATCATCTAGTTCAATTCCCCTGCCGGAGCTGGAATACCTTGACTAGGTCACACAGGAAGGCATCCAGGCAGGTTTTGAATGTCTCCAGAGGAGACTCCACACCCTTTCTGGGCAGCCTGTTCCAGTGCTCTGTCACCCTCACTGTGAAAAAGTTTTTTCTTATATTTCCTTGGAACCTTCTGTGTTCCAGCTTGCACCCATTGCCTAGCTTGCACTCATTGTCTGAGTTGCATTGGCCAGCTTGCACATGTTGTCCCTGTTGAACTTCATGAGGTTTGCACAGGTGCATCTATCAAGCCTGAAGTTCTGTGATTTGGGAGAGCCCTTGGTTGAAGCTGGCTGGTATTGTTGTGACACCATGTTGTCACATATACACGTGGCATACTGGCAATTTTAGACATGGACATGTAGGGACCAGGAGGTTCATTCCAGCACTTCTGAGCTTGTATTGCAAAGATTCTCAATGTAGTTGAGAGATTGAGATCTGTTAGCAGTCCTTGCTAGCAGATGTAACATTTTGGCAGACTGGACTTCATGGCTTTTTTCCTTCGGTTTCAAGGTTTTCTCATTGGAGCTTATTAACCACTCGTCCCAGTCTGCTTCGGAAACTAGTTGCCTTAATAACCTAAACTTTTCTTCCTGGAACTGAAGAAAATTGCAGACATCCTTTGTATTTTGCTTAAACCAAACCAATTTGTGGAAAATAAGTTTGGATTGAGTGATCACAAGCAACTTATATTACAACATCTTCACTATTTGCTGGAAGAATCATCTCTCGTTTGCTCAGTGCCTATTCTGTAAAGAAGTCTGTTGGCTATTACATCCCAGACTCACAGAGCCCTCTTGTTAGTATTTGTTCTTCCTTTTATATCTGGAATTTAAGACTCCAATTCCTAGGAGTATTTCTTTCTCTAGTAATTTTTAAAAGCTCTCTGCACACAGTCAAATCCATCAGTGGGCTCTCCAGTGGACCTCACACACAACTCCAGCAGACAGCCTTTTACAGTCTTTTCCCCAAGTGACTTTAATCCAGAACGATCATTTTAGGCATGCTTTCACTTTGAATTTCTACCAAACACAGAGGATTCACTCAGTTCACAGAAAGAACCGTGGAGTGGTGTCCCAGAAGATTATTTAAATGTAGAGGTTTGGAAGTGGATTTGGGGTTACCGTGGGCAGCATGCATACTCAGTTCTGACTTCGCTTTTGGGGCTTTCAGGGTGGGGTTTTTTTCCTTAATCACTGTTGTATGTGTTTACTGGCTGACTTTACACTATGATGACTATAATTTATAACAGATTGTTCTTCTGATGATCATGCAGGAATAATTACCCCTAGTTTAACTGAACCCAGGGACAAATGAAACAGCTGGCTGAAGCAAGAGGTCTCTGTGAACAAAGCCCACATTCCCCAAGTCTTCTGTCTTTTTCAAGGACTCTTGGCAGTCTGGCAGGTTGTCAAGGCCCTTTAAATTGCAGGGACTCCGGGAGAAGTGCTGGAAACTCACAGCCTTGAGTATGGTAGTCTGGTGCTCAGGCTTCAAACGATGCTTTTGTTCTCAATTGCTTGTTTTGTAGTCAGTTTTAATTTAAGTTCAGACAGTGCTGAATTCTTAATTAAAGGCAGTGCTTTTGGTAGACAAGAGCGTAATGCCCAAGCTGCGCCTCAGTGACAATATGTAGGTGTTTGGGGATTGTGTTATATACAAATGAAACAATTGCTTCTTTTTAACTCCCATTTAAATATAGTTCAAATTACAGAATATTTAGTAGAACAGAATGAGCTATTTCATACCAGTGGTTACCAGATGCTCCTGTCTTTGTAAAATCACCATCTGTTCCAGGGTGGAGTTGGGGAGTTGTCTAGGTATTTGGATCTATCTTCTTTCTTGGGTATCTCTACAAAACTTCAAAGCGTCAGTTTGGAGATGAAGGGGAAGCATGGTTAGCTGTAACACTTGAAGAATTCAAGGGAATTTTACAGAAATGCAGACAATTCCTTAGTTAGCAAAGCATGGATTGGGAAAGAAAAATTTTAAGCAAAGAGGCAGCTCTGGTATTTTGTGCCATTACTCAGTCATCACCAGGACCCATTCAGAGTTCTGTTTGGCTGTCACCAGGCTAGGCTGGCTCCTTCCTACATTAGAACCTGATTTTCTTAATAATTGCTAAAAATTCCACAAGTATTGCAGTATGGAACCCTCTTAGTGGGAGGGTGTTGTAGTATTTCTGTTAATAAATTTTATTTAGTTATGTTTTAGATTTTTTTTTTTTGATAGAGTGACTCATCTTTCTTTCCTCGCTAGAGAAATTAAAATAGCACATAGAGGCATGTTCACTCTACTGCACATCCTGGTGAGGATGGGAGAGCAGTGACATTCTGGAGGACTGAAAAAGTAGCTCAGTTGGTAGTTCAGCTCCTTTGCAATGAACCCACCCATGGCTTGGCTTATGTGCAACATCTGTGTTTGCAGGGTACTACCATGGTGAAGGCTGCTGATTGTAATGGACTGCTCTTAATGTACCTGGTCAGGCTGGATTCACACACATGAAATGACTCTGTGTGACTCAAAGTATTTAATTTTTTAGGCAATTAGAAAAATGCAGAGGAAGGGAAGGATGCTCACAAGACTGCTGTGGAATTACTGTGAGTGGTTACAGGCACAAGGGAAGTAAAACATTTTCTACCTCACGCTGTCTCTACCTCCACCAAAGCCAGAAATTACTTAGGATCATAGAAATCATTGAGTTGGAAGGGAGCCTTAAAGGCCATCTACTGCAACCTCCTGCAGTGAGAAGGAAAATCTTGCACTAAATCAGGTTGGTCAGACCCTCATCAAGCTTGGCCTTGAATGTTTCCAGGGATGGGACCTCCACCACCTCTCAGGACAACCTGGAATGGTGTCTCATCACCCTTATGAGGAAAAACTTCTTCCTAATGTCTTATCTAACGTATCCTGCTCTAGATTGAAAACATCGCCCCTTGTCCTGTTGCTCCATGCCCTGGCAAACAGTCCCTGCCTAGCTTTCTTGCAGGTTCCTTCAGCTACTGGGAGGCCTTCATAGCGTCTCCCTGGAGCCTTCTCTTCTCCAAGCTGAACAGCCCCAACTCTCCCAGCCTGTCCTTGTAGCAAAGGTGCTCCAGCCTCTGGATTGTCCTTGTGGCCTCCCACAAGGAGTCCCACCCAACAAGTCCATGTCCATCTTTGCTAGGGGTGCCAGAGCTGGATGCAGTAACTCCATTTGGGAACTCATGAGAGCAGAGTAGAGAGGCAGGGTCGAGGGGAAACACGCATTTTAGTCAGAAAACTACTTGTTAAAAAAAAATATTCACTCAGTGCTAGTAACAGGTTTGGATTGGTAATGATTTGGGGGAGGAGGGAAAACTACGTTTGTCCCCATCCTCTGAGCCATCTGGTCTCTAATGGTTAATTGGTAACCACTGTCCTCATCTTTTTGAATTTATTTCATTATTGCACAAATATGAAAAACTCCCCTTTAGGCATTGTGGTTCTTGTGAAGAAAATAACAGAGACCGGTTGTATAAATTTTTACTAACAAAGCGTAATTAATTCACCTAGAATGTTTACAGATAATGTGTGGCAGCTCACCTCAACCCACTCTACATGTGATCCTTAATTGTCTACCTCAAGCAAGGTCTTCTGTCTCATTTCTTCCCTTGGTGTCAGTCTTTCCAGTAACTAGGTAGAATAAGAAAGACTAACTTTACTTCCATTGGCATGGGAGTGGGCATATCTTTTCCTCACCCTAGTTTGCTACCAGACAGTGTCCTCCAGCATCTTGCCAAAAGTTCTCACTGCTTTTATAAACTTATTTTCTTCTTCCTTCAGGATATGGTTCTGCTGTGCAGGATGCCGTAGTTCATTGTGCTTGCTCCTTAAATCCCAACTTGGGCTGTGCAGGGTCCAAATGAGATTTAGCACTTACAAAGGAGGAGTCTTTATGTCTGTGTGTCCATTCTTACACTGACTTTTTCAACACAAATGTTGTTGCTGAGTGTTTCATTTAATGCTCTGGTCCATAAGGTATATAGCTACCAGTTACAATGCTTCGTGTGCTCACAGGGTTTTCAAAGTGCTTTATGCCTTCACCTACCACTGAAATGCAGCTGCTCATGCTGCAAAGCCTGGCAGCTGCTCTAACAGCAGGAGCATGACCAAGCCATTGCTTTTATGACATAAAAGGCCAGCAGATTGAGAGGTGATTCTTTTCCTAAACTCTGCTCTGGTGAAACCCCTCCTGGAGTTACTGCATCCAGCTCTGGAGCCCTCAGCACAAGAAGGACATGGACCTGTTGGAATGGGTCTAGAGGACACAAGGATGATTGGGGGCTGGACCACCTCTACTACAAGGACAGCCTAAGGAGTTGGGATTGTTCAGCCTGGAGAAGAGAAGGCTGAGGAGAAACCTCATAACTACTTCCCTGAAGGACGTGAAGGAGCCTACAGGGAATCTGGGTAGGGACTGTTTGCTACAGCATGGAGTGATAGAATGAGGACAGGTGGTTAGAAACTAGAGCAGGGCATGTTTAGATGAGACATGCAGAAGTTATTCCCCATGAGGGTGGTGAGACACTGGTCCAGGTTGGCCAGAGAGGTGGTGGAGGCTCCATCCCTGGAGCCCTTCAAGGCCAGACTTGATGAGGCTCTGAGCAACCTGATGCAGTGCAAGTTGTCCCTGCTTACTGCTGGGAACTGGACTGAAGGGCCTTTGAGGGTCCCTTCCAACTCAGCACATTCTAAGATTCTGTAAAGTAAGGAGAGAAAACAAAATCCATATCTATTAAAAACTGAAGGGAGAATATAAATAATCAGGGAGGATGTAATTCCCTGACTGGAATTTGGCCAGCATTCCAGATTAACATTTGCTTTCTGGTGAAGCTTGTCATGAGATACCTGATGGCTGAAAGCAGAGTCTCAGCTGGATTAAAAACTGAGCTTTGCTGTGTAGTTTTCCCACAATGGTTGAGAGATGTTGATTATCTAATTTAGTACCTACAGCACCCTGGGGCTAAAAAGTTACTGAGTCCTGTGAAATCTGATAGGAGTGGCTAAGGTTAAGAGCTCAGTCTGAAAACATTCCATTAAACTTGTAAAATCCACAGGTGGTCTGTCCTTGCTACTGTCTCCTGTGGCAGGGAGGAGAGAGAGGTTAAGAGAAATTTACCAAATGCACTGTAAAAGGGAAAAGAGGAAAGTTCAGTGTCCTCTCCTTAGACTGTTGTCCCTTTGAGGAGTGATGGATGTTTTCCCGAGTTTTTTTTTTCAGGCCATGAAAGCATGCCATGGAAAACCTGGCTCTGAAACTCTTTAATTCATGCTCAAAATGTCTCAATGCAGCTTATACCAGAGAGGAGACACGAGTATGTTGGACATGAGAAATGCTTATGATGAAGTGGGAATTTGCTGAGGAAAAGAGGCAAAGTGGAGACCTTTTCAAGCAGGGGAAAGGAAGACAGGAAGCTGTGATGGCATTCACTGAATGAAATTGCAGCTGGTGATGGCAGAGCTACTTAAAAGGTAATATAAAGGAAGTTCCCAGCTTGAAATCATGCAGAGTTGTCTAAATAAATTGTGTGCAGTGAGACCCACGCAGCCAGTATTTCTTGGATTTAATCTTTTCCATATAGCTTCTGACAACTATTTCTTCTGCTTAGCCTATGTGCCATCATCCCATTTCAGCTTCTCAGTTCCTTCAAATTTCCCTGTTTCTTGTCCATATTTTTAACTCCCAGGCCCTTTTTTATGTTACCTCCCTGGTAGCCAAATCCCAAACCTTCTGTTGCTTAATGAGGCTGGAAATATTCCATAGCCAGGAGGTGGGCACATGCTACCTTCTTGGTTGGTGAGCAGGTCAAACAGAATGGGCAAGATCTGAACTGCTCCTGCTTTTCTGGATGTCTTTGCATTGCATGTGCACTTCATATAGTCGTTTTGAAAAATAAATACTTTTATATAGGTATTTTTAGAACTCTGATCCTCTATCTGTCAGCTTCAACAAAAAGTCACCAAGGACTTTCAAAGTCTTTAAGAGCAGGACTGGCACTGTACAGTCAGGGCCATGCATGAAGGCTTGTTCCTTTGGGAAATAAGCCTGAGAAGCTGGTAGGAGTGAAAGCCTTGTCCTTGCTAGAAAAGGAGTAAGGTGACTTTCTGTGCAACTTATTTTCTTGTTTAAATTATTATTCATCATTGATTATAGACTCTGATCATTAGGATCCACTTCTGATGTGACAGTTTTACATGTGTTCTTGTACACTGTATAGGAGAAAACAAAAGCCCAGATAGAGTGGAAAAAGACAGTGTTTGAACGTGGCAATTTTTCTGTTTGGATATACAGAAGGCAGTTTGTGCAGTGGATTTTTGATTTAGAACAAGGAAAACAGAAAACTCCCCTTTAATACCAATCTCCTGTTCCATTACAGTAAGAACCACACAGAGAAGGGCATTGAATCTGAAGCAGTCTTTGTTAATAAACCTGTAATAGACTTGGTAGCACTTTCTGATAGAAAGACTTGACAGATCGATAGCTGATCCTTAAAGCTTGTTTTCTTTTGAAATCTGGGAGAAGAGTCATAGAATAGGAAGGGAGCCTTCAAAGGCCATCTAGTCTAGCCCCCTTCAAGAAGCAGGGACATTTTGCACTAGATGAGGTTGATCAGAACCTCACCAAGCCTGGCACTGAATATCTTCATGGGGTCTCTGCCACCTCTCTGAGCAGCCTGGACCAGTGTCTCACCACTATCATGGTAAACAGCTTCTTCCTACTGTCTCATATAAATGTGTCCTGCTCTAGTTTAAAAGCATTCCCTTCCTGCCCTGACAGACCTTCCCTAGCTTTCTTGTAGGCCCCTTCAGTTAGGTACTTGTGGGCTGCTATAAAGTCTCTTCAGACTCTCAGCCTGTCCTCAGAGAAGAGCTACGCCAGCCCCCTGATCATGGCCCTGCTCTGGACCCACTCCAACAGGTCCATATCCTTCTNAAGAGCTACTCCAGCCCCCTGATCATCCTCATGGCCCTGCTCTGGACCCACTCCAACAGGTCCATATCCTTCTTGTGCTGAGGGCACCAGGGTTGGATGCAGTACTCCTGAAAGTGCATGTTTGCCATTTGTATTTCTTCCTCAGCAAAGCCCTGAAGTGAATTTACAGTCTTCCCATTCCCTGTTGCAGAGCTCCAGGTGTGGAAGAGCAAAACCTCAAGCTGTGGCAGAGTGGGAAGAGATGCATGTGCTAGGATTGTGTGGGTGTGCCAGATTATTTGGATGTTAATTTTGTCTTTATATTTGCAATGAAATCATACTCTGTCTTCTCCTGAAAATATGAAGTATTGTTTCTTGAGCCCCTGAACCTGGAGTACCTATTCCTGCCCTTCAGTACAGCATGTTCCCTGCTTGGGAAATTAGATTTTCATACTGTTTATCAAAGAGCAGACCTGTGCCCCCTGCCTTATACCCCACTGGTTTTTCATCTTGGCATAACAAGTTAGTTGCTCTTTGCATTCTTTATACACATGTGACTGTTAAAAAGAGCAGAGGACCAAAATAGGTTTCTTGCAGTTTTTGAAGTGCTCATATTTCATTAAATATGAGATTCCTGGAGCTCTGTGGCCAGGCACACAACAATTACTGCCTTCTCCACTCCTACAGAGATAAAACTGTTTCTTCCTGTGAAAAATCTAGAGCTCCCAAAAGCTGTCAATTGGTGTGCTTTGGGATGGGATTTGCTTCTCAAGAGAGATGAATGCCTTTCATGGGGCCCCTAAAATACAAAATTATGGTCAAAGTGCATAAGGCTATGAAGCAGAGTCCTGAACTTAGCTTACTTGGCTTTGTTGTGGTAAAATGCTGGCACTGTTACTTGCTTCTTTTCACTACTCCTTATTTACTCCCCCCCCACCCCCCATTTTCTTCTATTAGCATCACATGGTGTGTTTGGTAGTTGCTAGCCAAATTTTTACATAGAATCATAGAATAGCTTGGGTTGGAAGGGACCTTAAAGACCATTGAGTTCCAACCCCCTTGCCATAGGCAGGGACACCTCCCACTACATCAGACTACCCAGTGCCTTGCCCAGCCTGGCCTTAAACACCTCCAGAACAATATTTAACCATTAATTATGTTTAGCACTACTTGGTATTTAAAATTAGAGCTTTGTCCAGAATGAGTGATAATCTTGTGTTGTTAGTGAGGTTGGACCTCGGTGTTGTTTGTAATGAATTCCCATCAGTAGTGCTATTTTAGTACCTGTAAGCAGACTCTGCAGTCACACTGTCTTTATGCCTTTGCATCTATTTTCCACAATGTAGTTGTGTCCATAGCTGCTTTTGTGAGGAAGTCTCCTGGACACCTCCCATGCGGGAACCGCTGGCAACTCTTGCAGTCACCACGGTGGGCTCATGGACAGGGCTGAGGCATGACTGAGCTGCATGAATGGACCTCAAGTTTCATAGAAGTCCTTCGGGACTGCATGGTAACAACAGAGCCTGTGTGAGGCGGCGCTGAAGGGGCGGCAGCTCCTGAGGAGAAGGTGGAAGTAAAGGGTGGGAAGTCTGTACCCACCTTTAGGCGGGAAAAACGCCTGGACGCAGTGCGCATGCGCAGAGGTGTGAGGGGTGGAGTCTCGCAGGTCTCAGCTCTCCTCCGCCCTCCTCCGCCATTTAAAGGGACAGCGCTCCATTTCCATTCGCCCCTCCTTAGGGGCGGGAGGTAACGGTGCGAGCCCCTTGGCGCGCCGTTTTGCCCGCGCTGGAGGCGGAGCGCAGAGGAAGGGAAGCTTGGGCAGGCTTCAGAGGTGGGGGTCTTCTGCTTACCTTCCGACTTCGGTTTTCTCCGCCGCTTTTCGAGTCAAGCCGTTAAACTCCGCCGGCACCTCGGTAAGTTCCGCCCCGACTTCGGCAACTTCCGTCTGCGGGGTCGGAAATGGCCGAAGACGTGCGGGATCCAGAGGTTTAAGTGTTTGTGTGTGTGTGTGTGTGGTGGTAGTGGTGGGGAAAGACCGGCCGGCTTTTCGGAAGGAACCAACTGTGTCCGGGCCGCGGGGTGGTTGGCTGGAAGCGGAGGAGGGTTGGACAGCGTTGGAGGACGAAGCAACGGCGATGGCTGCAGCAGCTGCCGCCGGCAGACCGCGGCGCACCGGGTGCCGGGTCGGCGGCTCGGCCCGCAGGGTGAAGTGAGGGCGCCGAGAGGTAGGACGGGTCGTACCACGTACCGGGGGAGGGGAAGACAGGAAAGGCAACGATTCGTGGCGGTAGCACACTCTCCCTACAGCCGCTGTCTCCAGTAGTACAGTCCAGAGGAACCCCCCCCTGAGGCGGCCGGGGGTGAGGCCTGGTTGAGGCGTCCCTGAGTAGGGGGGGAGGTCTCTCGGGGCTGGGGGCACGGTGTGTGTGGGTGTTTTGAGGAGCTGGTGGGGCTCTGGCAGGGGTCTGTGCCACAAGGCTTGGAACACGATGTGTGGGGGTGTCCTTTCAGGGCAGGGAGGACTGTGAAGGGCGAGTTTCTAGGTGCTGTTTTTCAGGGTAGGGGAGACTGTGAGGGGGGTTCCCTAAGTGCTGGGGACGTGGTGTGGGGATGCTCGTCAGGACGTGGGAGGCTGTGAAAGGGGATTCCTCAGGGTAGGAGAGGTAGTGAGGAGTGAGGGCAGGCCCTTCAGGGCTGAGGAGGGCTCCTTGAGAGCTGAGGGCATGATGTGAGGATGCTTTTCAGGACAGGAGGGACTGTTAGAGAGGGCTCCTCACAGTTCAAGACACACTGTGAAGGACATTGTGAGGGGGTTGCTCCACAATGCTGAGACCTTTTACGTTTGGAAGGCTCTGATAGCACCTGGTGCTCAGTGCTAATGCTGGGCTTCAGTCTTCCTACTGCCCTCCCTCCTGCCTCTTTCATCTGACCCTGTGAGCCGCCAGGATGCAGGCGGCCCCAAGGCCTTATTCCATTTCCCTTGGCTGCTGGTGGGATCTCCTGTGCTCCCAGGAGACATCACTTCCTTCATGGACCCTGTAGTCTCGTTCCTCCCATTCTGAGGATGGCATAGGAGTAGCACCACGTCTGGCTAAGATGATCACCAAAAGTGCTGACCCTGACATGCTTGTTGCCATCTCCCAGGGTTGTCCTGTGGCTTGGAAGCTTGACAGAACCCTTCTGCTCACCGTGTTTGTGCAGCCACTTCCCCCATTTGGTGCATCCACTCTATTGCTCTTGCTGAGGTTTTTTCTTAAGAGGTGGTAAGGACAGAAATTGAGGATGTTGTCTTGAGTTTCTCAGTGCTTTTGCTATGCTTGCATTACACTGCTGTGAATTGTTTGATGAAGTTGAGATTCTTGCCTTTTTTTTTTTTTTTCTTTTCCTAGTTGTTTTCCTCACATGAGATCTCTTTTTGCTGCAAAACATAGAGATCTTCCCACAATCAGAATTTTTACCCCTGTGGGAATAGTATGTTACCTCTGACTGCCTAACACTCTGTTATGCTGATCTAAAATCAAACATTTTTGAAGCCTGTAGAAGCTAGAAATGGTTAAAACAGTATTAGGGATCCCCAAAGATGCCGAGAAGCACTGTAGATAAGCTGTTTGGTTACCGTATGTGTTAAAATACAAACACTGAGAGTCTCAGTGACTCATTTCTGATCTCTTCTTGCTTATGCTTGTGTCTGATGAATTGTGTATCTCAATATCCCAGTATTATGGGCTTTGGATGTAATTTGCTTTAAAATTTCTGAGTTTCTGTGCTGCAAATCATAACATCTGTATGAACAAGATTAGGTAACTTTGTTTCCCAGAGGGGATGTCACATGCATGTGATTATCCTGCTGATGTTTCTGTTTTCATGGAGAAATCTATGTATGTGAGACATCAAAGTCTAAAACAGATGTTATAAATGTGTTTTGTTCATTGTTTATATCATTTAAGATAGCAGTGTTCTTGGAATGTGGGGTGTGTTTTCAGGTTTTATCAAGTGATGAGTAATCTTAAGGTGATTTCTATGCAAAAGCAGTATCAGAAATTAACCACAGCTTCATTATCTGATGACAAGGGGGAAATGTTTTTACCCTGATAAACTCCTTAACTTCACATACCATCTGAGAGTCCAGTTACAATCAGCTTTATCTGTGTTCACTCGGAACTCTGAGATGCCTCCTCTTTTCAGCTTTGCATTCCTGAAACAGGAGTTTGCATGGATTCAGCTCAGTGTTACAAGATTCTGGAGCGGGGATAATTGAGTGTCTTTACTAGAGCACCATGCAGGCAAACTCTTCTGGCAGCCCAGCTTTAGTACAGGCTGTTCTTGAACTACTGGGAGTCTTGTTGCAGTAAGGAAGTCAAAAATAGTTTTTTGGTATTATCTTAATTTTTTTTTTTCCAAGCAGGGACTGTTAATTCTGATGTTTGTTTGCATGTAAGGATGGAATTTTGGCAATTGGTGGGTCAGAGCAAAAGTAGCAAATACACAAACTAGGGAAAAGACGGTTGTTGAATTGCCTTTGCTTAGGCTGTTTCACAACGTGATATGGTGAAATTGCGGGGGGGGGGGGG
>VZTY01015409.1:156752-179634 GCA_013400935.1 Turnix velox
GTGAGATTGGGGGGGGGGGGATGTTGTTTGTGCTATTGGGATGGAATGCCAAAGTTTAGAAGCATCTTCTCTTCAGGATTTTTAGCATGGATCTCTCTATTCACCTAAATGTTGTTGATCCATACCTGGGACTTGTTTGTGTTTGTGAAGCCAGAGCCCATATTGATCCTTTCCATGATGGCTATGTCTTGAAATGCCATGAACATTATAAGATTTTAGTTTGTCTCCTCACTTCTGGCTCGGTACATATCACAGAATTTATTTATTTGGGTTTTTTTGTCCTTTCAATCCTAAATTTTCTCTGTGACTTTTGAGTCTTGCCACCTCTCCCAGTTTCCTTGCTTGTTTTCCTAGAGCACTCCTCCCTTTGCCTGCAGCATCAGTTTCACCAGGGTGGGAAATGGCAGCTAGCATATGCTAACTGTTTGAAGCCAAGATCACAGCAGTCAAATATTAATTGCTTCCTAGTCCAGATGTAATTTTTCTGCTTTGGAAACCTCATGAAACCACAGAACGGGAAAGGATTTCCTGATCATTGGATCTTGTCTCCTCATCAGCAGATAGGTTTTCCCACTGCTTGCTGTCTCACTTCTCTACCTGTGATCTCTGCCAAACACTCCCTTTCTTTGGATGTTAGGAGCAGGCTGTGAGCATTTTGAAGCAGTCCCTCACTTTGGGGCTTTAACCCAGCATGGAATTCTTGCTCCTACTGTAATTAGTGAATCCCAACCCAGACTGGGTCTTAACCAGCCACTAGACAAAAACTATGTTTGCTTCTTTGTGAAAAAGGCAGGTAGTATTTGTGGGCATATTTAGATACACACCATTTCAGTACAAATAGATGTAGCTCTGCTATTACGTAGTTAAGCAGTGGGGGAAGCATTCATTCATCTGGGATTTGGGGGACACAGAAGGATATGGACCTGTTGTAGCTAAAGCATGAGTGTGCTTGAAGTTCAGTGGTTGCAGTTCATACATATCCTCAAAAGTAAATTGCTCGTAGTTTTCACTTGGAAGAGCTCTTCACTGAGGATTGTCGTCGTTGAGTTTGATTCCTGCAGCTTAGACTGTTTGCTGGGTGCAAATAATGTTGGGGGATCTTGCTGGAGAAGAGAGACAGTACTGATTAGTGATTTTGGGATTTATTTAGAAGGATACAGACATCTACAACTCCATGGATTCCAGCTAATCAATCTCTGGATTGCCTGAGTATAGGAAGCCTTGAGTGCTGGCTGACCAGGTAAATTGGTGTCATTACACACTTGCAGGGCCAGTTTTGAAGTGCAAATTGAAATCCCATTTTTGTGAAATCATTGTTATTAGTTAATTGATGTCTGTTACCAGCAAGAGCTGTTTAGAGGAGTGACTAATCTATTGCAAATGGATTTGAAAAAGCATTTTGTAGTCTCTGCTTTGACTTGCTGGTCGTTACCTTCAACACTATAGCAATTTCTAAGCAGGTTCCGGTATTCCTTTTCTTTTTAATTTAGCATTTTCTGAGAAAGCTTACAACGTCTTTAACATACAAAGTGTGCATATGTGCTGTGCTCCCCCTGCTGGCATCTGGACCAGCTAACTTAGAGGGGGTGGACATTGGTTTCTCAGGGCTATGTTGACATAATAGCAGTACAAAATAACCTGTTATTCATTGATGAAAGCAAATTAAATTCTGACAGACAAGACTTATAAATCAAGCAAACTAATCTTCTGTTGAGAGAGGGAGGGCACATGACCCTAGATCTCCAAACCAATAGATTATCTGTAGCCTCTAATGGATGTAAAGGAGTTTTTCAAGATCTATGTTTTATTGAGTCTAAGAATTTCTGCTCTTGAAGTCAGTTTCTACACTGGTTGAGACCTCCCAGACTCTGGATTGTGTGTTTTCTTAGCTTATGCCCTGCCCTCCCCCTTGCCCATTAATTTTGGTGCATCACAGAAGTGTGTCACTTATCTAATGCAAACGGCTGCCTGAGAGTAGTTTTAGAACCTGGGATTAATGCAGAATGTTAAGAAATTCTCTGAAGTTTCTTCTAATACAAAATCCTAATAACATTTCCCACTGCACAAGTAACATTTTAAATGCCTTTTTTTATCTACAGTTCCTAGCTTGGTACCTTTTATCTGTCTTGTTTCATAAAATACTTTCTTTTGTGTTTCAAAATACTTGCAAGTCTCTTCTTATCTGACTTTTTTTCTTAGGGATAGTGGCAGTGCAGTTAGCTTGAGCTTTGTATCCATTCCTGTTGTGTTTTGGTATGAGTGCTGCTGTGCTAATGCGTATGTTGTGACATCTGTCTCCACAGGATGAGTTTTCTTACTGTTTAATGCCAATCTCTTCATATCACATGAAAGGACAGTTGGAGTTATGTAGTCACCTCAGTTCTGTGCCAGTATATTGGTAACTTAGGAATTCATTTGAGAGTGAGTTTGAAACTTGAAAATGAGCCACTGGCCTAGGTTGCCCAGGGAGTTGGTGGAGGCCCCATCCTTGGAGGCATTCAAGACTAGGATTGATGAGGCTCTGAGCATTGTGGTCTAGTGCAAGATGTCCCTGCTCAGTGCAGGGGAGTTGGCCTTTGAAGGTTCCACCCAACTCAATGCATTCCATGATTTTATAAACTGTATTTATTTGAAATGTCATAGAGTGCAAAATAAATTGTGTTGTCTTTCTTAGGAAACACTTCTTGACAGGTTTAGTACTTTCTAACTCCACACTCATGCAGATACTGTCAAGTTTGGGGACTTGATGTGGAAATTGAGTCCTCTGCTTATAAAAAGGCAGCACATTTAAGAGTCATCAGCACCTTCCCTTCAACTCTCCTCAGTTTTCAGCGTGAAGGTAACTTTTCCTCACCCCTTATGTACCCCACCTTGTCGGTTCAAGTGCTGAATTAATTCCATTGCATTCAGATCATCACTGAATGTGGGAATGACATCTTTTTTATTTCCTCCCCTTAATTAAATGCATCCATAACCTATGTAATGTAGGAGCACATCAGGATGAAATGTGTACACATCTTCTAGTGTTTCTCGTATGGACATGAGAAAGTAATTATGCTGGAGGTCTGCTCTCTCTAGGCACTTAGTGGAAAGTGATGTGTTCTGGACTGTGTTGGTGTTGAGCAGAGGGTGTGCTGTAGAGTGTTGTTGAGATGTGGATGCCTGGAAGAGGTTGGCATGAAAGTGCTGGAGCTTGTGACAAGAAGAGCTGCCGAATGAGTGGGGAGCATCAGAGTTGAGAGCAGAGCCTAAATATACATAATGGTATGAGGGATCTGTAAAATCTAAGCAAAGCTGTCTTGAGTGCACTGTTTCTATCTGCAGGGGAGCATCTAAGGGACTGCAAATAAAATAAGCTGGAAGACTTTGATGTAAGTGGTGTAGTGGCATCAAAGCTGTGATAGAGAATGGCTCTGTGGAAAAGGACTTGGGGGTATTGGTGGATGAAAAACTGGACATGAGCCAATAGAGTGTGCTTGCAGCCCAGAAGGCCAGCTGTGTCCTGGACTGCATCAAGAGAGTCACAGCCAGCAGACTAAGAGAAGAGGTTCTGGCTCTGCTCTGGTGAGACCCCACCTGGAGTAACTGCATCCAGCTCTGGAGCCCCTCTGGCTTCTACATGGAGCTGTTGGATAGTGTCCCGAGGAGGCCACAAGTATGATCAAAGGGCTATAGCACCTATGCTATGAGGACAGGCTGAGATAGTTGGGGCTGTTCAACCTGGAGAAGAGAAGGCTTTGGGGAGACATCTTAGTGGCCTCCCAGTACCTGAAGGGGTCTACAGAAAAGCTGGGGAGGGACTGTTTGCAAGGGCATGGACTGATATGACAGTGGGCAATGGTTCTAAACTAGGGCAGGGCAGGTTTAGATGAGACATGGAGATGCTCTTCCTCATGAGGGTGGTGAGACACTGGCCCAGGTTGGCCAGAGAGGTGGTAGAGGCTCCATCCCTGGAGACGTTCAATTCCGCCCTTGATGGGGCTCTGAGCAATGTGATCTAGTGCAAGATGTCTCTGTTCACTGCAGGGGGTTGGACTAGATGGCCTTTGAAGGTCCCTTCTAACTCAACAGAAGACAAGATGGTATGAACCTGGCTTCTACATTTAGAGATGAGGGGCTGGCTGGAGATAACATATGATGCAGGAGCCCATTGGCTCCCAGAAATACATATAATAATACATTTTAGTGGATAGGTTACTGTTATTTTCAGATCTTTAATAAAGATAGCAGGCCCATAGCAAATAGGAAGAAGAATAAACCAACCGCTGCATTGTTTAGGTGAGACATTTCTTTCCTTGGGCATCTCTCTTGGGAAGAACTTGGTGCTTATAAATGAATCTGCCCCCTACTTTGTATAACATCATTTTAATGCTGGGATTGAGGAGGAGCCAGCAATCAGAAAAACCAGGCAGAGATGGATGCATTGGAAAGTTGCCACTAATTACTGTGGTGTCTGACAATTAGCTGTTGTTAAGCCTTTTCTCGCGAGTTCTCAGCTCTAGATCAAGAGATGAAAACAAGGACTTACAGAAATGAAAGAGCCATCCTTCTGAACAAGAAAAAAAAGTTCCGTGTGGTGGTTAATTCTGTTGCAAAAAGCTGAACCTAGAGTTGATGCTGATGTGGTTCCTTTCCAGTGAAACAGGCAGCATTTGATGCACTGAGAAGCTCTTTGGATTTTGCTGCAGTGAGCAGGAGCATCTTGCACTAGATCAGGTTGCTCAGAGCCACATCAAGCCTGGCCTTGAATGTCTCCAGGGATGATGCCTCTACCATCTCTGGGAAAGCTGGTCTCACCATCCTCTTGGAGGAGAACTTCCTTATGTCTCATCTAAACCTGCCGTGCTCTAGGGGAATGCAATGAATCAGTAATAGCTACTCTGTGTTATTGTTGATGTTAATCTTTGAATTCTTAACAAAAAAATAGGACTTAATGTGAATAAGAAGGAAAAGATTGAAAGAGATCTTGTTTTCTCACATTTGCCTCCGGGGTCTCTGACTCTTGATTGCACTTCGTGGCTGTGATGAATAGCAGTGAGCCTTTTGCAAATGTATCAAGGGTATAGTCGGTCAGCAGGAACGACTGAGCTGGAGCTGGCAGGTTTGTCAAGGCTTTTGTACAAAAGCTAGTTTGCCCCCAGCCCTGCAGGAGTCAGACCTGCTCTTTCTGTGTGAGTGACTTCTACATTGCTAGGGCAATGATGATTTTTTATGAGCAAGGTGAAGTGTTGCAGTTATTTCTTCCTTGTCAAAGGAATATTGGGGAATGAGATGTTTTTAGATTGGTTGAATGTGTGTCTTGTTGAGATTTGTATTTCAGTTGCCGTAACTCAAACAGTAAGGCCCAGAGCATCTTCTGGACTAGTTTCTCCATGTCCAACCCAGGCTCTGCACCAGTTTGTGCTTCTGTATAATTCCAGTGACTTGGTAGGAGTGACATTTCATCTCTAGACAGATCTTAAGTCTCTCTTAAGATGCATCTCTGCCATCCTTTTGGTTGCCACCAGAAAGCAGCTCTAACTGGGGTGGAAAGTGGCAGGTGTTTGACAAATGCTGTAGAATAGGCATTATAGAACATACCATAATGAATTTCCTTTTCTTGTAACTGATTAAAGCACAAGCAGTGTTGCCAGTGTTTCTTGTGAGCTCAGTGTTTCTTTGCTTGGGTGCCTTGCCTGGATGCTTTTCTGTCCCTGTACATATTCTTAGCTATTGTATGTAGACTGAAGGAGCTTCTACTGTGTGCCATCTGGTTGTGTGTTTATGAGGAGCCTTCTTGGGGGTAGAAGATCTATACCTGAACTCTTCTGTAATCTTCGGTGCTTTATAAATCTTAAGGATAGAGAACTTAACATTTCCAGTGTTTGAGTATATTTCAGTGTTTCTGTGACTTAGGGAGGTACTGCCTGCTGCTTGTTGACATTTGACGCTTTTGGTTTCAGGATTTGTGATATGAATTGATTCCACGACATGTTTTTGGAAGGAATTGCTTTGTGCTCTTTCCTTTCAGCTCTGCAGTACTTGTCACTTACGTAGTGCTTTAAGTGAGGTCATTTAGTTCGATATAATCATATAGTGCATTGAGTTGGACCTTCAAAGGCAATCTAGTTTAACCCCTCAGCAGCGAGCAGGTACATCTTTAACTGGATCAGGTTGCTCAGAGGCTTGTCAAGCCTGGATTCCTGATAATCCAACAGCAAGTTACTTGTGGGTTTTTTCAGGAAGTACAAATCCTTTGTACTAGGATTTGGCGGGGAGATTACTGGGCAACCTTTTCTTACCATTAGTATAATGCCTTAATGATCCTGCATTAGGTTATTCCCATCTTGCCTGGCTCTCCCAAGACAAGATAGAAGAATTGGCAGTATTTGAGGAGGAGATCCACTCAACTTGGCAGGGAGAATTTCTGTATTCTGATACTTTTATCCAGCTCCAGTACTGTGAGTTTTGCTGCCCCAAGGCTGGGAGGGATAGATGCCTATTTTCTGTTGCACAGATGGCAAAGCAAGAGACAGAAGTGAGAAGCTGGGCTCACTGCAGTGGTGCTGCTGGAGGGAATGGTTGGGATGGGAACCTGCTGTGTGTGGAGGGTGATACATTTGGCCCCCGTGATACAGTATCAGAGGTCTACCCCGCACTCTCTTAGCCTTAGTACAAATCTGGAGCATGCTTGGATCAGTGTGGGTGATTTAATGAAACCACTGGACTTGTTAGAAATGAAGATGCTGAATGGAAAAAATAGTTCACTGTTGTATCTGACTGTGAAGGTCACTAGAATAGGATGCTCATTTTTCAGCTTCTGTTAGTTGCTGGGTAAGAACAGAGTTTGTGCTGACACACACAGTTCCTGCTAAGGGGGACTGGAGTCTCAGTGAAAGAAGAAAATGCCCTAGTTTGAAGGCTGCTTGGCAGTGAGACAACTGGGAAGACATGTGGTATGGGTACAAATCTTTCCAGGCTTTCACTATTCTTTTTATTCCTAGGGCCTTCCTACTCTGACTTGTGCTCTTCTGTTACGGGAAGTGAAATAATAACCTCCCTCATTTCCCATACATGGGAAGGAATGTTCTTCATTCTAGCCCAAGTTTAACTGCAGATGAGATATCTTTTGGGAACTGTGTTATGCAGATGGGAAGGGAAGAGGAAACACGGTAGTGTTGCCCACTCACTTTGAAATGTGGTTTTAATGTTTCCTTGGTATTCATATAATTATTTAACTGACTCTTTGATCCTTGGTATTGTTACTCTTTCCAAGTCATAGCTAGTGCAGTAAAGATATCTTGTTAAATTGGAAAAATAAAAATAAAAAATAGATGTACGTTTTCAGTATTGCACAGTGACCTTTTGCAATTGCAGAGGGAAAACTTGACTTTGTCCCAGATCAGCTCCTAGCTATCACAATATTGAATAGAATTGAGTTGTTTTGATTTTTTTTTTTTAATTGCATTCTAACAGCAAAGCCTTTTCTTTTGTATGCTCTACACTTCTGGCTTTGTAAAAGGTTAAGCTTCCTTTAACAGGACTTCTACAGATTAATTTTTCTCAGATTTTGGGTTTTTTGTGTTTGGGACTCTTTCTTTAACCAAGAATTGCTTCTTACTTGTTTGTATTTTAAAATAATGGGGTTTTATTTCTTTTAACTCTAAGGATAAAATCCCTGTTTTTGAATATATAGAGGTCTGATGATGAAAAGGCTGTGGCTTGGGATTAGATTTCGTTTGATTTTGTTGGTTGGTTGGGGTTTTTCATTGTTTTAGTGCAACAGGTTTTAATGTGATTAAGTCAGAAGTTTACCAAGTTTAAGGAAGAAAAAAAAATCCTTTTTCACTAAGTTTTTGCCTCAGTCTCATGGAATTTTGTTCCTTTATGTCACTGAATTGTGTTCACAGCCCACTGTGGCTCTGCTGTATAGGAAAAGGCTGAAAATCTGAGAGGCCTGATGAGACCAGTGGTTCCTCCTGTTGCCCTTGTGAAGTGTCTGATCTGGCATTCTTCCTCTTTCTTCTCTAAAATCTGACAGCTCTTGAGATTGAAGATCCAGAAGACCACATTGTGTGAAATCTCTCAGATCAACTCTATTTCCAGTATGACTTTTCATATGAGAGCCCACTGCACCACGTGTTTTCTGAAGCTGCACTTGGAGAGGCTGTGAGAGTCTGATCCTTCAAACGCACCAAAGAGAGCTCTGTCATGAATGAGCAGGTGCTACAAAATTAGGCACTGCCAAGTTTCTCAAAACAAAATCATACCGATAGAGATCTGTGTCTCAAGGGAAAAAATAAGACTCCAAAATGAGTGTCCAAGCTAGAACAAGAGGACAGGCACTGAAAATATCTCCAGTAGCTCAGTTTGCAGCTGTTCCTTCTCTGCCCTGGCCCATTAAGGCAGCATGGTATTGGGAAGTACTGAAATGCTGAGTTACTTGCGCAGATGAGAGAAACCATAGAATCTTTTGCATTGGAAGGGATCTTCAAAGGCTGCCTAGTCCAACCTCCCTGCAGAGCAGGGTCATCTTGCGCTAGATCAGGTTGCTCTGAGCCTCATCAAGCCTGGCCTTGAATGTATCCAGGAAGCAGACCCTTATGACCACTCTGACCAGCCTGGACCACCCTCATGGGGAAGAATTTCTTAATGATGTCTAATCTAAACCTGCTCTTATCCTGTCACTTCATGCCCTTGTGAACAATCTCTCCCCGGCTTACTAAAAGCCTGCTAGAAGGTCTCCTGCAGCCTTCTCTTCTTCAGGCCAAACAGCTCAAACTCTCTCAGGCTGTCCTTGTAGCATAGGTGCTCCAGCCCTTGAATCATCCTTGTGGTCTCCTCTGGACAATCTCCAACAGGTCCATGTCCTCCTTGTGCTGTGGGCACCAGAGCAGGATGTTAGTGTAACCCCAGGTGGGGTCTCACCATAGCACAGCAGAGGCAAAATCATCTCTCTGGATCTGTTGGACACAGCAATGACTGGAAGAATGAAATGGAACCTGACCATGGGTCTCCTTAGGTGAACACTGAATTGAAGTTGGGTGAGCAGAAGTGTGTGTGATTTCAGTACCCTAATTAGGCTGGGTTTTGCACATTGTAACTTAAAAACGTGGGATTTTCATCCTTGGATCTGAGTATCCGAACCTGAGGAGCACTGTATTTTCTGCTAATTTCTAGATAAGATCTTCTGCTGTTTGAACTTGCTAAGCAGTTTAGGTGTGTGATTGCACAGCTTCTGCACTGAATTTGATCCACCCCTTCATTTTGTTCAGTCTGTTAGGAGTGAATGATGTACCTCAAGCTGTGAATGCAAGAATGGTTTAGCTTTAAAAAACATTTTAAAAATTCCCTGCAGACAGATGATGTAATGCCCAAGTTCCATGTTTGAACAGTAGCTAATTTGCCAGGGGATAAATTGGAGTTAAATTTGTCAGGCTTTCTAATTGCCAGGTTCAGCAAAACTTTCTTTGTGCTTTCTAATGCAGGATATGTTTATATATTTGTCTGCTGCTGTTAGTGTGATTTCCTACAACTTCTCTAGCCATAGAGTTTATTTGCAGGCAAGAGAATGTTGCTGTAAACCTTTTGCTGCTGGAAACCTTGATGCAAACATTTATGTTCTAGTTGGTGACAGAATTAAAAGACAACAAAACCATATTGTTGGTGATCTGTTGTGAAATGGGACATGGGAATTTTGATCTTGTGTCTTTGCAAGCACTTTGCTTTGCAAAGCATCATTAGTTCCTTCCAGGTGGGTGTGAAGCCCTGTGCTCTGCAGCTGATTTGGGCAATATATAGACTGATCACTTGATGTTTGGACTCTCCCATATAGCAATGTACAAAATAGGGAAAATTTTAGGTTCCATGCATGTATCTTTTTTTTTTAAGTGCAGCTTTCTCTGCTGGTGACAGCTCTTAACACATGCAGTATTTCCCATCCTTTGACAGGAGAGGAATTAATGTGGATGGCTGGTTAAGTGTTGTATCAACACTTGTTGGTTTGGTTTTTTGATTTCACAGGTTGCTGTTTATTGGAATTTTTCACTAACCCCTTCTTTTAATCATCAGTTTTGGCACCAATTCCCCGGCCTGTGTGAGCAAAGAGCCCTGCCAACTATCAGGATGAACCAGCACACTCAATGGGGTTAGAGACCCAGAAGCTTTAGCTGCATGTGGTGGTGAAGGAGAGAAGACAATGCTATCTTAAGAAATTGAAGTGTCATTTAAAGAAATTGCTTTTATCTAGGAATCATAGACAGTTGAATTCAGATGGACCTCTGAAGGCAATCTAGGAACCTCCTGCACTAGATCAGGTTACTCAGAGCCTCATCAAGCCTGATCTTGAGGGTCTCCGGGGTAACCTGGGAGAGTGTCATCACTACCCTCATGGGGAATGTCTTCTTCATGTCTGATCTAAACCCTCTCTGCTCTATTTTAAAACCATTGCTGCTTGTCCCGTCACTCCACGCCCTGTCAAACAGCCCTTCCCCAGCTTTCCTTAGGGCCCCTTCAGATACTGGGAGGCCACTACAAGGTCTCACCTGAAGCTTTCTCTTCTCTAGACTGAAACAGCCCCAGCTCTCTCATCTTGTCCTTGTGGCAGAGGTGTTCTAGCCCCCTGATCATACTGCTGGCTTCCTTCAGATCCTCTCCAACAGGTCCACGTCCTCCTTGAGCTGAGGGCTCCAAAGCCAGATGGTTTCTGACCAGAGCAGAGAGGCTGAATTATGTGTCTTGATTTGCTGGCCATGTTCCTTCCAATGCAACACAGGATATGGTTGGCTTCCCTAGCTTTTTATATTATGAAGGGGAAAATGTCAATCTTGTGACTTGGAGCCACTTCACATGAGAGCTGACACAGTCCGGGCCAAACCTGTTTTGTTTGCAATGTCATTAACCAACTTGGTGTGCTGGCTGGTTTCAGTATTTTCCCTTCTTTAAACAATGTTGGCAGACACCTCTTGAGAGCAACTAGTGCTGATGCTGCGCTTGGTCTGGAGATGTTGCTCTGTAAAACAGTCACTTTGGGGAGAGCTGACATCTGTGGAGAGACATTGCTGACTCACAGCATCAATATCTGCTGGGATGTGCTGCATTTTAGAAGTTTATAAAAATTGCAGAAGGGGTGGGAAGCTGAGAAGTTGTCCTGCAATTTATTTTTTTCCACTGAAATTTGTGTTGGAAAGTGAGGAAGAGTAGTGTGGCAGTTGCAAATTATAGTGGAGTTGCACTTGATATGTTCTGTTTGTTTAATATTTTATTCCTTGCACTCTGCTTGCTGACTTGACTTTCTCCTCTGGCATTATTTTCATATAAATCCTTTTTCCTCAGATTTTACTTGTTCTTTGCCAGCTCTACAGACAGCAGACAACATTTAACTTCTCTGAAGAGCTCCTAAAAAGGTTCATGTTTTTTCAAAAGGGAATGGATTTAGCTGGAGCCCCTTGATGGGATGAACTGCCCTATAGCTACCATGATGGGGATGTTTTGTGAAATTGTACTGGTCTAGACAACAGGCCTTTTGTTTGATTGCCTTAGCAACCCTGCCTCTCTGAAAGACAGATGTTCTCACTCGTGCATAGTGTTATTCCCAAGAAGGCTGATTGTTTCTTATGGAGGAGGCCTGGCTTGGAGGGCTGATCTCAGGAGACATCGCTCCTGTTCCCCCAACCACTTCTTTGACAACAGCCGAAAGCTGTCTGTGGATAGCTAGTGTATGTCCCTCAAATCCCAAGCCGCGTGTCCTGTTGTCTGTCATCCTTTTGTTATGTCTGCTGTGGGCACTGAATTTAAATAATCTATAGTCCTTGCTGAATATCCCTCAAATATTGACTTAGTCTGTGGTAGGAGCTGACTAAGCTGAAATTAATGGTGTAATTCTAGCTTGTTTGGAGCATGTGTACAGGTGGTGCTGTTGCAGATGGTAGAGGAAATTGAGATCTTTACCTTGACTCCTGTGCAAGGGGATGAAAGAAAGGCATTTGGCTTATAATGGCAGTAAGGAAAAACCTGGCAGAGATGTAGTGGGAGCAGTGTTTGTAAGGATGTTACTTGAGGGTAATAAAAACTCTTCTGAACAAGTGATGTCTTGAGACAAAAATTGAGGAGCTGATAATTGTACACTGTTGCAGGTGGCTTGAAACTATCTCCTGCATTCTAGTCCATTGCCATACCCTTGGGGTAATTTTTCTTAATCAGCTGAAAATGCGATACAAAAAAAGTGATAGTCTTGCTAGCTGAGTTTTTAGTCACAGATCAGCACAGTGCTGGTATTTAGTGACTTCATGTGTTCTGTGGAGATGAGATGAGGGTATCTAGAAGGAGACTGTGGCATCTCCTTCCCTTTCTTTTAGCAGATATGGACAACTGCATGTGTTTCTGTGATGCTACTGTACAACGACAAAGCAAATGCCTGCAATATAGAACAAGAGGGAACAGCCTCAAGCTGGCCAGTACAGTTTTAGTATGGGTGACAATGTTGACAATGAAAGAGTTACTAAACACTAAAAGAAGCTGCCCAGGCCAGTGGTTGAGGCACCATCCCTGAAGGGATTTAAGAGGTTGGTGGACATAGAGCTTAGAGATACAGCCATTCTGTGATGCTAAGAAGGAGAATAAATGGAAATGAAAAGAGGTGTTTGAAGCCATACCTATCATCTGAATGAGCTGATGGCAGAACTGGAGCTGCAATGTGGCAACTTCCCTTGTGTTTCAGAGTACTGTGCAGCCTTCAAACTGCTGGGAAGCTTTTGGAGTTCTGAGGTTAACTTCCAGGGGTTTTTTGCTGGCATAAATGAATCTTTGCATTCAAAATGGTAAAGAGCAGAACGTGTTGAGTAGGAAGGGATCTTGAAAGGCTATCTAGTCCAACTCCCCTGCAGTGAGCAGGGACATCTTCACTAGATGAAGTTGCTCAGAGCCTCATCAAGCTCAGCCTTTCATGTCTCCAGGTAAAGATGAAGCATCAGGATAAGTCCTGTTGGAGTGACTGCAGGTATCTTGCTGCTGGTACTGTGAGTCTGAAGAAAGTTTAAGTAAGTAGTGAGCTCATGATATTTAAGACACTGTTTTTTATCTTCACTCCTGTAACTTTTTGCTGCAGTTTTGATGCAGTCAGTAAGATCTCCACTATAGCTTTCAGCTTCACAGGAGATTTATGCCTGCAGTTCATCATCTCCCAGCTGGTCTTCAGTAAGTTCAGAGCACAAACGCAGCTTGGTACATTCATTATATGTTATAATATTTATCCTGTAAAGGTCATTGATGGTGATGAAGGCTTAGTATAAAACAGTCCTGAATTTTGCAAAAATGGTGTCTGTCATCACTCTCTTGAAACAATTGTCCCTTTTAAAGTATATTGAATAGGTACATTATAGGTGGCAGAGCATGTAGCAATAGACCAAGGGGCAATAGTATTAAACTAGAGCAGGACAGATTTAGATGAGACATGAGAAAGGAGTTCTTCTCCATGAGAGTGGTGAGATGCTGTCCCAGGTTGCTCTGAAAGGTGGTGGAGGCCTCATCCTTGGAGGCATTCAAGGGCAAGCTTGATGAGGCTCTGAGCGATCTAGTCCAGTGTAAGATGTCCATGCTCACTGCAGGGGGGTTGGACTAGATGGCCTTCAAAGGTCCCTTCCAACTCTGATTCTATAATTGTAGATCTACTGTAGGTCAATAAATATGCTACAGTGGAAAGTTAACTGCAGTATTTAGTTGTCATGTGTTATCACAAGCAGACGTGAAGGTGATAGCAGGGAAGAAGTCCAGAATTTTATGATTGATTTAAATAATTTGCTGAATTTTGTAATAAAATTTCCATGAGCTTGATAGAAATAAGGTTATAGGAATCCAGAATTGTTATTAGTGCTGGAGGGCATTTTCACTCCTACATGTGTAGGAGTGAATTACTTATTGCATAATGAGATTTGGAAGAATGAAAAGACTTCTTAGCAGTGAAGTGTGCTGTGTTTCACCTTCCTCTGAACCACAAAATGTAGAATCGTTTAGCAAGTGGATTGGAGGAACCTCTCAAACCACTTTCACAGCTGCATTCCCTGTGGGGGGATGGTGTAGGATATATGACTGACCTATTTGCTGGTACTTTCAGCATCTGCCCGGGACTAGTTTTTCAGCCAGATGATTATAGAAACATAGAAAGTGCTGGATTGGAAGGGACCTGTGAAGTCTGTCTAGTCCAACCCCCCCTGCAGTAAGCAGAGCTGCCTTGTACTAGATCAGGTTGCTCAGAGTCTCGTCAAGCCTGGTCTTGGATGACTCCAAGAATGGGGCCTCCAACACTTCTCTGGGCAGCCTGCTCTGCCCTAGTGTAAAACTGTTGTCCTTCATCTTATCCCTCCATGACCTTGCTAACAATCCCTCCTCAGCTTTCTTGCAGGCCCCTTCAGGTATTGAAAGACTGTGAGGTCTCCCCTCAGCTTTCTCTCCTCCAGGCTGAATTACCTCATCTGTCTCAGCCTATTCCTTCTTAAAATGGCATGTCTTTAGGTAGCAGTTAGATGGCTGGATGCTGAGGAGCACTTTGGAGTCTGGCCTTGAAGATCCAGCTTGTTAATTGAAGCTGTTTGCCATCAGGGCTGCCTTTTTAAGCTCTCCTGTCTGTCTTCCAAACAATATTCTGCATTCTCTGCCTTTTCATTGACTGGTGATGAGGCGCTGACTGCAGTCCACTTATTCTCAGTTTGTTAGACAAGGACTGCAGTTCATCTGCCAAGCAGTAGCTGCTGGCATGCACACTTGTCACCTGTGGACACTCATCTTGCTGTGGTGGCCTTTTTCCTGATTGCAGTGAGTTTCGCTAATTGGAAGGGAGCACTAAAAGGGCTGTGTTTATTTTTTGGTGTCACAATTGAGCTCTTTGGCTGAGTGTTGCATTTCATGAAGCTTCAGGAGCATCAACAGCTTTGTCTGTCACTATGAGACAGATTTCTAGATAATCCAGTAAATCTTTTGATTATGATGGTGAAAAATAGCATAGAATCATAGAATGATTTGGGTTGGAAGTGACCTTTAAGATCATCCAGTTCCAAGCCCCCTGCCGTGGGCAGGGACACCTCCCACCTCCTCTGGACCAGTTTCAACTACTCAATGCCCTTCTTATTCTGAGGGCTCCAGAAATGGACACAATACTCCATGTGGGGACCCACCAGAGCTGAGTAGAGAAGCAAAATCACCTCTCCCGACCAGCTGGCCACACCTCTCCCCATGCAGGACTGGGTCAGGCCCCCAGGCTGCAAGGACACTCTGGCAGCCCACACCGAGTTTCTCATCCACTGACACCCCCAAATCCTTCTCTTCAGGTCTGCACTCAGGTGAAAAATTTTTCTAATGTCTGCCCTAACCCTGCCCTTCTCATTTAAAAGGATGAAGAGTATGAACCATAGCTGAGTTTTACTAGGGAGCCACCTTCAAATATCTACCTGATGCAACATAACCGGCTTTCAAAAAAGAGTATTACTTTGACACAAACATGCTTTGATTTACAGATGTTAATGCACAAAAAGAGCTTCTGTGAATTCTACAGCAGTATCGGGGTGTGTTTGGAGTCCTCAGTTTCTGAGTTACATCCATTTTCTGGATGTACAATAGAATCATAGGGTAGGAAGGGACCTTTAAAAATTATCTAGTCCAGCCCCCCTGCAGTGACCAGGAATGGATCAGATTGCTCAGAGCCTTATTAAGCCTGGCCTTGAATGTCTCCAGGGATGGGGTCTTTACTGCCGCACTGGGACAACCTGAGTCAGTGTCTCACCAACCTCATGGGGAAAAACTTCATTCTGATGTGAATGAATTTTTGCTTACTTTCCTGGACAGAGTAGGCAGTTGCTTGCACATATCACAAGGGACAGTTGTTCTGCAGACAAGGAGGTTATTAATAATTTTCAGTAGCCTTTTTAAGCTGAGTGATTACATTAGGTCAGGAGTCCTTGAAGTTTATAGATAAAGAAAGGCAAAGGATGGTAGATAGACTATTGCCTATTGTGTGATTTTACAGGCACGGTTGAAAAATGGGAAGGGATGAAACATTTTGAATTAAATCCTCTAAACAGCTGCTTCTTCTCTTCCTCAGGAAGTTGTAGGCAAACTTGAAACTACTTCCCAGTGTCTGAGCAGTGGAAGGTGGGACAAAGATGCAACAGGCACATAGATCTCTGCAGTTTGTGGTGATGTTTTGGTGTGGAGGCACCAGCAGCAGGAGTGGTGCAGGTGTTTGTGAAGGGTGTTAAAGTATTTTCTTTGTTTGGACACACAAGCTTTCATTATAGACAGACTGATAGGTGTGCATAAGATTAGGAAATGCTTTTGCAACTCCTTGATGTTGTGGTAAGCTGGAATAAAAAGTCCTGTGATGTGTCTCTTCGGAGCTATGTGGTAGACTAGTGAAGCTGTGAAACCTGTAATAAAATAATTCAATAGCCTTGGTGACTACTAAGCAGGTATTCTTTATTGCAGCGCTGGACACATGGGAAGTAATTTTCACAAATAGCATGTACCGAGTTCAGTACTGGCACAGTATTTATGTGTCACAAGACAGAGAACTGAACAAAAACTGGTTTTGAAGTTTCCCATAAATTATGTCATCCCAACATTGTCATTAACGGGATCTTTGTTTTTTCCCCATGTTCCAGTCATCCTGCACTGTCAGTGTTGTTACCTGGACCGGCCACACCTATTCAACTCCTCCCTGCAAGGGCACTCCCATCATTCACGCCACCTGCAAAGAGACTCTTGTCCTCATGATAAAGCCTGTCCCTGGCTGGTGTACCCGCTGGCTGTTTCACTGCAAAGGAATTTCTTGGTATCTCCACTTAGCTAGACTGGGAAGTGATTGGATTGATTAGCTGTAACCTCAATTTGGTGTGCAGCCATACCATGCTTTTGCTGGAGCAAGGAAGAAGATGTGATGGGAGGGTAGAAAAACTGAGTTTATCGCATTAACTGCTTTGGTTGTTTTAAACGAGGGCAGCTTTCAAATGGGTTTAGGTTGAAACTCTTGCACAGATGTTTGCTGCAGAATTGTGGGATTTTTGTTTCGGTGTCCACTTCATAGTCTTGAACCAATTGAGTTTGTTCCCCAGAGGTGCCTGCTGCTTGAGCTAGCTGGTGAGAGAGCCAGACCAGCTAGTTTGTGTCGTGATGGTTGCCAGCGGCCAAGTGTGACACTATATTGAATGAGAAGTGGCTTACACAAGGCCAACGCTTGGGTGCTGACTGGAGACCATAGAAACTCCTGCAGCTTCTAGAGGTGTAGCTGCTGCTTCCTCCTCCTCAGAAAGAGGAGCTGATGGTGGTTGCTAGGTTGGAGCACTACCACTACCATGCAATAACATTAACACATTTGAGGGGTGAAGAATATTTCTGCCCATTTTTGAGAGTTATTGTGTGATAACTCTGATTGGAGTTATCCAAGATGGAGTGCTTTGTTCTACTCTCCTGACCCTGAAAAGATTGGCCAGTTTGTCAGCTGTGATCCATCCATAAAGGAGTTGTCCAGCTAGATGCAGTGATGTCCTGGTTTCAAGCTTGCAGCAGGGAACTAATTCACAAGCAAAATAGGGAAGAAGAGTGCAAAGAGTCTTTAACCAGTGATTTTTGTATCTCTGATTAGATGTGAAGAAAATCACACTGAAAACGACCACGGGGCTTTTTGTTTTAACTCTCTAACTTGAGCCTAGATCATAAAAAGCAAGCCCTCTGAGCCCATAAAGGGGTTTTGTGGACGAATAAAGCGTATTGTCAGCTGCGGTGTTCAGACCCTTGGGAAATGGTAGCCATTGTCTAGGCTATTATTGCTTAATAAAAGCTTTGCATTTCCTCATTCAAGGTCTTGAAAATCTGATTCTGGGCTTTTAAAAGTAACTCAGCATGAGCCCTGATTGGGAGCATTCACAGAGGAAATTCTTCAGCCCTTTAAAACAAAGTGAATGGGGGGGAAAGAAAAGCCCTTCTTAAAGTGCTTATACTCGTCTGTGAATATTGAGTGTGTCTGAGCCATGCTTCTGCTCTCTGGAGGGACCATATTGGGGCGAGAGCCTGGTTCTGTTCCCACTGAAGGTCTTTTTGCCTGCAGCCTTCAAGGATTTGGAATCCAGTGCTATCTGCAAGCTGGGGAACCTGGACCTGTAGTGGTTTGGATGCAATGAATGCATCCTCTTGGAATGGAAGGGATGGTGTACCTCTTGTGGGAGAGAATCTGTGGGCAGGTGAGTGATGTGGCATTCAATGACAGGAGCGATGTTTTCTGATGATTTATATATGAAGTTTCTGTAACAAAAGCTACTTTAGAAAAGCTGATTTTTGGTGAAGTGAAACTTGGTCATGTGCAGAAGAATGTGCAGTATTTGGGGCAGCCACTAATGCAGGCTCTTTGCTGGTTTTGAGGGGCTACCTCTGTGCAGGTCAGAGGGGGAGAGAAAACGGAGCCTTGCCACTTGTTGGGGTGCTGGGCAGGGGAATTTTAGGGTGTGTTTGTTTGATTTCTTTGAACCAGGCAGTTCTGGAGTGGGGAAAAAAGATGGAGCTACAGATTCTACTGCATGTGTCAGCCCAGAGATGGTTTATCTGGAGCTTTTGCTCTTCCCAGCTTCTGCTGTAAGGTTGTAGCCCAGCTCTGAAGCCCCTGAACTGTTTCGCGAATGTGGTTGTGTGTAGGCTTGTTTCTTTCCATAATGTGTTCTTGGGTTTATTTTCCTTATTGTATGGAAATAATTATATTGCTCATTTCTGATGTTCTGCCTTTGACTATGAGGAGGAATGCATTCTGAGTTGTTTGGTGGGTTTTTTTTGTGTTGTGGTAGTTGTTTTTATTTCCTTCTAAACAAGTAGTGCTGTTTCTGCTGCTAAAATATTCTGGACAGCAGCTGCTGCCTACACATGGCAGAGAGGTGTGTGTTTAGTGGTTGAGAGACATGCTTGAGCTGAGTGTGCTACCTTGTTTTCTTCCAAGTGTCTGTGTGTATTACTGGCTGTAATTTATTGTTGCCATTAAGTATACATAAGTAAATTGTGGTTCGTGCTGTCTGGACTTGTATACATTGACTCTTGATTTTGAGTTAAGTTTTACAGAATCATAGAGTTGGAAAGACCATCTAGTCCAACCCTCTACAGTGCGCAGGAACATCTTGCACTAGATCAGGCTGCACAGAGCCTCGACAAGCCTAGCCTTGAGTGTCTCCAGGGATGTGGGCTCCACTACCTCTCTGGGCAGCCTGGCCAGCATCTCGGCATCCTCATGGGGAAAACTTGTTCCCAGTGTCTCGCCTGACCCTGCCCTGATCTAGTCTGAAGCCATTGCTTTTTGTCCTATTGCTGCATGCCCTTGCAAACAGTCCCTCCATACATAGCTTTCTTGTAGGGCCCCCCTCAAGTACTGGGAAGCTGCTAGAAGGTCACCTGGGGCCTTTTCCAGGCTGAACAGACCCTATTCTCAGCCTATCCTCACAGCAGAGATGCTCCAGCCCTCTGATCATTCTGTTGGGCCTCCTCTGGACCCTCTCCAACACAGGTCTATGTCCTTCTTGGAGCTTTTCCTTCTCTTAGAGCTGTGTGTTTCTTGGAGAAGAGGCCATAGCATGAGGAGGGAGCTGTGTGGGTTGATACTGGGCTACAGTAGTGCCATAGAAAGTGCTTAAGAGGCTGATGGCTGAGATATCAGCTGAGTTTTACCACCCAGATAGTAAATTAATTTAGGCAAAATATGCATCTTCCATGCCTTGCTTTTGTCCACTGGGAAATGAACACAGCATGACTTGCCTTTTGACTGCAATGGATAATTTGCAAACTCTACAAACTCTGCATAATGAACTCAGAAAACAGATAAATATGAGAATTTGGAGACAGAGAATGAGTGCAAGGTGTGGTGTGATCCTGGCTCAAGAAGAGCCTGGTGTTGGTGTATTTCCAAACTGGGCTCAAGCAAATGCTGAGATGCCTTAGTTGCAGTGTGCTGTTGAGTTCAGTGTTAGTCAGACCTGGGAGCAGTTTCTTCTGCTTGAAGAGAGGGGTTGTGAGGCTTTGTGAGTATATCTGCATGTTCATTAAGAGGGAGCAGGTGTTAGTTTTCTCCCTCTTTCTGCCTGCTTTAGTATCTGTGATATGCCCAGGTGTATATGATGCAAGAGAGAGGGGACAGGACAGAGATCTACAGCAGCTCAACTCTTGCACCTTTGTGGGCCTGGTGTTTATTGAAATTTTCTAATCCGTGTGCATTATTAAAATTATTTCCACATCTGTGTTTAGAGTATCTGCTGCGCCTATTTTTGTTTCTATCCATGTGACTGATCCAGGGCCATATGTTATGAATATAGTTGCTTTTTCCTTCCTTTTTTATTTAACTGTTCACGTCTAAGTATATCTAATAAAAATGCAGACTGGGGCTTTTGAATGAGGCGATAAGTTATTCCCGACTCTCTTTTAAGACAAAACCACTGCACACACTGGCTTCTTTTTTTATGGGTTTTGCATTTCTACACATCCATCGTAGCATGAAGGCCCTCACAAATGGCAGTGAGAAAAGGCTGTTCAACAGCCCATTTTGGTGTATATAAACTGAGACCCCTGGAAAGGGAAAATGGTGAGCTTTAGCAGGAAAGCAACAGGCTCTGTGAGATGAAAGAAGGTGTTTTGGAGGGAAAAAAAAAGTCCCTGCTTACTGTAGGGGGGGATTGGACTAAGTCACCTTTGAAGGTCCCTTGCAACCCAACACATCCATGACTTTATGAAAATAAAAAATACACTGCTGGGTAAGTTAATCGTGGTCTTGAGTTGTGAGATAAAAATCAGGAGCCATTAAAAAACAGTTTGCAGAGCAAAATAGGTCCATTTTAAATTTTGTATCCCATGATTACAAAATTCAAGTGATGGTTGGGAGCTTCTGCCAAATGAGAAAAAATTATTTTTAAAATTTTGTTTTATTTCCAGGGAATGGGCCATGGGACAAGAGGAAACAGCTTCAAGTTGCTCCAGGGGAGGGTTAGGATGGATGTTAAGAACAATTTCTTCATGGAAGGGGTTGTTGAGCGTTGGAAGAGGCTGCTCAGGGCAGTGGTTGATGCACCATCACTGGAGGGATTGGAAAGATGGGCAGATATAGAGATTGGAAATGTGATTTAGGGATGGTTCTCATCAGAACTGGGTTGTTTGTTGGACCTGATCTAAAAGGTCCTTTTCAACATGGCCCATTCTACCATTCTGTTGTTGGCACTGAGCTTTTTGGTTAAGGCAGCATTGAAGGTTGTGTATGGTAGCTTGTGAGTGGTGGCTGGGCTGTGTTTAGCATTGCTGGGTGCTGATGTTTGGATACGCTGTGTCTGGTCTTGGGAGGAAGTTGCTTTGCTAGAGAAACATCTCTGGTTTGTGAGCAGCGCTGTTGCACACAGCGGTGCCACAGCAAATGTGCCGTGGCTGCGGTTTGACAGCTGAAGTTAGAGTGGGACTGCATATCAGATTGTGCTTGCACATGGTGGTTGAGTGTGAAATCCTGACTGACTGAGTGGCACTGTCAGCACCGTGCTGCTGGGCACTTGCTCAAACTTTTCTTGGAGTCGTCTCCCCAGCTTGCCATGCCTGAACACTCAATTGTATCCCAGCTTCTGCCAAGACATCTGTTTGTGGGTTTTTACTTTAAATTGTACTGCTGAAATGTCTGAACTGGGAGGAGGAAAGAAAAGTTCATGGAAGCATAGCATGGCTTGGATTGGAAAGGACCTTAAGTACAATTCAGTCCCACCCTCTGCCTTGGGCAGGGACACCTTCCTGGTTACTGGTAACCATGCTACTGGTTACCAGGGATAGGGCAGCCAGAGCTTTCTGGGCAACACACTTGTTTTGGAAGAACTGCTGCTTTTTTTTTTTTTCCTCACCATTCATAGGCTGATTCCCATGTAGTGTAGTGATTCCATGTAGTGACAAGCTCCAGGCTGGGGCCCCAGTCTCCTGCTACCATGGGGTTACATCAAGACTTGCTTTAGTAGACTTAGAGAAGAGAGGAAGTACTAGCAATTACACACTGATCATAGAATCCAGAATGTGTTGAGTTGGACCTTCAAAAGGCATCTAGTCCAGCCCCTTTGCAGTAAGCAGGGACNGTTTGTGGGTTTGTACTTTAAATTGTACTGCTGAAATGTCTGAACTGGGAGGAGGAAAGAAAAGTTCATGGAAGCATAGCATGGCTTGGATTGGAAAGGACCTTAAGTACAATTCAGTCCCACCCTCTGCCTTGGGCAGGGACACCTTCCTGGTTACTGGTAACCATGCTACTGGTTACCAGGGATAGGGCAGCCAGAGCTTTCTGGGCAACACACTTGTTTGGAAGAACTGCTGCTTTTTTTTTTTTGTCACCATTCATAGGCTGATTCCCATGTAGTGTAGTGATTCCATGTAGTGACAAGCTCCAGGCTGGGGCCCCAGTCTCCTGCTACCATGGGGTTACATCAAGACTTGCTTTAGTAGACTTAGAGAAGAGAGGAAGTACTAGCAATTACACACTGATCATAGAATCCAGAATGTGTTGAGTTGGACCTTCAAAAGGCATCTAGTCCAGCCCCTTTGCAGTAAGCAGGGACATCTTGCATCAGATCATGTTTCTCAGAACCTCATCAAGGCTAGCCTTGAATGTCTCCAGGGATGGTGCCTCCACCACCTCTCTGCCCAACCTGGGCCAGTGTCTCACCACCCTCATAGGGAAGAATTTCTTCCCAATGTCTAATCTCTCCAGGTCCCTTCCAGTCTGTGACATTGTGTGATTCTGGGATCTAACCCTGCCCTGCTCTAGTTTAAAACCTTTGCCCCTTGTCCTATTGCTCCATACTCTTGCAATTGCAAGTTGAAAGACAAAGCTTTTGGTATATAAAACAATAGATCTGTGACTAATCGTTTATCAAGT
>VZTY01015409.1:179787-200510 GCA_013400935.1 Turnix velox
TTGCCATGCCTGAACACTCAATTGTATCCCAGCTTCTGCCAAGACATCTGTTTGTGGGTTTTTACTTTAAATTGTACTGCTGAAATGTCTGAACTGGGAGGAGGAAAGAAAAGTTCATGGAAGCATAGCATGGCTTGTATTGGAAAGGACCTTAAGTACAATTCAGTCCCAACCTCTGCCTTGGGCAGGGACACCTTCCTGGTTACTGGTAACCATGCTACTGGTTACCAGGGATAGGGCAGCCAGAGCTTTCTGGGCAACACACTTGTTTTGGAAGAACTGCTGCTTTTTTTTTTTTTCCTCACCATTCATAGGCTGATTCCCATGTAGTGTAGTGATTCCATGTAGTGACAAGCTCCAGGCTGGGGCCCCAGTCTCCTGCTACCATGGGGTTACATCAAGACTTGCTTTAGTAGACTTAGAGAAGAGAGGAAGTACTAGCAATTACACACTGATCATAGAATCCAGAATGTGTTGAGTTGGACCTTCAAAAGGCATCTAGTCCAGCCCCTTTGCAGTAAGCAGGGACATCTTGCATCAGATCATGTTTCTCAGAACCTCATCAAGGCTAGCCTTGAATGTCTCCAGGGATGGTGCCTCCACCACCTCTCTGCCCAACCTGGGCCAGTGTCTCACCACCCTCATAGGGAAGAATTTCTTCCCAATGTCTCATCTCTCCAGGTCCCTTCCAGTCTGTGACATTGTGTGATTCTGGGATCTAACCCTGCCCTGCTCTAGTTTAAAACCTTTGCCCCTTGTCCTATTGCTCCATACTCTTGCAATTGCAAGTTGAAAGACAAAGCTTTTGGTATATAAAACAATAGATCTGTGACTAATCGTTTATCAAGTATGTCAGAAAAGCTGGTAAAAGTCATGAGATTATAGAACAGCTCAGGTTGGGAGGTACCTTTTAGATCATTGCATCCAGCCACCAACCCAGTTCTGAGAAGAACCATCCCTAAATCATATCTCTAAGCACCACGTCTACCTATCTCTAAATTATTTAATTGTTGTCTTTCTGCTTCCAAGATTTGCATATCCTCTAACTGGCTAATTCCCAAAATCCAGCTGTTTGCATAAGTCTGGTATCTCAGTTATTAATGTTAATTAATGACATTGTGCTTCATGACTATTTGTGTAGTATGTACTTTCAAAACAAAAAGCAACAAGTGTGTCTGTAGCTGTATTGTTAATTAGCTGTATGCCTCCAAGGATGCTTGCCCCTTGTGGGAATGGTGGTTTGGATGTTCAGAGCTGCTTGTGGTAGTTAGAGCAAGTCTCCTCTGAGACTCACTTAGAGACTTGTGCCTGAGTAGAGTTGTGAGGGTTTTTTTAGGCTTTGTTATAATCACTAATTTCCCCTCCGTGTATTCTACATACTGAATAGTGCAGTTTCTAATACTGTTTATTTTCAGATTTCCCATTAGTACCTTGTTTTAATCAGTGCTGACAAAATATCTGACATTGGGGAGTGGCTCTTCTTCATGAGGGTAGTGAGATGATACTGGCCCAGGTTGCCCAGAGAGGTGGTGGAGGCCCCATCCCTGGAGGCATTCAAGGCCAGGCTTGCTGAGGCTCTGAGCAACCTTATTTAGTGCAAGACATCCCAGCTCACTGCTGGGAGTTGGACTAGATAGCCTTCGAAGGTCTCTTCCAAATGTGTGGTTCTATCATTCTGTGACTTGATACATTCTCCAGGTATAGGTCAGGACTTCAGTGTTTTTCAAAAAAGCTTTCTTGCTACAAGGATGATGCTTTCTGCATCCTGATAAACATCCTGTGATGCCATTTTCCTCCTTTAGTTCTCCTTGCCCAAATAGTTCTCCTTTCCAAGGAGAAATTTTTCCCTGAAAATGCAGAAGTGCCATTTGTTCTGCAAAAACTGAGGCTTTGTTATTGCTGTGAGTTAATATCCTTGCTGATGGGATGCTCCAGTTGGAGGTGTAACATCTCTGAAATGTATCTTCTCTCCACAGCTTGGTGGAAGAATCTCTTCTGCCTTGTTTTGACATGGAGGGCAGTAGAATGGTAGCAGGTAATTTGCTGTATGGGTAAATAGTGTGACTACAAATGAGAATTAAATTATACTTTAATTTTTATCTATATTCAGGGTGAAAAAGCTACATGAGATCAGCCAGTCTTTCTAGAAAGAGAAGGGTTATTCTAACATATGTGTGCTTTATCCCTGGTTATACCTTTTTGGTATCATCCAGAAAACTCTCAGTTTTGCTGTTTGATAATAATTTGCATTTAGATTGGCTGCCTGGAGTGGAGTCACTTGTTAAGGGGAGATGGGGCTATATGGCTCAGGTCTCTTGCAAATCTGCCTGAAAGTAATAGCATTTACATAAAACCCATTAGCTCCGTTATTGATAAACGTGAAAAGCATCCATTTTGTTTAATTTTCTGATGAGGAGACTATAATGCAACACACAATAGCTCTGCAGTAGTAGTATTCCTGCTCCACATCCCTCCTTATTGACCTCTTGTTGTTTTAAGGGCAAGATTTGATTACAGTTTGGTTGGTGGAATTACTTCCATTCCAATTTGCAGAAGTAGTCAGTTGCCTTGCTACATGATAGGGACTTATTTAATGTTCATCTTATGAGATGTCTCTATTAATTGAACAGGGATTTAATCTCTCCCTGAAGCATAATTGGTCTGGGTGTGATGTATATTAACGTGTACGTCCGGTAACAGCTTTATCTTTGGTCTGCATTCCAGTGCTATTCTGTGGGTTTACTTAGTTAAAATGGGATTAAGCAGAAGTTCAGTGGCTCCTTATTGAGGGGATAAAGTGTGTTGAAACAGCAAGTCTATCTATTAAAGGAACTTGTTTGGTGCATGCTGGATCACATCACACCTAACCCTTCAGGTCTGGATCTTGATAAAGTAGTTTTTGTGTCAGTGTTTGGAAATTGAAGTTTGAAAATTTGTTTTTCTGTGTGATGCTCTTGATCTTGTGTGTAATGGTACATTGGCTATCAGAATAGAGTAGTAGAATATGATGAGTTGGAAGGGGCCTTCCAAGGCCATCTACTACAACCCTCCTGCAGTGATCAGAGATATCTTACACTAGATCAGGTAGCTCAGAGCCTCCTCAAGCTTGGTCTTGAATGTCTCCAGAGATAAGACCTCTGCCACATTTCTGGGCAACCTGGATTAGTGGTTTATCACCCTCATGGGGAATAACTTCTTCCTGATGTTTAATCTAAACCTGCCCCGCTCCAGTTTGAAACCATTGCCCCTTGTCCTGTCACTCTGTGCTCTGCCAAGCAGTCCCTCCCCAGCTTTCCTGTAGGGCCTTTCAGGTACTGGGAGTGACTAGAAGGTCTCACTGGTGCATTCTCCATGCTGAGCAGCCACAACTCTCTCAGCCTGTCCTTGTAGGAGAGGTGCTGAAGGCTTTGAAACATCCTTTTTGCCTCCTCTGAACCCTCTCCAATAGGTCCATGTCCTCCTTGTGCAGAGGGCTTCAGAGATGGACACAATAACCCCAGCTGGAGTTCCACCAGAGCACAGCAGTGGCAAAATCGACCCTCTTGACCTGCTGACCATGACTCTTCAGATGCAGCCCAGGATGCAGTTGATACTCTGGGCTGTGAGTGTGCATTGTTGATAATGTCTCAAAAGGAGTGGTGATTCACTGTCACTATAGTAACCGGGTTTGTGTAGCTACCATTGCTACTCTTTTATATAAATATCTTGCTTTACTCTTGGATTGGATCAGGTCTGACCTTCTTGAGAGCCTCCGGAGGCAGCCAATGCTTGTTGCTGTTTTCAAACATCTCGGCATTTGCTTAAGAGACTTTGCTGTGAGCTTTGCAGGATCTAGCATATCTCAACCTTAGTACTGTGGGGGTGTGCCTGCGTCTGTTTTGCATCACTTAGCTTTAAATATTTTGAAATTTTTTTTGTCACTTTATATGTGTTCACCACTTCTTTTATCTCTAATAGGCTCTCAACAAATGAGAAAGGTTTGGTACAAAAGAAGAACAGATTCCAGTTTTCCAGTGGATCACCTTCAGTGAGTACCTTAACGTTTCAATAAAATCTTAATTTTCTCTGCTGCTTAATGTTGACTGAAAAATTGACTTGACTGATGAGCAAGCACTAAGTCTGCATGCTTGAACAATGTTGTCCTGGAAATACAGGCACCCTTGGCTTCACTCTTGTTTTGGGAGAAGTGGATGTTGGCAGCTCCAGCTCCTTTTATCTGGAGTGATAAATTTTATTTGTATCCTGTTTCCTGTATTGTGCACGTTTCAGCAGAGCAGAGAATTGATGCAGTTTTGTCTTGCACCCCCTCGAGGCTGTGTGGAATCAAGGCTAAAGGTGTTGCCACGTAGTTGAGTGATGTGTCATCTATGGCTTTCTGTCCTGCAGTACAGAGGAGGCTCCAGAGTCAGGAGAGCGAAGGTTCACCACCTCTTTTCCAGCCTTGTTGGAGGTGTTGAACTTGGCAAGGAGGGTGAGTGAAGGACCTGCCACAGCATATGTAGGGTGTTACTTATAAAGGCATGCTGTGAAATTGGGCAGACGAGGCGTGGCTTGACTTGTGGGCTGGAAAGTGTAAGAAAAAAGATCTAGGAAACGTTGCCCAGTTCATTGTCAAGATGTCATGTTTTTATTTCTGAAAGTAGGGTAGAAAATTGTTATTTAATGGTGAGTTTTTACACATTAAAATACCTTGTATGCATGCTAATGGGCTGTAGCAATGAGCCCATGTTTTATGAGATGTCTATAAATATTTTTAAACTGGCTACTGTGAAGGACCTCAGCAAGTAAGTGCTGGTACTGCAGAAGGTCTTGTCCCATCTGGTGCAGTGGTGTGACTGAAACAGTTAGCTGCTTCTTGGAGTCTCTAGGAAGTCAGGAGGACACTCTCCTTCTGGGTGTGAAGTGCAGGCACAGACACTGATGTCCAGTGTGGCAGCTGTGCTGATTGACTGAGAACACTGCAATTCAGTTTATTGTAATGGTCCTAGCAGGTGACTCCCCTTGGGATAACGTGGGATGATGGACATAAAATGGAAGACATTTCTTAACAAAAGAAGAGGATGAAATACATTATTCAGAATCATATAATATATTGGGTTGGAAGGAACATTCAAAGACCATCTAGACCAATCCCCCTGCAGTGAGCAGGGACATCTTGCACTAGATCAGGTTGCTTAAAAACTCATCAAGCCTGGTCTTGAGTGTCTGAAGGGATGGGACCTCCACTACCATTGTGGGCAACCTGGGCCAGTGTTTCACTCCTCTAATGGCTAAGAACTTCTTCGTAATGTTTAATCTAACTCTGCTCTAATTTGAAACCATTGCATCTCTTCCTCACCATAAAATAACCATTTCCTCATCTTCTTTCAGAAATAAAACCAAGATATCTTGACTATGAACTAGACATAATTTTCCAGAATTTTTTTCTTACTCTTTCCAGTGCACAACTCTGTCCTGCTCTAATTTGAAACCATTGCCACTCATCCTGTTGTTCGATGCCCTTGCAGTCCCTCCCCAGATTTCTTGCAGGCCCTTTCAGGTACTGCGCAGCCTCTAGAAGGTCTTCTAGGAGCCTTCTCTTTTCCCAACTCACACAGTCCCAACTCACACAGCCTGCTCTTCTAGCAGAGGTACTCCAGTTTCCCAGTCATCCTTGTGGCCCTCCTGGACTATCTGCAACAGCTCCATGTCATTCTTGTGCTGAGGCCACCAGGGCTGGATGAAGTCTTTGAGCCTGGATTGTGTCCTCGGGTTGGTTTAAATTCGGAGAAGGGAAGAAAATTCCTGTGCTCCTCTTGAAAAAGGAGAAAATGCTTCTTAATTATTTATTGCTTTCTAACTTCTTTATCTGACCAGTATAGCATGACATGCAGAATGTCTTTGATTCAATTGTTCTCATCCTGCTTAACCAGAGCATTGGTTTAGCATGTTGAACTTCTGCATTCCATACAATCTTTTTATCCCATTTTTGTGAGGTGCCAAATATGATTGTCTCACTTTTCTGCTGATTCAGAGCTGTAAGTAATGTGATGGGGCAGAATAGAAGTGGAAGTAGCAGAGAGGTCATGTGAAGAACAAGAGATACTATTATCAATCAATGGTGCCATCATGCCATGGACTTAATCGACAGATCTAATCCCAATGTGTGTTTGGAGTCGGATCTGCTGACTTCAGTAGCTGAAATAAGTCAATACCATTGAATTCTTGTTCTCCTTGCATATCTTAAATAAAACATAGTAAGTAGCAGCCTGACAGCTGTGTATGTAATCTGTAGGCCACAGGGCTCACTGAGTTCCCTCAGGGCATACTTTGGCCTGTGGATCATTTATTACAGCAGGTGTCATGTACAGCAGGCTCAGCTTTGACCTTGAGAAACTGTTATGTGTTTGCTGGAGGACTGAATGTAGGAGACAAAGATTTCAGGTTTGGAGTTCTTGTTTAGGGAAGGAAAATGGGATTAAAGCAAGAAGACTGAGTGGAGGTCAGGAGGACATAGCAGAATGAAGGACTGTTATTGGCAGAAAGCAGGAACAGAAGAGATGCTGGAAACATGATCTGTTTGTGATTGATATGGATCAGAATGGGAAAATAACCTGTTTCAAGGCAGTCCTTAAGTTATTCTTATGCAGGACTGTCTCTGTAGCATTAAATATCTATGTAACTGGGCTGTAGCTGGAATATAGAAATATTTTCAGGAGCCTTGCCTTCAGGCATCACCTGAGGCTTCCTGGCTTGGCAGGAAAGCTAAGTATTGTTGACAGGTTATATTGCAGTTCTGGTGCTTCCTTTGACATCGCTGGCCTTAGCTGTGGATGTGCTTGTGTGCTCTTTTGTGCTCCCGTCTACAGTCCTGAGAAGCAGTGAGGAAGATGAATTAATGGAATCATAGAATATGTTGAGTTGGAAGGGTCCTCCAAAGGCCATCTAGTCCAAACCCCCTAAAGAGATCAGGGATGTCTTGCATTAGATCAGATTGCTCAGAGTGTCATCAAGCCTGGCCTTGGAAGTCTACAGGGATGGGCCTTCACCACTTCTCTTGGGCTATTTGTGCTAGTGTCTCACTACCCTTATAGGGAAGAACTTCCTCCTCCTGTCTCATCTAAACCTGCCCTGCTCCAGTTTCAAACAATTGTCCCTTGTCCTATTGCTCCATGCCCTGACAAACATTTCCTCCCCAGCTTTCTTGTAGGCCCCTTTCAGGTGGTTGTAGACCAGGTCTTCCTGGAGCCTTCTCCAGACTGAGTAGCCTCGGTGCTCTCAGCCTGTCAGTTCCTGCTTCTGGATGCTGCTGTTTCAGAAGATGGAGTGGATTCTTACCTGCTTCATTTAAAAACTCCAAATATCTGGGAGGCCACAGGACTCTTCAGCATTGGCTGGTAGAAACAGCCTTCATCTCGCATCAAATTATTTGGCTCTTAATTTGAACCCACTTAGACTTTTTTGCCCTCTATTCTGTTTCCAGGCATTTTAAAGTTTAACTATAACTGTGATGACCCACCTCCTTTTAGTAACTCAATGTGCTGCCAACTGTAATAAGCTCCTGTTTATGGAATTATTTGTATATTTGCCAATTCCATGCTGGTTTGATTTCTGTAAATCCCTGCTGTGTCCCCTGTTAGAGGTCTATCTTCCAAATGAAAGCATCCTTATTAATTCAACTTTCCTTACAGAGGAAGCTCCCTTATCTTTGAACATCTTTACTACTCATCTATCCTCTTTTTCATTGACAGTTAACTTTTGGACGTGGTACATGTCTGTGTTTTCTCCTCAAATACCTTTTCAGTCCAACTTAGTAGATACTCAAAAGAACCATTTGGTTTCTGAGGACCTGTCCTTTTGCTTCAGTTCACTGTGTTTTATAACTATGGTAAAGAAATTAGAAATTTCATATGCTCCATGCAATAATAAGCCATAGACTTAGTTTTTCTAAAAAGTAGTTTTTGTCTAATATCCAAACTCTCAGAAAAGCTTTGAATAAATCTGTTAGTTTTTTGTGTATCTAAATAGACCGCAGTGTCAACCAACAGCTGCTGGTTCTGCAAGAGAAAGGCATGCTTCTCCATGCCCTGTACTCTGTGTATTTGGTATTTATTTTATTAGTGCTGTGGTTCCTAGAAAGTAGAACTGGAATACAACATTATAAAAGCCTTAACATCCAGGGCTGTAGTCCCAGGTCTGCAGTGATAGTCTCGGACTGACATGCCTGGGGCTGGGTCCTGTCTGTGGTTTATACATCTGCCCTAACCAGTATCTGTGGCTTTTGGGCTGCCCAAAGGTGAATCTTGGCTCCCATGTGGCTAGTTAAAGACATGCCCTTTGGGGAAACCTGGACCTCATTTCAGCTGAGGAACAGTTTTCATCTTCTTCAGCACTGAGTCAGAGCAAAATGGATCACCCAGAACAGGCTTATTTTCTGAGTCCCAGGGCATGCTCTGCCATGTCTCCTAGTTGTACAGCTATTCCTCTTACTGGTTTTTTTTTTCTTCTCTGCTGCCTTTTCTGCTTTTAAAACCAAAGAACCTACACAATCATTCAGACCAGTCTCTGCTGGTGGCTTTTGTTCTGTTCAGAGAATACAAAGGCTTCTCTCTGTCTCAGCCAACCCCTTGTTTTAAGGACCCATGCTGTTCACCATTAGGGTATGGTTAAGGTACAGTGACCATTTCAGCCATTCCAGATCTGGTTTCTGGTCACTGGTCCAGATCTGGTCATTACCCAGGACATCTCAGCCCCTGCTCAAAGGCAAAGATTGTGGACTGGAGGCTTTCCTATTGGAAGAGATGATGGAGGCTCCATCCCTGGAGTAATTCAAGGCCAGTCTTGAGGAGTCTCTGAGCAAACTTACTAGTGTAAGGTGTCCCTACTCACTGCAGAGGGGTTGGACTAGATGGCCTTTGAAGATCCCTTCCAACCCAATACATTCTGATTGTATTATCTCCTTCCTGCCTTCATATATAAAATGTGTTTATATTTAGGATTCTTTTTCATACTTCTTTTTACACATGCTTATGTAAAGTTAGAGTTAGCTTGCCAGCCCATTGACAGTCTACTGTAACTATTTCAGATGTAGCTTAATAAAATAGTAAATTGAGGGTAATTTTTAATTTGATTAGGATAAAAACAGCCAAATTGTCTGTTTTTCCAGATGGTTTCAGCATTCTTTTTGGCTGGGCAGTCCTTAGAGGTTATAAGTGTACCAGACATTGATCTTTTTCAGAAGAGGGATTGGCTGTTCCTGGAAAGCACTAAAGCACTGTGTCTGTTTATTTATATTTTATTTCTTTTTAGTATGTTGACTGAATGATTATAACCAGAATGGACAGGGCTTGTAAAATGCTAAGTTTGAGTCAGGTTTTTCTGCTGCCGAGGAATATCTCTTGTGATGGAGAGACCCTGTGCAGGTGAAACCTTATGTGTTAGCTTGGTGTGAGAGAAGGTTTGGAGATCTCATCAGAATCCTTACTGTGATCCAGAGACACTCAGAAAGCAGCATGCAATAATAGGGAGCTCCTAAAAGCCCAGCTAGCACCATCACCCAGCAGACTTTTTTCATTTAATGCTGTTGTTGAAATGGAAACTTGAGGCTGTGTGGGTGCAGCTGTAACAGCTGTCCTGATGTTCTCCCACTTGTTAAACCTATGATATCAGCTGAGGTTCTGTTCTCCTCCCTTCCAGGAACTGGTTCATAGAATAGGTTGGGTTGGAGGGACCCTTAAAGATCATCTAGTTCCAGCCCCCCTGCCATAGGCAGGGACACCTTCCACCAGATCAGGTTGCTCAGTGCCTTGTCCAGCCTGGCTTTAAATACCTCTAGAGAGGGGGCATCCACAACCTCTCTGGGCAACCTGTTCCAGTATCTCAACAGATGTATTCTCATGGTGTTGCTAAGTTTTTGACAGTAAATTAAGCTCATATGTTACCACTTGGACTTTGGCTTCAACTCCCCTGATGCTCTTCTCCAGGCTGTTTGCTGGGACGGTGAACAATGGTTTTAGACTAGAGCAGGGTAGGTTCAGATTAGACTTTAGGAAGAAGCTCTTCCCCATGAGGACTATGTGTAACCTGATCTAGTGCAGAATGTCCCTGTATACTGAAGGGTGTTTGGACTACATGGGCTTTGAAGGGCCCTTCCAACCCAACGCATTCTGTGATTCTATGAAGCTTTTTTCATGACAAAGGTTAATGTGTTGGTTTGGAGATAGCCCCTGGGAACCATTGTGGGAAGGTGGAGTGAAATCCTCCTTGCTTCTGTGTGAGTAAGGAACTGTGCAACTTGATCACAGAAGGCCCTGATACAAAAAGGCTTTAATTTGTGGAGTTGTTCTGTCATCACTTAGCAGTATAATTGACTTACGATGAGGAGGAAAGTGCAGCCAAACATTGCTGTTCGAGGCTATAAAGTTCTCTTCAAAAGGCAGAGCTCTTTGCTTAAATAGCAACTGCTCTGACAAGATCACTTGAGGCTTCTTTGTGCCAGTGTTGATATAACAGCTGTTGTTGTTTAAACAACTTGTTTCTTCCCCCTTTTCACTCCTCCCTCTTTTTGTTGCAAACTCAAGGAAACGTGGGAATTGATGTTTTAACTTCCCCATTTTTTAAATTTTCCCCTTCTGGGAATGTTTCTTCTCATGGGCTTTCTGCTCTTGGTGGATCTCAGACCTGCTGCTCTCATGGAGGATACTTACTGCTTCCAGACTTTTCTTCTGTTACCACCTCTAATGTGACCCGCAAGTTGAAAGCAAACCAAGATTGGAACAAGCTGCCCAGAGAAGCTGTGGCTACTCCATCCCTGGAGGGTTTCAGGGCTAGGCTGGATGGGATTTGGAGCAATGTGGGCTGCTGGGAGGTGTCCCTGCCCAGGGTAGAAGGATGGGACTGGATGATCTTTGATGTCACTTCCAATCCAAAGGATTCTGTGATTCTATGATTTGCACCTCCCACAGGCAGCAGAAAGGCTGATGTGGAAATCCTGAGCATCTTGCTGTGGAGGGGATGCTTGAAATTTTATAAGAGGAAAGGCTTGTCCAGGGTGGTGAGCAGAGGTTGAGCACCATTCCTTACTGGGAACCCTCCTGCCCAGAATGGGCTTCACTTCTGCATCTGTGGGCCCCTCATCACAAAAAAATAGCCCTTCTGGTGCTGGAGTGAGTGCAGGGAAGGGCAGTGGAACTGGTGAAAAGTCTGGAGTGCAAGTCTTGTGATGAGCAGCTGAGGGATTTGGTGTTGCCAGTACCCTGCTGGGTCCTCTCCTTCTGGGCTCGTCCTTGTTAAAATCTTTGTGTTGTGAAACATGGCACTCAACTTCATCACGTTGGGGTCACCCTCTGAGGAGAGAAATGGACTCCATCCTATTCAATATGATTCAGTAGAGCCTCTTGATTGAACTACAGTGTGGTTTTTATAGCAGCAAGTCGTTATCTTCCAGCCTAGGGCCTACTGACAAAACATGCCCGTTATCTTACACAAATACCTTGTGTCCTCCTTGTTTCTGTTAGTTCTTGTTCTTGGCACAGTTTGCTGCTCTCACGGCTTCATTCCAACAAGTACTGTCGTATCTTTCTCCCAAGGTCAATCCTCACTTGCAGAGCTCTACAGTTCTGCTCTCTTTCTTCCAACAATTCAGAGGTGTTCAACCTGAAGAAAAGAAGAACTGAGTAGAGACCTTCTCTCTCTTTGCAACTCCCTGAAGGGAAGGTATAGCCTGGCGGTCTCAGGAAACAGGCAATAGGACAAGAGGAAACAGCCTCAACTTGCATCTGAGGAGAGTTAGGTTGGAGTTTAGGGAAAACTTTTCCATTGAAAAGGGTATCCAGCATTGGAACAGACTGCCCAGGGCAATGGTTCAGGCACCACCCCTGGACAGGTTTAAGAGCCAGGCAGACTTAGAGCTGTGGCTTAGGGCTGGTTTTTATCAGAGGTGGGTTGGTGGTTGGACTCAGTGACTGAAAAGTATCTTCCTGCCTGGGTCATTCTATTATTCTGTGGTTCAGTCTTCACCTGTGTTACCTGTGCTGCAGAAAAACCTCACACAAAAATTTGACTCTTTGTTAGTGGTAATATGAAAAGTCAGATTATTGGTTTGCATGTTAATATTTACTCTGTTGCAAGGAGGGGGCAAAGATTGTAAAGCTGGTGCTGAGTTGGTCTGGGTCTGGATTGGGTTCAGGGGTACTGCACAATGCATGAACCCTCCATACAATTGTTCAGTGGTGAGTGCTGCTCTGGACAATATAGGTCTTGCAGGCTCTTAATTCAGACCTTCAGAATACACTTTCAGAAGAGAAATTTGAATTGGAAGGGGAATGCATTGCTGATAGAAACTGCGCCAAAGGTAAGGAGCACACACATTTTCCCTTTCCTCTACCACCATCCATGTGAGGACTCCTGGATTCTCTGCTTCATCTTGCTGATCCAGCTGCTACCTTTCTCTGGGGACAGATTTAGTATCCTTTTTAATTCTGTTTGTCTGGAGTCCTCTCTATGAGGCATCACAGAGCTGATGCCTTTGAGAAAGGAAGGAAACCTTCCTTAAGTCCTTAGGGAGCTAATATATACTGTATATACTGGCTTTGCTGGTCAAGAGTGTCATTATTTCTCTAAGCTCTTACTTTAGAGGTCTTATTGTAAATGTGAGATGAAGTGTTAGTCTATAGGACTGTGACTACCCAGTTCATAATTTTGGATCTTTAGTTGGAAGGAGAGTGAGCAATCACAAAACATTTGAGCTGAAATTGGATGTTTCAGCCTTTCTGGTTGAAGTTAGGTTTTGTTTTGATTTCTCTTGGTAAGTTTTAAATTTGTTCAACCTTGAACCTTTAGGTGAAAGCACTTGTAAATAATTATTACTGGTTTATTTTTATCAATGATACTAGCAGATTAGAAAGTACATGGGAAAAGAGCAATCTCACCCTTGTGAGCCCTGATAGAAGATATCACTGTCTTAATGTTTTTTATTTCAATACGGTAAAAAAAGTAATTCATATTTAAATTGTGTGCTTATAGCTACATTTTTTCAGTGCAGGAATTTACTCCTTATTGTTGAGCACTGAGCTTTGTCTAATAGACAGAAGTTTTATGTCTGCCTTGAACACAGTTTGCTTGCTCCAGAATCTTCTTAAAATGGAATACAGCCTGAATGGGAAAGCTTTTAGAAAGACTGCTGGAAATCCAAAATCTGCAGGGGGTATGTAAAAATACCAACAGGAGGAAATGATTCTGCCTGCACAGGCTGGAATTTAGTTTTCAGAGAGGTTTTGATTTTTCTGGAGAAGGTGGATATGCAGAGAACAACTTAGAGAGTTGGGCTTATTCGGTCTGGAGAAGGAAAGGCTACAGGGAAACCTCATAGTGGCCTCCCAGAGCCTGAAAGGACCTACAGAAAAGCTGGGGATGGACTGTCTGCAAGGGCATGGATTGAAAGGATAAGGGGCAATGATTTTAGACTACAGCGGGGCAGGGTTAGATGAGACACTGGGAGGAGGCTCAATCCCTTGAGGGTGATAATACACTAGCCCAGCTTTCCCAGAGAGGTGGTGGAAGCCCTATTGCTTGGAGACATTCGGTGCCAGGCTTGATGAGACTCTGATAAGCCTGATCTAGTGCAGGATGTCTCTGCTCACTCACTGCAAGGCAGATTAGACTGGATTGCTTTTGAAGGCCCCTTCCAACTCTAACACATTCTGTGACTCTCTAAAAGGCTGTGAATGCTGCCTGAGATGGATAATGAGGGAGTGAACCAAAAGCAGCATAATTTATAACACATCAAGTGATAGCATTAATGGGTGATGACCCAAGCACTAGTGAATTGTAGGGTTTTTTCCCTTCTTTTCTCCTAAACCTATGATCATTTCTCTCCACGGGCAACCTGTCCTTCACCACCATTAGCTCTGTGTCTTTATTTTATTTTTTTTGGTCTACATTCAAAAGTTGAACAGCTTTATCCACAATTGATGTGCGCTCCTGTAGGATGGAGAGTGCTCTAGTCATAGAAGAAGCATTTACAGTTCTTGAGAGTGAAATAATGGTCATGAGATAGAGCTTTATAGTTCTAAAGCAGTCTAAATTTAGAACGTGGCTGTGCATTGTAGCTGAACAGAGAGAATGTCAGGGAGAGGTTTTGCTCACAGCTCTGTGCTCCCACTGATTTTTTTTGTGCTGATAAGTATTTGATTCCTTCCCCCTTTGTACGGTTTCCATACAGCTTTACTTTTCTGAATTACTTTTCCTGTGGATCAAGGCTTGGAAGCTGGGGAAGTGATCTCTTTGCAGGAGCACCAGGCCATCATATCTGCTGAATGACAACATGAAACTACATCCCAAATGAAGTCTGTCATGCCAGTAGCACATATCACTGTTTGAAAGGTACTTGTGCTTTCTCCTTGTGATGTGTGGGGCAGCCATGCTAAATTTCAGTGTTTTCCTGTTACTTTCTCTTGAGTGAAGTTAGTTCTCCTGGAAGTATGGAAGTAGTTGTATTTGGTTGCAGCTACCAAAGCAAGTGCAGGGAACTGTGGGCAGGTGGCTTATATGACACATGCTCTGTGATGTTCTCTATACTGTGGCCAACTTGAAAAAAACTAAAAAAATCCCATCCTGGATGTTGTTTTATACTTAATGGGGCTTTCTGGCAGTAAAGCACACCCTCCCCAGGGATCTCTCCAGCATCATTAGACTCTGTGAAGAATGATCTTGTAAGAGTCTGCCACACAAGAAACGGCTGCTCTTCTGAGGTGTGAAACACTTTCTGGATGCTGGAGCTGCAAAATGGGCTCATCAGCCATCTCTGAGCAGCTGCAGGAAGGTGACAAATGTGTGCTTAGGATGCTGAAAGGTAGGCAGAAGTGTTACTGCACCTATGTAATGTGAATGTTAACAAAGGAGTGGGAAGAGTCCTTTCACTTAAATGATAGTGAACTTAAAGAGCTGCCACGATGATCAGGGGACTGGAACATCTCTCTGAAGAAAGGCTGAGGGAGTTATGTTTGTTGAGACTGGAAAAAAGGAGGTATTTTATCAGTGCTCACAAATACTGAAAGCAAGGGAGTCAGGAGGATGGGCCCAGTCTGTGTTCAGTGGTGCCCAGGGACATCATAAGAAGGAACAGGCACAAATTTCTCTGTGGGTAGGGTGGCAGAGCCCTGCAACAGGCTGCCCAGCAAGGTGGTGGTGGAGTCTCCATCTCTTGAGACATTCAGTACCCACCTGGATGTGTTCCAGGGTGACCTACTCTGGGTGACCCAGCTCTGGCAGAGGATTGGATGGGGTGATCCCCAAAGGTCCCTTCCAACACTGACAAGTTTAGAATTCCGTGATTCTCTGTGATCTCTGAAAGGAAATTGATACTGTGAAGCTGCAAGTAAATAGTGATTGAGAGTTAGAAAATAACTGTTAGCCTAGATACACAGGTTTTAAAATAGTACTTAGGGTGAGTTCAATGGTCATATGGGCTCTTTCTGAAACTTTTTGATGCTTCTCAGTCACTGGGGGGATTTTAAAGATTGGCGGACACAGAACTTCGATTAAAGATGATTCTTGTCAGAGCTGAGTTGATGGTTGGGTCTGATCTAAAAGATCCCTTTCAGCCTTCTGGGATTTTCAAAGAGGACTTCTTATTTGGGACTGTAGCAGATGTAGGAGGTCCTCAGCTGTGTCCCATGCTTGTTTATATGTTTTATCAAGATTCAAGGCCGCCAAGTAGTTTTTGCTTTATGTCCTAGATGTGAATGTATAGTGTTTGCCAACTCCAAGGGGTATGGATATGTGGAAAATCATGAGCCCACCCTGCAAGACTATGCAAAATATTTCAACTGCAAAGTGGTGCTGAGATTTCCTGGTCCTCTGGCTTGGTTAGAACTTTGCTCTGAAAAATACGCACTTTCAGGAAGGATTTTAATGCAATTTCCAGGTATTAATGTTTCTACTTTTGATGCTGTATTTTGTGGGAGAATCTTTCAGTGAATGTAACCTCAGGCAAAGTACAAAACAAACAAAAATTGAAAGGTGAAACTGACTCTCCATCACTTACCAAATGCAGATTTGTGTGTGAAGGCAAAAATATGTTCTGCCTCTTATCATGAGGAGCAAAATAGCAAGGCCTAGCCCCGCCAACTAAGGCAGAAGGACATAGACCTTTTGGAGCAGGTCCAAAGGAGACCACAAGGTTTACATCAGAGCTTGGAGCACCTCTGCTATGAGTACAGGCTGAGAGAGTTGGGTTTCTTCAGTCGGGAGAAGGCTTCACGAAGACCTCATAGCAGCCTCCCATTACCTGAAGTGGCCTACATGAAATCTGGGGAGGGACTGTTTGCCAGGGCATGGAGCAATAGGACAAAGGAAAGTGGTTTGAAACTAGAACAGGGCAGGTTTAGAATGGATAATAGGAAGAAGTTCTTTCCCATGAAGATGAGATATTGACCTGGGTTGCCCAGAGAGGTAGTGGAGGACCCATCCCCGGAGGCCTTCAAGACCAGGCTTGATGAGGCTCTGAGCAACCTGACTTAGTGCAAGATGTCCCATCTCACTGCAGGAAGGTTGGGCTAGATGGCATTTGAGGGTCGTCAAATTCAGCAATTTCTATGATCCTTATGGGCTTAGCTGCTAGGCCCTAACTGCTAGGGCTAGGACTCCCTTGCAGTAAGCATTCCATCCTCTCCCCATGCTGGGTGCAGGCATCAGGTCAGCAGTTATGCTGCCTCTCAACTGCTGCTTCTCTGTGCAGATGTGCACCTGTAGAGGTTCAAAACCAGCGCAGAAGTACAAGCATTTGTTGGAAGGACCCCGGAATGGCAACCAGTAAAGGTCAGTGCAGCTGCTGGTTTTCATCTGTAATTGCCTTGATTCAAAGTTGTCATGAAAACAAAATGTTCTTCAAATACATTTCTGCAGGAATCACTCTGAATAAGATGGGCACCTTTAATTATGTCTCCACTTTGCTGTGTACAATCGTAATTTAAGTAGAAGCTGATAGCACAGATGAAATTTTGAGCTCGAGAACCTTGATTCCATTTGTCACGAAAAACTAATACATGCAGTTGAGGTGTATTATTTTAACCCTCATGTTACCCATCACCCTGAGTGAGCTGCCTGGAGATGGATGGAAAGGATATGGCTGTCTGGGAGAAGACTGGACTAAATCTGTTGCATGTGGGGCTGGGTGGAGTGAGGATTTGGGTTTCTCTGTGGATCTCACCTGCCCAGAAGTTTGGAGAAGGGGTAGCCAAGTGCAGTAACAAACATTTGGGTTCTAGCCAGCAGATGTTTCTGATGTCTCCTGGTGCCAGATTGCAACAGCACATGGCATACTGGAATTTCTTGGATGTATTTCAGATTTGCAGGTCATAGGAACTGCCTCTGCTATAGACTAGCAAAGAAAGGATTGTGTGGGGCAATGATGAAGCTTAATTCTCAGTGGCAGCCCCAGTGTGTTGTGGCACAGAGCAGCGTGGTGTTATAAAGCTGTCCCTTGCAGCTTCTGTGGAATGTTGCTGTGACTATGCAGAGTCCCTCCCAGGAAGGATATTTGGACTATATGGCCTTTAAAGGCTGGCCCAGGTAGCTGGTTAAGGCCAGGGAGCAGATGGAGAGGTAATGAGGAATTTCATAATATCCTCACTATTGCTATAGTGGGAGAACGTAACCTGAATTACATTGAATTTGAGTAAAATAGAGTCTAGAATCTGGAATTCAAGGTTTTGAATGACAGCTTTTATGCCTAGACTCTTCTTTAATAGTTCATTGGGGTTGGAGAATGCTATGACTCATATTCACTACATCAAAAACCAGCTGTAATGGCAGCTGAAATTGTGTACAAGGGAACTGTGAGAGATTTGGCTGCACTTGGACATCTGGTTTTGCTGTTTCCAGTGAGGGACCTGTGTTTGTCCATCTTCAGGGCTGGTGTTGAGCTTATCACAAAATACAATAAAAACCAAAGCTCTAAACTACATATTGTACATTATTATGTTCATACTCAAGATTCTCCTTGGCTATATTTGTATTTATAAATAGAATGTGTTCTGTTGGGAGGAACATAACAAAGGCCATCTAGTCCAATCCCCTTGCAGTAAGCAAAGACATCTTGCACTGGATTAGGTTGCTCAGAGCCTCGTTGAACCTGGCCTTGAATGACTCCATGAATGGGGCCTTCACCACCTCTCTGGGCAACCTAGGCCTGTGTCTCACAACCCTTATGGAGGGAAGAACTTCTTACATCATCTAAACCTGCCCTGCTCTAGTTTAAAACTGTTGCCCCTTGTCCTATTTCTCTGTGCCCTTGCAAACAGTCCCTCCACGGATTTGTGGCCCTTTCAAGTACTGAGAAACTGCTAGAGGGTCTCCCTGCAGCCTTCTTTTCTCCAGGCTGAACAACTCCAATTCTTTCATCTTGCTGGTGGGCAGCAATCGTTGCCCACTGGAGAGTGGGATTATAGGGTGACTGAGACTATGAGGGAAGAACTTGAGAAAAGGGAAATAGAATACGGAGTACCCTAGAACATCACCTGTGACTCTCTTACTTGGGTAACTGTGGGTATTTCTGTTACTCTGTTGTGAGGATTTGTTAACATTGACTTAGAAAGGATAAGGTTTAATTAATTTTCTTCAACTTGAAGCAAGTGCAAAGTATCATTTGAAGTCTTGGAACATTTAAGCTCATAATTATCTGTGGGAATGAAGGCTACAAAGAAATGAATTCATGAGCAGCTCTGTATAGCCACCTTTCATCAACCCGTGTGTTAAAGCTGGATCTGTTTGCTTTAGTGCTTAAACTCTCACTCCTGTTTGTGCTTTGGATGAAGTAATGCTGTGAGAGATGGAGCTGAAGTCTGTCCCACTGAATGTGTCTCCATCAGAGAGTGAGCTGGTTCTTAGTGACAAATTCTTTTATTATTGGCAAGGGTTTAAGAGCTAGAAATATAAAATGCAGTGTGAGAACTTGTTTTTCCCCTCTTGAAATCCCAAGCTGTACATTGCAGAGTACACAGCATGATGTGGTTATCTCTGCCTACTGCTTCTGGCTTTGAGGGATTTGAAGCTTCAAATTGAAATGAATATCCCTGGTTTCCCACTCAAGGGTGTGGAGGGGAGTTGTGTGACTTTGTGAAGATTTGTGTCCATGTTTGTTGGTGTGAACTGTATTATGAGAGCAGGGAGATGTGACTCCCACATAAAATGTAGCAAGTTTCTTTTCCTCAGAAGAAAATTATGAATTCTACTGAGTGTGTTGTTGATGATTTTCAGAATAATACATTTTAACATGTGTCTGCACTTCAGTCCCTCCTGTAGTCCATGGTATCTGTTTGGTGAGGGTGGTGGTACCCAGGATACTCCCTGTACTTTGGTGCTCTGAGAGGGAATGGAAAATCTGAGTGATGACTTAATCAACAAGTTTGAAACAAGAGATGAGCTCATCTGAGCATCCTAATAATTATTCGTTGCAGCTGCTGAGGTTTGAGCTTGTGACAGCAGATTTTTCCTAGGCTTCTTGTCCTCCATGCAAGGTAGTGCAAGAAGGGACTTTCCCAATGCTACTCCCAGTCAGAAGAGGCTTTCTGCTTAACTGTTTTACTAAGGAGCTATGATGTTTTATAATCACAGAATCACCTTGGTTGGAAGGGACCTTCCAGATCATAGAGTCAACCATCAACCCAGCTCTGACAGTCCTAAACCATATCTCTAAGCTTAATGCCTGATTATTAGATCCCTGCAGGGATGGTGCCTCAACCACTACCCTGAGCAGCCTGTTCCTATGGTTTACAACCCCTTTAGCATAAAAAATGTTCGTAATATCCAGTTTAAACCTGCCACAACCTGAGGCTGTTTCCTCTTGTCCTGTGGTGTCCTCTTATTTCTTGGGAGAAGAGCCTGACCTCCCCGATTACACCCTCTTTTCAGGGAGTTGGAGTGAGCAAGGTGTCCCCTCGGCCTCCTTTTCTCCAGCTGAACACACCCAGCTTCCTCAGCTGCTCCTCACAAGACTTGTGCTCCAGAACTCTCACCACCTGCATTGTCCACCACTCTATTGTCTAAAAGAAAGCTCAAAATTATGTCTCTAGTTATCATTGTGTCATTCCAAGCACAGCCTTGTGTGTCATTGCCATTTAATTCCCTTCTCTTGAAATACAGGGAACTGTGGACACATGTTCTTCTCATAGCTGCTCTTAGCTCTGTGGCTCTTGTATTCCCAAAACAGAAAAGATCAACAAGCAAGTTTGACATAATTTTGTTTTCTTACAGATGCCTTAATTACAGTACTTGGGAGGAGCTGATTCTTTTCTGTCTCTCCATCTTTTTTAGTTTATCTCACTTTAGCCCAATTTCTTTAGGGCTGAGTTTAGTGGGAGAGTTGTGTCTCAGGAACTTCAGCTGGTATTTAGTTGGTAAATGTGTTGCATTGGAAGGCTATCTAGCCCAGCCTTCTGTAGTGAGCAGGGACATCTTAGAATCATAGAATCATAGAATAGTTTGGGTTGGAAGGGACCTTAAAGATCGAGTTCCAACCCCCCTGCCATAGGCAGGGACACCTCCCACTAGACCAGGCTGCCCAGTGCCTTGTCCAGCCTAGTCTTGAACACCTCCAGAGATGGGGCATCCACAACCTCCCTGGGCAACCTGTTCCAGTATTTCACCACCCTCACTGTAAAGAATTTCTTATGTCTAGTCTAAATCTATCCCCCTCTAATTTATATCCATTGTTTCTAGTCCTCCCATCTGATATTATGTTAAAA
>VZTY01015409.1:200583-227201 GCA_013400935.1 Turnix velox
GAGGGGTAAAATCACCTCTCTTGACCTGCTGGTCACACTCCTCTTGATGCAACCCAGGATTTGGTTGGCCTTCTTGGCTGTGAGTGCACAGGTTGCTGAGAGCCTCAGCAAGCCTTACCTTGAATGTCTCCAAGGTGGGGCTGCCACCACCTTTCTGGGCAACCTGGCCCAGTGTCTCAACAGCCTCATGGGGAAGAGCCTTCCTTTTCGAAAGCTGTGTGGAAATCCCTTCTACCCATTTGTCCTCTGTTGTCAGCCTGCCCCACTGGCCTTTTTACTTTTCCTCACAGCTTTACCTTTATGAAACTGGAGGAATTGTTCCCCCTACTGCTGTCTGATCCAGCTCATACCCTCTGAGCAGTCTCTTTCATTTAAGAGTCAATGCAGCAAAATGAACTTGGAAAACAAATTTGTTATTCCTTAATGTTTCCAAACTCCTGTATCTCTCGTGTTTATTTTTTTAAGAGAAAGCTATTGAGATCTTTTGTAAGAGCTTTGTATCTCTCTGGCTTCTGGGCTACAGCACTCAAATCACGAGTCTAATAGCATAAGCATTGCATGATGCTTTCAGTTCCCTAGGTATCACAGCCCTAGTGAGCTACATGTTTGCAGCTTGGTGGAAATAGAGCCATCTGGTAGGTGGAAAGATGATTATTGACTGGATACTTCAGTCTGGGAGCAGAGTGCTGAGCTGAGGCTGCTATGGGGCATTTAGAAGAATTGCAGGGAGGTTTATGGCTCATCTTTGAATGGATATGCAAACTCATCTGAATTCAGGTTCCTTTGTTTGAATTTTGTGAAATTTAGTTCGTAGTCCGAATGCAAGTTGCCTGAAGGTTTGTCTTAATTTCCTTCCTGAGTCAAATTAAGGTAATTTGAAAGAAGGTCACCTCAGCAAATAGAGGTCTACTCTGGTTGGGCTAATTGGCTTGGATTAATAACTCTTTTAGTTAAAATAGAGTAATTTTCATTGAATAGCCCTGTAATGAAGTTAGTACTGGGTTAGGACTCAGAATTGTTGCTGTTTTCAGAGGGATTTAACTAGTTCTTTTTCATGGCCTGTTCCTGTGCCTTGGATGTGGGTGCACTGACTGTATAATGGTTCTCAGATTTCAGAGCAAGTCTATTTAAACCTCTTGAATCCACAGACATAATTCCATCTTTCTTGGCAAATACTGTGGCACTGGTTTTCCTTGTAAAATCAATAAACGCTGATAAAGGAAGAAAAACAGTTGTTAAGATCTTTGAGTGAAAGGGGGAGGTGGTACTGTTGCAGGTACTTCAAAAAAATGAAATTGAAACAGCTTTCCTTACACCTGTTTTTGTTCTTTCTGTAAATGGTGAGGCCTCACTTCGAGGGCCCCTCAACACAAAAATAGGCCTTGAAGTGCTGTAGTGGGTGCAGAGAAGGGCTCTGGAGCTGGTGAGGGATCTGGAGCACAAGTCTCGTGAGGAGCAGCTGAGGGAGCTGGGGGTGTTCAGCCTGGAGAAAAGGAGACTGAGGAGAGACGTTCTCGTCAGCTCTCTTAAAGCAGGGTGTATCCAGGGGCATTTAGCTCTTCTTCCAAGGAACAGGCTATGGGACAAGAGAGAACAGCCTCAAGTTGTGCCAGGAGAGGTTTAGACTGGGTATTAGGAATAACTTTTATGCTGAAAAGGTTATCAATCTTTGGAAGAGACTGCCCAGCGCAGTGGTTGAGGCATCATCTCTGCAAGGATTTAAGAGTCAGGCAGATATAGAGCTTAGAGATATGTTTTTGGGATGGTTCTTGTCAGAGTTGGTTTGATGATTGGACTCCATGATCTGAAAGGTCCATTTCACCCTGGACCATTTTAAGATTCTATATTTACTTTTAAAAAGTAGGAGCTGGAAAACCAGGTCCAGCGAGGAGGGGGAGCCCTTACACACCTAAACTCCCAACTATGGGTGTGGAGGAAAAAGGGACCTGTGATTTTTGAGCACGTCAGCTTAAATACAGTTCCTCTCTATAAAAGTCTTTATACATGCCCTTGGTGTTAGACCTTGCATATTTTATCTTGTCTTCTCATCCCTTTTACCTGAATTGTGCTTTTTAACATTACGAGTTATCTAGTTTCATTGTGATGACTGTTTCATAAGCTTGCCTGTGATTTGTATAGATGATTTTTGGCATCAGGAATTATTGTCTTGACACTGATTTCCATCTGTGAGTGAATGTGTGAAGCTTATAGGAGCTCTGTGGATGTTGTTCACAGTTAACAGTTGTCACTGACATCATGATAATGCTCTGTAACAAGGATTGATATTAGTCTGCTCCCTTCCCAAGTTAATCAAACAATTGCCTAGTATTAGATAAAGGAAAAATAGGCTCAGTAGGTGAAATTTAATTAGACTGATAAAAAGCAGGTTAATATCAAACTAACAGTGCAAGTGTTTATATTCTTTCAGTTCATTTTGTATAGTTTGTAAATACAGCTGGAAACTTTCATGTGCTGGTTCCCTTTTAGGCTAGGGAAGGACACAAACTGAGTGTCACCCCACTTTATGTCCCAGTGAGCTCTGGAAGCCTCTGAAAGAAGCACCTTTCTGGATTGTGATTAGTCCGTGCAACCCAGACTGCAGGTCCCATAGAAAATTAGAGTTTCTACTTGCTTTTGACCTCTGCTGACCTATAAGAACTTAAAAATAACTGTAGTATCATAGAATGACTTTGGTTGAAAGGGACTTTACAGATCATAAAGTCCAGCCATCAACCCAGCTCTTGACAAGAACCATCCCAAAAAAATATCTCTAAGCTCTGTGACTGCCTGACTCTCAAATCCCTGCAGGGATAGTGCCTCAGCCATTGCCCTGGACAGTCTCTTCCAAGGCTTGGTAACCCTTTCAGTAGAAAATGTTTTCCTAATATCCAGTCTAAACCTTCCCTGGTGTAACTTGAGGCTTTTTTCTTATAGTCCCATGGCCTGTTCCTTGGGAGAAGAGCTTGATGCCCCCTGACTACATCCTCCTTTCAGGGAATTGCAGAGAGCGCAATGTCTCCCCTCAGCCTCCTTTTCTCCAGGCTCAACACTCACAGCTCCCTCTGCTGCTCCTCCCAAGACTTGTGCTCCAGACCCCTCACCAGCTCCATTGCTCTCTTTGTGGTGAGGAGCCCAAAACTGGTCACTACAATGACTTGATCTCTTGGTCTGCTGTTTTTCAGTGCTTCCAGTCTGTTCCAGGACTGGATAAGACAGGACGGCATGGTCTTGACCAGATTTCTGAAGGCTGTTATTGTGTCTCTGTAGGTTCTGTACCATCAAGCTTTTGAAAGGGGAAGGCTAAGAACAGTGGAGAAGGGGTTGGTGTGCTATTTCCAAGCATTTCTTTAACATTGTGTTGTGGTTTTAGGACAGTTTGGGGAAGAAGACAAGAATTACGGTAATTTATTTTATGCTTTTCTTTATTTTGGGGATGTTTCCGGCCCCACAGGTTTTCCCCACACTAGAGGCTTGAAGGTCAACTATCTTTAGTCTAAAAGCTCTTGCTCTTTGTGGCTGAGGTATCTCGTGGTGTTACTAGAATATACAGTGCATAGAAACCTTGAAGTGTCTCCAGAACTGTTCAAAAAGGAGATTTTCTCAAATCTTTTATTGTATGAAGTGTGTTTCAGTCATCAGTGGTGGGCGGATCTTTGTGTTGAATACCCTTTCTTCTCTCCGTGATAGGATCAGAAAGTGCTGCTGGGTGGCAGGCTGTGACCGCAGCCATGTATAATCCCATAGAGAGCAAGCACTGCCTGTGGTAGTGGATGAGAAGTAACTTTGTGTTTTTTATTGGGGGAGGTCTGTTGTTTTTTTTTGTTGTTTCATCGTTAAGTGATTAAATGCTCAAAATGCTAATTTGAAAAATTTCTGCACATGGAAATGTTCAAATTGTCTCCTCCACTTCTGTCTCCGAGCAGTTTCTTCAGGTCTGCCAGGGTGCAGCTCTGGGTACTGGAACATTACTGGCACAAGATGGGGCATTCCTGTGCTGTTCTCTGATCTGAGCCCACATAGTGGCTCATAGCCTGGAGAAGAGGAGGCTCCAGTGAGACCTCATAGCAGCCTCTCAGTACCTGGAGGGGCCTTTGAGAAACCTGGGGAGGGCCTGTTTGTGAGGGCAGATAGCAATCAGACAAGGGTCAGTGATTTTAAACTACAGCAGGGCAAGTTTAGATTAGGTATTTGGAAGAAGCTCCTCCCCACAAGGGTGGTGCGGCACTGGCCCAGGTTGCCCAGAGAGTTATCGGGAGCCCCATTCCTGAAAACATTCAGGGCTAAGCTTGCTGAAGCTCTGAAATAGCCTGATCTGGTGCAGGATGTCCTTGCTCACTGCAGGGATTGGACTATGGCCATTAAAAGTCCGTTCCAGCCCAACACATCCTTATGCTTCTATGATCCCTTGTAACTGTGTTTCTTCAGACCAAGATTAGAACTTTAGACTGTTTTGTTTCCTCAGTGGTATTTTCTTAGGAGAAATCAAAGATATGAGTACTGACAGCTGTTTGATACTCGTGTTTGAGGCACATCAAGCATCTTGTGTTAGGAGAACCAGATGCAGTTGAGAATAATAAATAGAGTAAAAGAGGATGTTTTAATTCTCTATACTCTTAACTATGAAATTCTCTTCCCATTTCAGGCTGAATATCCAATTTCTTATTATAAACAGTATTTTACCTCCTTTGGAATCCAGATCCACAAGACATGCTGTGCTTTCAACCTTTGTTTTCACCTTTCTTAGGTGGGAATTGTCATTTCGAGGATACGTGACTCTGGGGTGAGAATGCAGAAGCAAGTTCCTTGGGTTTTATTCTCTTTATTACTTCTTCGCACTATCTGAAGTTTGGAAGTGCCTCCTTCTCAAAGCTAAAAAAAAAAATCAAAGTGAGATCTGAGACTTTTCAGTCTTGTGCTTCTTCTTTGCAACAGCTGGGAGCTTATTTGAGGTGTGCATACTCCTAAGGGATGTTTCAGATAGTAAAGTTAGAGCCACCAGCTTTTATCTCTATCACCAGCATGTGTTGATTGCTTAAGTGTGCAAATTCCAAAATTAAGTGAAATTACCACTATTAAGGTCACCTTAATGTCTGAGTTGCCTTTTGTGTGTATCCATTTTGTGTTATGCTCATACTTTAGGAAAAATGGCTGAAGGAGCAAACTGCTGTGTAAGTGATGTTGGCAGTAGTTAATGTCCAGCAGCATCTGTTGAAGCTAATGTACTGGTATGTCTGGGAAGGTGACTGGTTTGAATGGCATTGTTTGGGGTTGGATAACCTATGTTGGATTTTCATCAAGAATTAACTACAGGAGTTCAGCGTTTAGTTTTTAATTGATGCGCTGATGAGACCCCACCTCCAGCTCTACGTCCAGTTCTGGGCCTCTCAACACAAAAAAGGCCTTAAAGTGCTGTAGTGGATGCAGAGAAGGGCACTGGAGCTGGTGAGGGTTCTGGAGCACAAGTCTTGTGAGGAGTGGATGACGGAGCTGGGGGGTGTTCAGCCTGAAGAAAAGGGGAGACCCTCTTGCTCTCTGCAACTCCCTGAAAGGAGGGTGTAGCCAGGGCAGTTGAGCTCTTCTCCCAAGGTTATGGAACTAGAAGGAACAGCCTCAAGTTGAGACAGGGTTTTTAGGATGGATATAAGAAACAATTTTCCCATTGGAAGTACTGGAAGAGGCTGCCCAGGGTAATGGTTGAGGCCCCATCCCTGAAGGGATTTAAGAACCAGGCAGACACAAAGCTTAGACATATGGTTTAGGGCTGGGTCTTGTCAGAGTTGTGTATATGGTTGGACTCAATGCTCTGAAAGGTCCCTTTCAACCAAGGATGTTCTGTCATCAGTGTCTTTGTATGGTTAATGTCTGGACACTAGTTCGAGAGAAGGGTAGCTTGGGGTTTGAGACAGCTGTGGTTCCTCTCCTACTTAACTCAGTGCCTTTGTGGAAATGTTTCAGTCATGTGAAGTTTCCCAGGTTACATTTCTTTGTGATGCAAGGGAAATTCCAAGAAGACTCTGGAAAATCTGTGCTCTATGAAGCACTTGGTGCAAACTTACAGACGGAGCTCCCTGTGTAGAATAAAACAGAGGCACTTTAATTGAAGACAGTAGTGCTCTGCATTAATGGTGAGCAGCTGCTTGTCATTGTACATTGAAGCAGATGCCAAATGTCATAAAATCCTCAGGACTTCAAGAGATTTGGAGGTGGATGGAGTCTCTGACAACTGAGTTATTTTATTCATGTGTGGGTGTTGTCTGTAGTGCTCTTGTTCCTTTAGTGTGGCTCTGCTGTTGGTTTTTGGGTTTGGACTAGATGTTCTTTAATAGTCCCTTCCAACTGAACATCTTTTTTGATTCTGGGAGAATGGGATTTAGAACAATCCAGGAGTGTGTGGTTGACTTGTGGTCTCGGGGCTTTGATTGTTCCTCCCCAGCATGACGTGGTCCCCATGAACCACCAAGGCTACGTCTTTCTGCCAGGGTATGGGCTGCTGTGGGTGAAGCCTGAACAAATGGTTCATTTGCATGGTTAGTTCATGTGTTTACAAAGTCTGTTTCATGCTGTAAAATGCTAAATTTCATTTCTGATGAGCAGGTGTTTGGCAAGTGAAGAGATATCACACCATCAGCTGGGCTAGAAGAGGAAACTTCTGCCCGGGTATTGATTCAGAAGATGTGGCTGATGTACAGCAAACTTTTATTGGAAGTGTCTTCTCAAGTTCTTTACTTGCAAATGAATCAAGAGAACCTTGCAGGGATGCTAATCTTGTGCATAGAAATGGTGCTGTGCAACAGGATCTGTGTTTTTAAGGAATCGCAGGGAGAGGTTGGTGCTGTCATTAGCTCAGCAGGTCCAAGGAGGACTGAGTTGTCCAGGGGAGCTGGGGATGTTCAGTCTGGAGAAAGGGAACCTGAGGGGTGACCTCAATTGGCCTCAAGTTACACGATAAGAGGTTTAAACTGGATATTAGGGACAAATTGAGATGCTGAAAATTGTCAAGCATTGGAACAGGCTGTCTAGGACAGTGGTTGAGACATGAACCCTGAGGGGGGATTTAAGAGCCTGGCAAAGAGCTTACAGATATGATTTAGGGATGGCTCTTGTCAGAGTTGAGTTGATGGTCAGACTTGATGCTCTGAAAGGTCCCTCCCAACCTGGGCTATTCTGTCATTCTAAGACTTGGGTCCTCTCAGCTCTGTGTCTAACTGCAGCCTTTCAAATCAATCAGTGTCTCCTTGGCTGTTTGTTTGGTCTTTGTGAAGTCTAATTTCATATGCATTTCTGAATGTGACTCAAAATAAAACCACTAGTAAAAAATTAACTTTTAGCTGTAACTTTTGATCTCATAAGGTGCTATCAAGAGGGTACCAGACTTCATTTCAGAGTAGTTTGTGTTGGAAGAGACCTAGTCCAACTCCTGCCATATGCAGGGTCACCTTGAACTCGATGAGGTTGGTCAGAACCCCTGTCCAACCTGGACTGAAGTGTACAATGTGGACCAGTGTCTCTTACACCTAGTTTTTCATATCAACCCTTGTCCTTTCACAATGGATCCTGCTAAAATCTCTATCCACAGCTTTCCTGTTTCCTCATTTAGGGACTGGAAGGGACTCTAAGGCCTCCTAGTAACCTTTTTTATTTTCACCAGGCTGAACACCCACCAACTCTCAGTCTCTGCAGTTATTTAGGTTCATCTCTGTTCCCTGCTTGCATGTGGTGTGTATCTGAGTTGTCAAATGGATGAGCTTAAGCTATTTTGCCCTCCGCCAACCACTGTGATGTTTCCCCTGACTTTACTTTGCCTCCATGTATGTATGGTTCAAGTGTCAATTGTGGCTGGAGCAGCAGCAGGTTGCCTGATCTGCTTCAGTTGGGTCTGGAGGTCTGTGTAGTGCCACCTGCCACGCGGGCTGTTTCTCTTCAGCCTTTCCATGTACTTACCTGTGGGTTTTTATCTGAATTGTTGAGCGTGAATGATCATTTTCTAAATGCTCCTGCAGATTTGAAAGCTTTCCTCCTGAAAAGATTCTAAAGGGGTTGCAACACTGGTGAGCTGATGAAAGATGCTGTTGGGAGGGAAAGGTGGGATTTCCTAATCATAGCCTTGCTCTGATTCTGCCCTTTCAGAACACAGTGATGAAAATAGCAATTATTTCAGCTTCAGCAGTTTTGAAAAGTTGCAACCATGCTATGGTCTTTAGATTCTCAATGAAGGTGGTGAGACACTGGCCCAGGTTGCCCAGAGTAGTGGTTGAGGTCCCCATCCCTAGAGACATTCAAGGCCAGGCTTGCTGAGGTTCTGAGAAACCCCATACTAGAGCAACATGTCTCTACTCAATGCAGCAGAGTTGGATTACTTGACCTTTGAAGGCCCCTGCAACTCATAACATGCTTTGATTATAACATATTTTCTGGAGAGGTATAGGAGCTGAGGAGAACAGCAGCCCTGGAGGTGGAGTTGTCGGCTGTTTGTGCAGCCCTTTTGTGGGGAGAAGTAGGTCAGCATGAGCAAGTGGTGCTATTGATACTTTGCCCTGAAAGCTAAACATAGTTCTGGGACTGTTTTCTGGCCACTCACTTTATTCAACAAGTACGTGTTTCACCTTCAAACTGCTGTGTAATGATTTCAATCCATACAAAATGTTGCTGTGACATTTCCTTTGTTTTAAGGGTCCGAGCCAGTAATCCTGTAAATAAACATGCTGGTTAGATCACTGTGCATGGATGGCATGGATACAGTAGAACAGGTGGGAGAAGGTGCTGGTGAGGGTTTCCCACTTCTGAGGCATCTTTTCAAAATACCCCAGACTGATTTTTTCGACATTGAAGATACTCTGAGGAGTTAATTGTCTCAATGATTCACAGTCATAGAATTACAGAATCCTTTGGATTGGAAGGGACCTCAAAGATCACCCAGTCCCATGTCTCTGTCCCGGCCAGGGATACTTCCTACCAGCCCAGGTTGCTCCAAGCCCTATCCAACCTGGCCTTGAATCCCTCTAAGGATGGGGCAGCCATAGATTCTCTGGGCAACCTGGGCCAGGGGCGCCCTCCTCTAACAGCAAAGCATTTCCTCCTGAGATGTCATCTGCATCTCTCCTTTTTCAGATTAAAACCATTCCCCCTCTACCTATTGCTACACACCCCTGCAAAGAGTCTTACTCCACCTTTCCTGGACACCCCTTCAGATATTGGACATCTGCTATGAGGTCTCCCCACAGCCTTCTCTTCTCCACGCTGAACAACCCCAACTCTGTCTGTTCTCACAGCAGAAGTTTTCCAGCCCTTGGATCATCCTTGTGGCCTCTGGACCCTCTCCTACTGGTCCATGTCCTGAGGGCTCCAGAGCTGGACACAGTACTCCAGGTAGGGTCTCACGAGAGCACAGCAGAGGGAGAGAATCGCATCCCTTGACCTGCTGGTTGATGTGGGGCAATAGTTTTGAACCAGAAGGTGCACTGCTAAGTGGGTTTGGCCCTCTTTTTAAGGACCTTAGAACATTTTACAGAAAACCAACTCTGGCCAATGAAAAAGAGAAGCTACTGGAATATGTTCAGCTCCAAACAAGTCTCAAGTTTCAGAGCTACCCAAGTGAAGTGGCAGAAATAAGCTGCCCCCCCCTTTCCTCCTTCCTTTTATTCTTCTGTTGTGTTTTGCTTGTGGAATTCTGTTTTGTTTTTTTTTTTAAGCTTGGTGTTTGGATCTTCCTGAATTTGAGGGGCCAGGAGGGCAGCACTAAGAGTTCTCCCTGTTCCTGACCTGTTTTGCTCCCACGCTCAGATTTTATTTCAAGAGTCAGAGCTATGAAATAATTCAAGTCAGACCAGTGAAAGGTCCTTAATTTTTCCTGTGTCCCTGGATCATGTTTTGAGACCATAAAGACTTTTGTCTTCAAACAATATCTCTGGGAGTGTGGGCATCTAGGCTTAGTTCATGGCTGTCCCCTTTTACAGGTGGGGTGGTTGGAGAGTGTGGATTGATTGGTTTTCTATAGTTGCATCTTTTGGTTTTGTTATAAGTGAATTTGTAAGATACTTCACAGCCTGGTGAACAGGAAGTTGTCCTTGATGATATTTCTTGTCTCAGCTGCTATTTGTAACTCTTGAAGTCACCCTGGGAATTTGTGTGGAATGCTGTGAGCAAGGGAAGTGGAGCAGATGAAGTGAATTCCCTGAGGTTGTGCTGAAAGATCTGAGACGCAGCTGGGGAAATAAACCCCAGTCACCCGACACCCTGTCCCTTGCTTTAACTACTGTACAAGAATTTCCTCCTACTGTGTCTCTAATTGAAGCTGTGGGGCCAAATTAAATGGGCAGATCGTAATTGCTGCTGATGAGCTGTCCCAGCTGTAGAATTACTGCAGCTCTCTGCTTTTTGCTACAAATTTGGGAAGTTTGCTGCCTCTTCCCCTCCAGCACTTCACCTTACCACATTCTGGACTCTGCACTGCGGGAGAAGAGAGATCACAAAGAGCCCAGATGTTGTGTCCGGGGGCAAGAACCAGAAGTCAGTACCCCTGATTTGCGAAGCTAAGACTAACGAGAGCGTTAATAAGGATCGCTCCCTTCAGCTCACCAGGCAGACAGGCCTCTCCAGATGCATCTTCATTATAGGAAGCAAATGACACAGAATGTAGGCAGGCAGCTCATTACATTAATTTCTAGACAGTTTGGTTTATTCTTTTATTTATATTACAGGAGTGCCTTCAGGGCTGAGTGGAACTTTGACCCCCTGTTAGGACATCATGGCATGACATAGGTACATTGCAATAGACGGTTTGAGCCTAAACTTGTTTTCCAACATAAGCAAGTGTAGCAACAAAAACATAAGGCAGCAGTCATGTGACATACATAAATGTAGAATGAGCTGTTTATTATCTGTTACCAGTATATTTAGTGTCCCTAGCTTATGCTTGACTGAATCCTCACTCTTGTGTTCACCTCACAGGAAGCATCATGGAACAACTGGTACTTGAGGGACAATTTGGAGAACCAAGTATTGCCTACTTCCTATACTGGTTTGGAAACATGGTCTATTGAATAGTTGCTTGGACAAAACTAGTGGTGTTATCACTGGGCAATCTTTAAAAGGCCCTTTGAGTCCCCTTTCCAGTTATTTCATGGAATCATAGAATGTGGTGAGTTGGAGGGGACCTTTGAAGGCCATCTAGTCCAACCTCTGAAGTGAGTGGGGACATCTTGAACTAGATCAGGTTGCTCAGAACCTCAGCAAGCCTGGCCTTGAATGTCTCCAGGGACAGGCACCCCACCAACTCTCTAGGTGACCTGTTCCACATTTTGTGTCTTGGGTAGGGAGTGACAGCACATATGCTGAATGTTATGGCTGGGGTAGAGAAAGAGATGATGAAAGTAGTTTTTGTTCCCTGCAGCATAGATTGTAGTATTGTTGCTATGGCCACAAATCTCCCTCAAATTGCTCCAGCCAATTCAGAAATTTCCTTTTTTTAAAATTTTTTTTTATTACATCCTAATGTTGAAAATCAGACAGGCTGCCAGAAACCTATCCCAAGGAGCTATCTGTCACTGGAGACATCAAGTGCTGCAGCAGCAGTTGGAGTACAGGCAGTAAATACTGCCATACCAGGGGGATTCTGTAAAGAGAATCTTTTGTTGTTCCAGTTTTGCAATGCTTTTGAGGCTGAAATAATTAAATGAATCCTAAATATCTAGCCACTCACAATAATCCTGGGACTCCCTATTGATTTCTTACTCCTGTCTCTAGAGTAATTGGGGTATCTGGATGCTTGAGTCAGAGGTATTCAAGCCATTGTAAGCTTTATCCTGCTATGCTCTCGCTTCCCACAGTGGTTTCTCAAGGGGGCCAAGTGAGTTTCACCATCCTCTTTGCAGCAGTGGGACTCCCAAAGCCAAGATATGAGATCCCTGGAAATTCATCCTGCTGCTGCAGAGGCTTTTATTTTTCCTTTCTCTTTGTAGCTTTGCTCTTTCACGAAAGAGTGTGTACTGTTCAGCAAGTCTTGGGTAGCCCAGCCAAGCAGCTCTGCAGCAATTCAAGCTGCAAGTGCCAGTGGACTGAGGGACTTCTTGATGTTCTTCTTGCTGTTTTCAGTTGAGTTTCACATCTTGCCTTAAAATGATTTGCAGGGAGAGAGTTTGCTTTGGCTGCAGCTTGGCTTTATCACCTCATGGTAGGTTTTGGGATGCCAACGCTTTGTCCTGGCATCTCTCAAGTGACCCGATCTTGTGGAAGTTCTTGTCAGGGTTTTGGGAAAAGGGTGGTATACAAGACTCCTAAATACTCCTCATTTCCTGTCACCATCTGCTTTCTGTAGCCCTAGGCAGATCATTTAACTCTCCCTTGCCTTAATTTGCTTAATTATTGCATCCTGGTCACCCAGCTCTGGTAATTGGTGCTGCTGGTTGTACACTGAGGCAATGGCAAAGAAGCCCTCAGCTTGTAGAGGGACAGTTTCAGTGTTTGACCCCTCTAAATCCTTTGCCAAATGAATGTCAAAAATCCCTGTTCTGTTTGATACAACAGCTTAGAGGTGATGACAAGATTTGGCTGTTGGCACGGGGTTGCTTGCCTTTTTCCGGCTTAAAATCATGAAATTGCCCAGGTTAAAGGGGGACATTTCAGATCATGGATTTCAACCATCAAGCCAGCACTGACAAGATCCATCCTTAAATCATGTTTCTAAGCTCTATGCCTGCCTGTCTCCTAAATCCCCCCAGGAGTAGTGCCTCGACCCCTGCCATGGGCAGCCTCTTCCAGTGCTTCATAACCCTTTCAGTGGCTTGTTCTTGAGCTGCCTCTGTTTTGTGGGTGTTTTTGATCTGTTTTGTATGGGTTTAGATGTGGGCCCTCAAGAATAAGCATTTGAGGGTGACTCTACATGAAAAAGTAGAAGAAGAAATAGTGCTGTAGCTACTAAAACCTCCTGGAGCATTTCTCTGATGGGAATACCATGGGAAGATCTGTAGGAACTAGCCGAGAAATAGAGTAAGGGCTCTGGTGCACCTTGGAAGCGCAGGAGAGAACTGTAGAATCATAGCATGTATTGGATTGGAAGGGACCTTCAAAGGCCATGTAGTCCAACCCCCTACAGTGAGCAGGAATGTGTTGCACTAGATCAAGTTGTTCAGAGCTTCAGCAAGCCCAGCCTTGAAGGCTTCCAGGGATGGGGCCTCCACCACATCTCTGGGCAACCTGGCCAGTGTCTCACCATCCTCATGGGGAAGCACTTCCTAATGTCTCATCTCACCCTGCTCTGCTCTAGTTTAAAACCATTGCCACTTGTCCTGTGGCTGTATGCCCTGGCAAACAGTCCCTCCCCAATTTAGCTGTAGGCTCTTTCAGGTGCTGAAGTGTCCTGGATGAGGAAAGGTAGACAAGGAGATGTGTTCAGACTCTTAGGCAGAGGCTTCTTACCCTACTTTCATGCCTGTTTTACCTTTTTGTTTTTTCTCATACTGTTTGTGCTAACCATACTGGAACTTTCCATTAATTTCTAAGAAAAAAAAGTAAACTGTTTTTGCGGCTTCAAAAGCAGGAAATCCTGATTAGCTGTGGTGCCATCTTATCAGCTTGTTCTCTTTCTTGTGATGTGAGCTTTGCCACCCTGAAGTCCCTTCCCATGGCACAGCAGGCTTGGACCACACTGTTGTGGCTCTTATGAGCTGTGTGTCTGGCTGGAAAAGTCCAGGCTGTGCTGAGCAGGGTCTAGGATCAGTTCAGCACCCTATGGCCTGATCAGTGCTATGGTCTTTTGCCCCACATCTGTGGTGAGTTCTCATGTTCTCCCCATAAAGCAATCATGTTCCCTTTGGCTGAAAAATTTATGTTTGAGAGAGTCATGAGTAACCTCTTTCCCTAGCACTTAGTGGTTTAAATGTCAACATAGGTGTTTTTTTCCCCATAGCCCCTTCGGCTGCATTTTGCAGAGGGCACAGCATGGAGCAGACAGCACTCGTGGCTTTGGGTATTTTCCTCAAGGGAGACAGCGGTGTTCCCTGGTAGACAATTCACTGCCATGCAACTGAATGTAGAAAGAATGTGATGCTTCTCACCCAGGACTGAGTGGAGACCTTTTCACTCTGCAACTTCCTGGAAGGAGAGTGTAGCCAAGGGGGATTGGGCAGTCTCTTCCTTGGAAGAGGCCATGAGACAAGAGGAAATGGCCTCAAGTTGCACCAGGGGTGGGTTAAGATGGCCATTAGAAACAGTTTTTCCAATAAAAGGGCTGTCAAGTGTTGAAACAGGCTGTCCAGGGCAGGGGTCAAAGCACTGATGCACCATCACTGTACGACTTTAAGAGATAGACAGACACAGAGGTAAAAGATGTGGTTTAGTGATGGTTCTTGTCAGAATTGGGTTGATGGTTGGACTCGATCTGAAAGGTCCCTTCCAACTGAGGTCATCCTATGATTCTATGACTTGTTGCTTATCCCTTTCCTTGTTTGCTGCAAGCCTCCCATCCTGCCCTTCTGTCTCCCAGTCTGATGCAGGCCTTGCTTTGGCTCAGTATTTTCTTTTATAAAGACCTTATAGTGCTATTCCCTCTGTGTGCTATCAAAACATAAATAAAAAGTACCGTAAGTCTTCCTTTTATGCGTTTGTGGAGGAGGACTGGGTTGAAATCTTTCCCAGTTCTGTGCATGGAATCAGTATTTGGCTTTCTTAGCATGTGTTTCTGCCTGATCGCATTTAACTTTATTGTTCTGAGGTTACTTTTCTGAAAGAGGCAGAGGTTTGTTATATTAATTGTCTCTGAAATTACTGCATTAAACATCTGTAATTGGTGGTATTGTTATTCTGGTGGTGCTGCCTCCTAGGGCTTTGAGTGAGCAAGAATTAATACAGGAACCTGCACTTTGTTCTGTGGCTGCTGGTGGAGTCTCATGTGAGGTGGGTGTTTCAAGAGCTGCTTTGTAGCCAAGGGTGGATTTGTTGTCATGGAAGGGGGTGAGATCTCCACTTGAGGATGTTTGATCCCAGCTCAGGGGAGAGCTCCTTGCTGCAAGTGAAGTGTTGCTTCTCCAGCAGGACTGTTCCTGCTTTATTCCCAAAGTGCTTTTGGAGTCATGGAAGCATCGTGTTGCAGATGTTGTGGATAAAAATTCAAGCTTTAGTGATTGCTTCTTGTTAAGGTGCTGTGAGTTCAAATATTAGAGCTGTGTTAAAGGTATATGGGATTGTTATGCTTTGTTTTTTTTAATAAAAAATACTAATTTATAGAATGAAATCTACTTAGAGACAGCAGATAAACACACTGGCAGCAAGGGAGACATTTTTCCACTCTGGCTGCCCATGTTGTTGCCTGAAGTTTGCAAAGACGTCTTCCATAGATTGTGGAGTTAAGGACAAACTTGCTGCCACAATTTTGGAACTCTTATTATTTGAATCTTAAATTAATATAATCTTAAGGCTTTTTTTCACTGTGCATCTGAGTTTTCTCTGAACAGCACAAAATGCTCTCAGCCATTCTGTGGAATGAGATTGTTGGAAGTTTTGCTTGTGGTTTTTAACATTTATTTAGAAAAGTATTATTTATGTGGAATTTGGAATGATACAGCTTCCATCTGGGAACTATTTCAATTTAAATGCAAAAAAACAGACCGTAAAACATGTACTCTTAAAAAGAGTTAGTCTTTCCCAGTGTACTAGGAAATGGTTCTCATCAGCCACTTAAGGCTCTGGACTCTTGTGTATTTAAGCTCCCTGACATATTCGGAGAGATACTTAACTGTGGGTTTTAGTACTGGGTCAGACACAATTTTTCAGGATGGATCATTAGGGGAAGATGAATAGGGAAAATGTGTTAATAGCAAAAAAATTTAAGTCATTGCAGATTTTGCAGCACTTGCTATACACAAATAGCTTAGTGGCCCTAAAAGTGCTGTCCATGTTTGCTGGAAATGTTGTCAAAGTATGTATTTATAACTTTGAAAGTTGCTAGTGTTTGTGTATGTGCATACTCCTGTCTTGCTGTGGGAGGGTAGTTGATGCTTATCAAGTGTTGCCTGTGGGCTAACAGTGCTTCAGACAGATCACTGGGCATACACAGAGCTTAGAGACATGGTTTATGGCTGGTTCTTGTCAGAGCTGCGTTGATGGTCGAACTCGATCTGAAAGGTCCCTTCCTGTCTGGGCTGTTCTGTGGTTCGAAATGCATTGATCAGCTTTCTGCAGAATTCTGGAAACTGGACCCCTTATTTTTGTCTTTTTAGTCTTCATTGCATCTCCATCTCTGCTCAGCACAATTCAGTTTGTGGTACAGGGGCAGCAGCAAAGCACCATTTAAAAATTGAAGGATTTACCAGCTGATACTGCCAAGCTTCCATAGGGCGGCACTGATTTGCAGGCTTTGATTTGATACTCTCATTCCTGAGCCTGACAGAGTGTCTGTGTACCCATCACCCCCACGGAGGTCCCTTGATTAAGTCATCCCTATGTGGGACCTCTTAGGGAGCCTATGCTGCTGAAAGTAATGAGCTGAAAAGACCATCAGTGTCATATCATGTTGGCATCCTGCAAAGATCTCATTCATTTCCAATTCCTCATTATTCTTGGTGGACTTGTCTGATTTTTTTATGAATTAGGATTTTTTGCAGCTTGGATATGGAGAAGCAGAACTGGGCAAGGGACTGCAAGAAGCAGAATGATGTCTGGCAGAGTTTTGACCTCTGAGGGAGAAAACTGTCCATTTTCTCCTTCATCTGAAGCAGTAGTTGCTTTGGGGATTGTTGTAGACTTTAAAAGCCCCCAGCCAATGCACAAACCACAACCAAATTGCTTTTGAGTAATGTGAAATCCTGATTATGGAAATTTTAATCGTGTGCCACTCTATGCATTCATCTTCTGTCTGCTCAGAAACCCCCCTAGTGGCCCAGTGGGACCATGAATAGGAGGACATTTTAAGAGAATTTAGCTCAAAATGCACTTGTTAGGTTGTAAAATTGGTACCTTCATAGCCAAAGTTGATGTTTTTGTTTGCGAAGCAGCATTAGTGTGGTGAGTGACTTTTATGAATGGTTAGCCTCTTTCTAAAGGAAAACCTGGTCCAAATTTGGTAATGCAGCAAAGCAAAATGTTCAAAAAAAAGGTGGATAAAGAGCCCTAAGAGGGGAACGATGCAGGTTTTTGTCTGATACATGTATGGTGGCATTCCAGACCTCCTCCCTGCTGGCATTTCCTTGTCACCCATCTCAACATGCTTGGAGTACATGCAATTTAAGGTGTGATTGTTATATTTTGAACAGGGTTGAGTTATGCTGATGAAAGATTTATCTTGAAACTACTTCAGAAGAAAGCACAGTTGTACAAATCTTATTTCCTCAAGAAACTAAGCTGGAAGTGAGCTGAGGTGTGGGAGGTCCAAGTGTTGGAAAGAGAGCATCAGTGAGATGCAGAGTGTGGGGCATGCAGTGAGCAGGGACATCTTGCACTAGATCAGCTTGCTCATAGCCTCATCAAGCCTGGCCTACAATCTCTTCAGGGATGGGGGCTCCACTGCCTTTCTAGACGACCTGGGCCAGTGTCTCACTGCCCTCATGGGTGAGAACTTCTTCCTAATGACTAATGTAACTCTACCCAGCTCAAGTTTAAAATCATTGTCCCTCATCCTATCACTCCATGGTCTGGCAAATAGTCCCTTCCCAGCTTTATAGTAGGACCCTTCAGGTACTAGGGAAACCACTTTGAGGTCTCCCTGGACCCTTCTTTTTCCTGGGCTGAGCAGCCTCAAGTCTGTCAGGCTGCCCCTGTAGCAGAGGTGCTTGAGCTCTCAGATCATCCTCATGGCTTCTTCTGGACCTTTTCCAACAGATCTTTGTCCTCCTTATGTTGATGCTTCCAGAGCTGGTGGAGGGAAGTCTTGTGCTTATAGGGTGGAAAGAGTTCTCTGTGAGCTTGTGGTAAAACACTGAATAAACTCAGTTTTGTGTGACTAAATAGCATTAAAGCTGTCATGAAGATAGTGTAAACCCATATCTCTTGTCTTTTTTTCATTGGAGTAGGAAATAAAAGCCATTTAAAGGCTGTGATAAAGCTGCAATGCTGCAAATGTGATCATGAGAGTCCTTAGGAATAGCTGCATCCTTGGAGTTCTTGTAATTTTCATCAAGTATAGAGCTGCTGCCAAGAAAATCTATGGACTTCACAAACCTGATGGGAGTAATAAATTGTCTGGAGAATATGATAAATGACTGAGAGTGATCTAGTTGACTTGTAAACTGCAGTCCTACAAATCGTATGTGAAATTACTTGCGGTGAAATGGCGTGTGGAGAAGCAAGGAATGTGGGCTTTGCCTGGGGAAGAGGGCTCTGTCCTGGAGAAACCATGCACTTGCAGTTGTCCTGAGCAGTGCAACTTACTTGAATTTTCCAGGGTGGAAGTGCAGGAAGAAGTGTTTAATGCCATTTATGGCATCTGTGAACTGGGAAACAGGAACAAAGGATGCTTTTTCTTTCAGAAACTGAATTTATGAAAATACTGCTGGAATAGCTTATTTAGCTCCAATAGCTTTACTTTTAAAATAGACATGGGAAAAATGTGAAAACATGTGAGAGGAGCAGGAGGGCAGCTTTTGGAATGGAGAGAAAATATCTGGGCTTTAACATCATAAATCTCCCACTGTTTGTCAGGTCAAAAGAGAGACTGAAACACAGCTTCTGTTTGGGGAGAGGGTGTTGAATGCTGCTCAGGCTGCCAGAGAGGACCGTGAGAAGTACTGGCTGCTCAGAAGGGGATGTTAGAAGGTAGGCACAGCTGTGCTTAGTCTGTGTAGCCAATTTGCATTGCTGAAATGGATTCTATCTCTCTTGGGATCAAACCTTGATCATAGAATACCAGAATGGCCCAGGTTGTAAGGGACCTTTCAGATCGAATCCAACCATCAACCCAACTTAGACCAAAACCATTGCTAAACCTTATCTCTAACCATTATGTCTTCTGGGGTCTTAAATCTCTTCAGGAATGGTGCTTCAGCCACTGCCCTGGGCAGCCTGTTCCAGTGCTTAAAAACCCTTTCAGTGCAAAAAATTTTCTTGATATCTGGTCTAACCCACTCCACCGGGCCTTTAACTAAAGGGGTTGGCAGAGAGGCTGGTAACACCAGTTTACTTTGTTTGGCAATGATGAGATACAGAGATGCTTGGATGGTTCTCATGCAATAGGTCTTTAACGTGTCTACAAACAAAACTTTGGTAGGTATCAGTCCCACATCCGTCTCAAAATTGAGATCTTTTCAGGAGGTCGTATCTGAACATCTCATGCCAGCACCTTTCTTTGCAGTGACACCTTTCTGGTGACATTGAGTATAGGAAGTTTCCACTCCCTTTTTTGAAGGCTGCATCCCATAGAACCATTTTTCACAGTGCTGTTGTGAAACAGTGATTTTTGCAAAGTAAAATACTAGAAGTTTTTGCTAGAGCCGTTTCATCTCATATAAAATTTTACAGCGGGCTGGAAGCATGGGACAAATTTCTGAAAGGGAGTTGAAGCAGCTGATTTGCCCCTGCTGAACATCAGATAGTAGAATAGGTTGAGTTGGAAGGGACCTTCAAAGGCCATCAGTCCACATCCCCTACAGTGAACAGGGACACTCAGGTTGCTCAAAGCTTCACCAATTGTGGCCTTGAGTGTCTTGAGGGTGGGGCCTCCACCGTCTCTCCAGGCAACCTCTTCCCATGTCTCATCATCCTTATGGGGAAGAACTTCTTCCTATGCACCCCTCTACTTACATGCTAACTGTGCCCTATCCAGCTGTATCAATATGAAACTGATTTTTAATATCCTCAGAAGTGAGCTATTACTTCAGGAGAAAGGGGACCAGACAGCCACAGAGGACCTTAATCTGAAGGTCTGGCTTTTATTCCTTAACATCTTGAGCCTGAGAAGCGTCTGTAAAGTAGTTTCTCGATGAAAGCTTTTTCTGAGTTAGCTAAGGGAAAGTCTTTCTGTTTATTTCCACCCCCTCAAAACTAAGTCCTAATACTGCCTCTTGACTTCTAACTGCTTGTTGATAAATAGCAGGAGTAAATGTTGTGTTTTCTTTATCCACTCCCATTTCTGAGTTAAACACCCTTGTGCCTTCCTCCTTTTCTTACGCCAAACCCACTCTACGTATTATCATGTCAGTTGGATTTGGCTTCCTGAGGGAATTAAGGGATTTTTTTAAATGTCATCTTTGTCCATTTGGGATTTTGATAGTCACTTGGTCGCCTAAAGGAACATGGTCAAAAGTTATCTCCTGCGCAAGGACATGAAGGGGGAATAGTGGGTTCTGGTGTGGGTGGTTGAGGACACACAGACCTTTCACTTGAGTGTCCTCAGCAGGAGCTGCACCCTGCCTAACCTTGGCAACCTTCTCATCATCTGCAAGGTAAATTATTAACTTAAATCCCTTTCCCTTCTGGTGGCTCAGCAGGCTGAAAGTAGCTTTTAAAGAATTTCTAATGTGTTTAACTTTGGATATGAACCCAGACCAACTTAGTCTGTGATGGTAAAGGATATGGAGAAGGTGACAGAAACTGATCCTTCGCTGACAGGGAAGGATCTTAGAGGGGGAATAATTTCCTTGTTTATTTCTGGCAAAGTAGTTGGTTTGGTTCAGTTTTGCTGAAGAAACCAGCAGTTTATTCCTGTTCTTCACTAGCCTTTTAAAATTCCTGTCTTGAACTGGGATCATAAAAGCTTCAATTTTTTCTCTGTTCTACAACAACAGCTTTTAATTTAAATGTATAATTCTCCTTGCTGAAGTGGAGGTGAGATAGGAGTTGTCTGGGCTTTTTTTTTTTTCCCCTCTCCCATGGATCCCTTCTGCCTTATTCCAGTGGAATCTTTGCAGGAACTGTGGCATCACAACAGGAGCCCCTAACAGTCCTTCAGTTCTAGCTCTGTTTTGACATGTTCTTTTCCAGAGTATTAATATGCTGGGTAGCCTCTGTGCTCAAACCAGGCATAAACAGTTTAGACAGCAAAGGCTCTGGAGCAACTGCCGTTAATGGATCCAGATGGTTACATTGCCAGTTGTGACACACTGGCTGCATTTGCCTGGGAAACTTTCTGTTCTTAAATATCACAGCTCTGTTTAATGTTTTATGTTGTCTGAATGTCTGCTGCGCTTCAGCATCTCCTTAATGGTACCTGGCTGCACACATCTTGAGGAGCCAGAAATGCCTTCTGCTTCACTTTGTGATGTCTCCATTCCAGCCATGCTCAGCTCAGCAGTTCTACTCTGCTCTGGTGAGGCTACATCTGAAGCACTGGGTCCAGTTCTGAGCTCTCCAGTTCAAGAAGGACAGGAAACAGCTGGAGATGGGACAGTAAAGTGGGCACAAAGATGATGAGAGGACTGGAACATCTCTCTGATGAAGAAAGGCTGAGGGTCTTGGGGCTGTTTAGTCTGAAAAAAAGAATTCTGAAGGGGGTCTTATCAGTGCTCACAAATACTGAAAGGTGGATGTCAGGAGGATGGGGCCAGTCTGTGCTCAGTGGTGCACTGGGACAAGACAAGACTGAAGGGGGAAGCTGGAACATGACAATTTCCTTCTCAACACAAGGAGTAAGTTCTTTGCTATGGGAATGGCAGTGCCCTGGCACAGGTTATCCAGAGAAGTGATTGAGTTTCCATCTCTGGAGACACTCGAACCCCACCTGAGCATGTTCGTATGTGACCCACCTTGAGTGATGCTGCTGTGGTGGGGGGTACTAGATGATCTGCAAAGGTCCTCTCCAGCCCTCAGCCATTCTACGATTTTTTGAGTGAGACCATGGGAGAGATGGCAGCACGTGTGCACAAGGCAGAGTAGATTGCAGCTTTCTTTCCCATCCCCAAGGATGGTCAGCCTGTCATGGCTGCAGGTCTGGAATCCTGCTGAATTCTGTCTTGATAGCTTTGACCTTCTGCTCATGAGTTAGAGTAATGAGTGCCTGGAGTGATTTCCTGAGGCATAGAATCAAGAATGTGTTGAGTTGGAAGGGACATTTAAAGGCCATCTAGTCCAACCCCCTGCAGTGAGCAGGGACATCTTGCACTAGATCAGGTTGTACAGAGCCTCAGCAAACCTGGCCTTGAATGTCTCCAGGGATGGGGCCTCCTCCACTTCCCTGGGCAACCTGGACAGTGTCTCACCACCAACAATATTTCTGTATTAAATTGCAGTGTTTATCATTGCAGGAGAATTAGCTTAAATAGCCACACTGAAAACAAGATATGAAATAGTATGTCTGAGATGATGGAAGTGAAAAAATTGCTTGAGAGCCTTGAAAGATGATAACAGAGGAAAGCAAGTGGACGTAATTGTCAGGAAAAGGCAAGATGAAAGCTGATGGTGATGTTTTTTCGTGACCAAGGTGTAAAGGTATAAAGGAAAAAGCTTTTCAATGAGCACTACAAGGATGAGTAAAAAAAAATTGGACAGCTTTGTCTGGGTAGTGATGGAGTAGGTAAAAGAAAAGAAAACTAGGGTAGTTGAATATCCCAAGATGCCATTTAGTGCTGTGCAATTCCCTCTGGACCTTCCCCAGTGCTCATTAATAGGGATTGCTCTCTAAGGCTGCCTGAGGCTGCAAATTCTCCATCCCCGTTTCCTACTGGATAGAAGGAGGGCTCATCTCTGTGTGTATCCAAGATGCTGGTTTTAATTTCCAGGCGGATGTTGATGTTACTTGTTGATATTGGAGCAATGAGCTGGAGAGGCTGGGAGGAGACCATGTGTTTACGAGCTCAGAAAGCACAGGAATACTCCTGGGTATCTCTCCATGGCTATTCTACTGCCTTACTCTGCCTTTCTCCAACTCTTATCCCAAAAACGTTGTGGGTGGTACCTTATTGACATTTCTCCTGTTGTAATAACATGGGTCTTTCCCTCTTCTAAGAGATTCAGATTAGATATAGATATTAGGAAGAAAGTCTTTGCTGGAAGGGGGGGGGTGACCCCCTGGCCCATGTTGCTCAGAGAAGCTGTAGCTGTCCCATGCCTGGAGGGGTTCAAGGCCAGGTTGGATGTGGAGTGGAGCATCCTGTGTGGGGAAGTTTCCCTGCCCAGGGCAGGAGGTTGGGATAGGATGATCATTGAGGTCCCTTGCAACCTAAATCATTCTGTGATTCAGTGATCTCCAGCACTTGATGCTAATCTTGGTGGTTTGCTAGGGATACTTAGGGCAGTTTACTTTTTGCTTTTTAGGGTGATTCTTATGTGCAGTCATGTTGAGGCTCTCTGCAGCAGACATCTGTCATCTGTTTTTCCTCCTGTGGACAGTAGCAGCGAGGTGCATGGTTAAAGGTTGGCAGTGGGGTGAGCGGCAGATGTCAGCAGGCATTGTCTCAGCAGCATCGAGCTGTTCTACCCCATCTGTGCCAAATAACTGAGGATGATAGACAAGAGTGACATGAAAATATGCAATTTTAATCATCTTTTCAAAAAGCAGCAACAACAAATGTATGCTTCAAAAGATGGTGAGGTCCTTAGCCACTAACTACATCATGCTCTGCAGATTCCTGTGATCTGGAGAGACCTTTGGGAGCTTCTGCTCACCAAACTGTAACACATCAAAGAAGTGTCCATGAGGCTTGGAGAACAAACGTGGAATATGCAGATGGCACAGGGTGTTCACAAGGCTCTAAGTCCATGCCCAGGGAACAGATACTCCTTTGCTGAGATTCAATCTGACAGCTGCCTCCTTTTAGGTGACTCTTTGCATGAAAGGTGACCCAAAAATTTTTTTTCAATACATTAAGAAAAAAAAGCTCCCTAACTTAAAAATTGCAAAGTTCAGCTGCATGAGCCATCCCTCTGCTTACAAGATTATACTTTGGTAAAGTAAGTTTTGCTCATCTTTACAGAATCTAAGTTATGGTCAACTGGCACAGGGTTTTCTTCAGCTCTTGCTCTGGCAAATGTAGAGCTAGCATGGAGAGCATTCAAGGCTCGGCTTGATGAGGCTCTGAGCAACTTGATCTAGTGCAGGATGTCTTTGTTCACTGCTGGGGGTTGGAATAGGTGGACTTTAAAGATTCACTCCCAACCCAAACCAGTCTGTCACTCTGTTATATCTACTGGTGATCATGTTTTTTGGTGGTTTCATCTGAAGTGATGGTAGTAAATTTGCTGAGGAAATTACTTGGGGTTGTTAATACCATTTTAAGGTTTTTATCTGTGGAGGTCAAACAATTATCTTCAGAGCTTTTCTTCCCTCAGAAACCTCACCTTTGTAATAGAAGCATTTTTGAGGCACTGATTAACCTGCCTTGTGCTTTGGGCAATGCAGGTTGAGCCCCTGCCTCAACTTCAGTGGTGTAACCAAGATGTGCTGGCAGTGAAGACTGCCTCTGCCCTGAGCACCCAGGTTCACCTGGGTGTTATCTTCTACTGAATCAGGAGCTGCCATGCAGATGAGACTACAAACCCTACCACAAAGGCTTGATTGGGAGCATCCCATGAGGTGGATTAAGATGATGGTGCACTTGAGTTGAATGGCTTTCTGGGATGTGGATACCAATTTGGGACCTCATCAAAACTCAGAATCACGTGGAGCAGTGGGGGAAGCAGGACTTGCTTTCAGTCAGTTTGTCTGGTGGCCAAAGTAATGCTCTGCTTTGACCAAGCATTTGTTTATTCTGCACTCCCACAAAGTATCATCCTCCTCCCTTTTTCCAGGTTACTTTTCATAATCTGATATGGAAGCAGATCTTTTCCGGGCAAGCAGCCAGTGCGTGTCTCAGCAGTGGGAAGTTAAGGGCTGCCCAGTTCAAGAATGACAGGGAACTGCTGTGGAGGGGACAGCAAAGGGCCATAAAGATAAGGGAACTGTAACATCTCTGTGAGGAAGAAAGACTGAGGGACTTTGGCCTGTTCAGTCTGGAAAGAAAGAGGGTTGAGGGGGATCTCATCAATGATCATAAATATTGAAAGGGTGAGTGTCAGGAGGATGGGGCTAGCCTGCATTTGTTGGTGTGTTCAGTGGTGCCTAGGGACAGGACAAGAGGGAACGGGCACAAACAGTGATGTGGAAGTTCTCATATTTAGATGGAAGGAACATAGTTGCTGTGAGGGTGGCAGAGCCCTGGCACATGCTGCCCAGAGAGGTGGTTGAGTCTCTGTCTCTGGAGTTATGCAAATCCCACCTGGATGTGTTCCTGCGTGATTTGCTGTGGGTGACCCTGCTCTGGAGAGGGCTGGTCTGGGTAATCTTCAGGGGTGCCTTCCAACTCCTGCCATTCTGGGATTCAGGCATGTTCTCTGCTTTCCAGCCCCATGCTGCTGGGGGCAGCTGGGTGAGAATGATGGTGAGCATCTCTTCCCTCCTCAGTTTAGTAGAGAGAGGCTGTTGGATTGCTATGCCAATATAGGGGATAACTGATGCAAGTTAAATCTGGTTTTGATCATCTGTGGAGAAGAGTCCAACAGAACCCTGGGGTGATGCTTGGACAGAAAGCAGATGCCTGCTGTCTCAGGAATCTTCAAAACATTTCTCCTTATGCCATCTCTGTTGAGGCTTTCCTGGGCTGTATCTGAGCCAGACATGTTGTGCTTCGTCCCTCAGCTTATCCCTTTCAGCAGCTAGCACCGCAGGGAAGTGATGTTACCTGTCCTTGATTGATGGGGCAGCACTAGGCATGGTGAAACACATACCCTGGGGATATCTGGTGTCTTCTCTTCATCTCCTGGGGGCAGGTCTGAAGGACCTGGGTTTCTGCCCAGCCATCATTTGTGGAAGAGGCACTTAAGTGAGCCACGTTTCAATCACAAAATAGTGGAGTGTTGGAAGGGATCTCTGGAGATCATCCAGTCCAGTGCCCTGCCGGAGCAAGGTCACTTAGAGCAGGTCACACAGCACCATGTTCAGGCATGGTTTGAATGTTTACAGAGATGGAGACTGCACCACCTCGCTGGGTGGCCTGTGCCAGGGCTCTATGACCCTCACAGCAAATAAGTTCTTCCTCATGTTGCAATGGAGCTTTCCATGTTCCCATTTGATTCTACTCCCTCTAGTCCTGTCACTGGGCATCACTGAACACAGACTGGCCCTATCCTCCTGACACAACCCTTTCTCTATTTGTGAGTAGTGATGAGATCCCCCTCACCCTTCATTTTTTTCTAGATTGAACAGACTTAAGTCCCTCAGCCTTTTTTCATCAGAGAGATGTTCCAGTCCCCTCATCATCTTGGTGATGCTTTGCCGTTCCCTCTCCAGCAGTTCTCTATCCCTCTGGAACCTGGGGAACTTGGAACTGGACCCAGTGCTCCAGATGCAGCCTCTGTAGGGCAGAGCAGAGGGCAAGGATGACCTCCCTTCACTTGCTGGCCATACACTTCTTGATGTCCTTCAGGATGCCATTGGTTTGGCTGCGAGAGTGCATTGCTGGCTCATGGTCATCCTGTCGTCCACAAGGACTCCCAGTTCTTTTTCCACAGAGCTGCTCTCCTGCAGATCAGCCACAACCTCTACTAGTGCTTGCTTAGAAGCCAGCTAACTCAAGGTCTCCTCAGCACCTGATTGTAGTGGATGCTGCTAGTCCATCCACACTGTGCTCCATCGCATGCTACCATGCTGAATTTTAGCTTGAGGGAAATGAAGCATCACGTCACCTGTGTTACTGTGTCACAACAGATGCATGCCAGAACACTGG
>VZTY01015409.1:227823-291717 GCA_013400935.1 Turnix velox
CAGAACCCTGGGGTGATGCTTGGACAGAAAGCAGATGCCTGCTGTCTCAGGAATCTTCAAAACATTTCTCCTTATGCCATCTCTGTTGAGGCTTTCCTGGGCTGTATCTGAGCCAGACATGTTGTGCTTCGTCCCTCAGCTTATCCCTTTCAGCAGCTAGCACCGCAGGGAAGTGATGTTACCTGTCCTTGATTGATGGGGCAGCACTAGGCATGGTGAAACACATACCCTGGGGATATCTGGTGTCTTCTCTTCATCTCCTGGGGGCAGGTCTGAAGGACCTGGGTTTCTGCCCAGCCATCATTTGTGGAAGAGGCACTTAAGTGAGCCACGTTTCAATCACAAAATAGTGGAGTGTTGGAAGGGATCTCTGGAGATCATCCAGTCCAGTGCCCTGCCGGAGCAAGGTCACTTAGAGCAGGTCACACAGCACCATGTTCAGGCATGGTTTGAATGTTTACAGAGATGGAGACTGCACCACCTCGCTGGGTGGCCTGTGCCAGGGCTCTATGACCCTCACAGCAAATAAGTTCTTCCTCATGTTGCAATGGAGCTTTCCATGTTCCCATTTGATTCTACTCCCTCTAGTCCTGTCACTGGGCATCACTGAACACAGACTGGCCCTATCCTCCTGACACAACCCTTTCTCTATTTGTGAGTAGTGATGAGATCCCCCTCACCCTTCATTTTTTTCTAGATTGAACAGACTTAAGTCCCTCAGCCTTTCTTCATCAGAGAGATGTTCCAGTCCCCTCATCATCTTGGTGACGCTTTGCCGTTCCCTCTCCAGCAGTTCTCTATCCCTCTGGAACCTGGGGAACCTGGAACTGGACCCAGTGCTCCAGATGCAGCCTCTGTAGGGCAGAGCAGAGGGCAAGGATGACCTCCCTTCACTTGCTGGCCATACACTTCTTGATGTCCTTCAGGATGCCATTGGTTTGGCTGCGAGAGTGCACTGCTGGCTCATGGTCATCCTATCGTCCACAAGGACTCCCAGTTCTTTTTCCACAGAGCTGCTCTCCTGCAGATCAGCCACAACCTCTACTAGTGCTTGCTTAGAAGCCAGCTAACTCAAGGTCTCCTCAGCACCTGATTGTAGTGGATGCTGCTAGTCCATCCACACTGTGCTCCATCGCATGCTACCATGCTGAATTTTAGCTTGAGGGAAATGAAGCATCACGTCACCTGTGTTACTGTGTCACAACAGATGCATGCCAGAACACTGGTGGCAGGGAGAGTTGTGACATGTGTATTTTGGCAGAGCCTAAAAAATTGGCATTTGCCATCTAGGATGAAGCCATCTCCCCTTCTGTTGAGTGAGTATAACATCCCAGAGTGCATGCATCCCTCTGAGTGAATGTCTTGGTATCAGTTAGCGGCTGTTGACTCTTTAACAGTTCCTGGTTCAGCCAGTTCTTCAGAGGATGGATTTTTTGGTTGTTTTCTGGTTATTTTTCAGAATTACAGCTTGCTGCAGGCCTGATACTGCTGTGATAGTTCCTTTACAATCCTTGAGCTGTCTAGATTGCACTGAGGAGCCATGCAATAGAAAAGTTTGAATAAAATGTATCCCATAACATCCTTCACTTTTGCTGACAACTGCAGCGTAAATGAACTGGTGCAACCTTTAAGCACAGCAAGCTTGTAAAAACTATTTTTAAATAAATTGAAGTCTTAAGGGCTACTTTGCATTGTTTTTGTGATAGGAAAGGAGAAAGAAACTGCCTTTGAAGTAAACCTGTGCCAGTGTACTATTATTGCTATTATTGCTGTTGTGTTCTGGTCACCGGCATCAATGTATGCTGTCATTTTCATGTTATATAGATTATACACAGTGTATAGGTTTTAAGAGAATGGGCTTTGCATGTAGCTTAAAGTAGTGTTTATCCTATGAGCACCCTAATGTTTTTCAGAGGGGTGGCTGAGGAAGCTGGGAGTGTTCCACTTGGAGACAAAGAGGCTGAGGGAGACCATTTAGCTCTCCACCTTTCTGAAAGGAGGGTGTAGCTAAGGAGGTTTGGGTCTTTCTCACAACCAACAGGCCCTGGGACAAGAAGAAATGGCCTCAATTTGTACCAGGAGAGAATTAAAATGACTGTCAGGGGCAATTTCTTCATGGAAAGGGTTATAACTGTTGGAAGAGGCTGCCCAGAGCAGTGGTTGAGGCCTATCCCTGGAGGTTTTTGAGAGGTGGGCATACTGTTCTACTGCTATAGGTTGTACTGGCTCTAACAAAGCCAAGTGTCCTCATTCCCAGCTTCAGATACTGGGTCAGGTGAGGGTGGAGTGGAGTTCTCAGCAGCTGAGTGCTGAGTTAATTAAGAACATCTCTTATAGACCTGTTTGTCCCAGTGAGTGTGCATGCTGGCCATATAAGCATCAAACCTAGGTGGCCAAGTCTAAGGACTTTATTTTGCTGGTGTTCCCACAATGGAAACAGTCAAGACCAGGTCAACAAAACCTTGTTTGGAGAATTCTGGCCAGTTTGCCATTTACTGTGGATGCCCTGCACCCTCTTTTGTATCTAACACAACAAGGAGGAATATGCAAGTGCTGAGGATATTCCTCGTTGCTCTGTACATCACAGCACCCATGGAGATGTCTGTTGACTTAGGTCAGATCTTGTGCCTGTTTCCTCAGTTGGTGTCCTCCAACCTCCTATGGTCTTCAGCAGCCCAGATTATAGAATCGGTGAATATATTGAGTTGGAAGAGCCTTCAAAGGCCATTTAGTCCAACCCCTCTGCAGTGAGCAGGGGCATCTTGCACTAGATCAGGTGGCTCAGAGCCTCATCAAGCCTGGCCTTGGATGTCTCCAGGGATGGGATTTCCACCAGCCCATGGATTCTCAAGCCCATGGAAACATTAAGGCTCAAAGCCAACTATGTTGTGAATGTCTCATCAATATGGAGTGTTTTTAGTGAGTGTGGTAATAGGCAATGACTCTTGTACAGTGCCTCTTGATGATGGGTAACATGTTGCTTAAGTCTATCTGTTTGTCTTTCTCTATTAAATAGGAGAGGAACCTTTGATAACACTGGGAGAAAGAAGAAGGGCAGGGAAGGAGTCTTTGTGTGATGCACTGTGATGAACTGAGCCAAGCAGCCAGGGTGTGAAAGGTAAAGCCCAAACAAGCCTGGTATTAGATTGCTTCTTACTTTCCTGTGTTTCAGCATGCACTTCCAAAATATTTCTGTACTCTTCAAGCAGCACTCTTTTCTCCCTGGTAAAGTTAAAGTACCAGTGAGATGGGTAAAGCTTGTTAAAGTTGAGCAGCACCAGTACAGTGTTGACCATAGAGTCTTAGACATTTTTTGGACATTGTTTCTTTTTTTTTAACCACCTAGTGAAAGTTTTGGCAGAATTCAGTTGGCAGAGAAGTGACATATCATACTATTCTGTCTTCAACAGTTTAAATTCTGATTTCAAAAGTGTAAACTATCACTGATGGTCCAAGCACAGTGAGTGTCTGGGTACCTCAAGTTCCAAATCCCTGTGTCCATCTCAGTCAGGGCTGTTGGGCTGCAAAACTGATTTTTTTTTTTCTTCTTTAGCATCATTCATCAGGCAGATTTTTGTCTCAAAACACTTTGTAACCACGGTAGGCTCATCATGTGAGGGTTAGTGCATGAGCTGCTGAAGCGCAGCTATTGCCGGAGTGTGTTACTGACCATCTTGCTGCAGAAGCTGCAGATGGCTATTAACAGCACCTTTCTTCTTCAGTTTTTCCCTTGTGATGATCCAGATGATGGGATTTTGTACCCTGCACCGAGCTTCTTCGGGTGAGCTCCAAGTAATATCGTGAAAACTGCTGATGAACTTGGGCTTGAAGAAAAGTGTCCAGCAGGGGGTCACTTTTACCTCTGTCCTGGAGCAGCTTTTTGTGACGGGACATAAAGGCACCGAATGGCAGTTGCATTCTACACAAAACCAATCTGTCAGCCTGACTTTTCCAGTGGAAGTAGCACATGGATATTACTGGGAGCTGCAGCACTTATTCAAGTTAGGATTTGGCTACCAGATCAAACTCCTGCTCTTAGGAAAACTTGGATCAAGCACAATGGCCCATGATGCAGCAAGAAGCAGACGAGGTGCTCTCAGAGCTCCCTTTTGGCTTTGAACTCGGATAAACTGGGAAAAAAATCACAGCTGCATCTCAAAGGACATATGACCAGTCCAAGACTCTGTTTTGACTTGCTGCTAGAAGGTTTTTCCAGGAGCCCCGTGTCCCAGTGTGTCACATTTGGAGCATCTGCTCCCCATATACTTGGCTTGAACTGCTTCCAGCAGACTTAGCAACTGTGTTGGTGATTTCCTTCAGGAAATCCAGCCACGCAGAATAGTGTTTAGCTTATGAGATCCTGACAGTCAAGTCTAATGGCACTTGTAAGTTCCTTCTTTGTTTTCTTTCTTAACCTGTTAGGTTGGGGTTTTTTCCTGCCCGATTTGAGTGAAAGAGTAAATCTTTAATTTATTCCAGAGCAGCCCTCAAGCTTGGCTCCTGTGAAAGCCTACTGACTTTGAGTTCAAAAGCTCTCATGTCTTTGAGGCCAGGACTGTGGTCTTCTGTCTTGCCTCAAAGATAAACTGAAAGAGAAAAAAATTCTCTCTCTTTTTTTTTAACATTAAAAGAGAGAAAGCAAGCATGCTGTGTAAGGGATTCAGTCTTACCTGCAGCCGATGTGCAGAATTTCAGGTTAAAATCTGATTGTTGAGCAAAAGCTTTACTTCCAAGCATGCAGCATCTTGTTTAGTAAGTATTTCATAGTGATAAATACTTCCTTTTTTAAAGAAGTACTGTTGGGTGGCTGGGATCCAGCATTAAAACATTTTTTAGGGTTTAAACCACTACATTACAGTGGTGACTAGAAATAGGAGTTCTGATCCATAATTTCCTACAGATCTACCTACAGCAATGTCTAGCTCAGGTAGAGTTTTGTAGCTCTCACTCTCAAATTTAGTCTTTAGGTCTGTGCTGAATTTCACTGGAGATAGGAGTTAAGGGTGCTGACATGATTATCTTGATGTCTAGTTGATATTTTTGGAAATAAATGGTAAAAGGTAGGCCAAGGCCATCTCAATTCAATATTTAGGCTTAGTATCACAGGGGTTGGGAGGGACCTCTGGAGTTCAGTCATCTAGTCCAACCCCCTGCCATAGCAGGTTCACCCAGAGCAGGTTGCATTTAAGCATGTCCAAACAGGGTTTAAAAGTCTCCACAGATGGAGAATCCACCACCTCTCTGGGCAGCCTGTGCTGATGCCTCAATCTCTGCATTTTGTTTCCCTTGCTGCCTTATTTGTGGTGTTTGGAAACAGAAGCTGGTCAACTGTGGCCTCTAGCACAGATGCCTAGCAAGAGACATGCCATTAAATGTGAATTTCTAATGCTTAACTTCTAATGTCATCCTGTGAAGCAGTATTAAATGTGTCCAGCAGTTGTTGTGCATCTCAGGTGACTGTCTTGATATACCCAAGGGCTTGGATGTGCTTGATACCTTAAAATGCCTGTTATGCTGGACACGATAGTGATGAATTATTAAGCCCTATACCAGGGATCATAGAATGGCCTTGGTTAGAGGGGACCTCGGAGTTCATGGCATCCAGCTATCAACCCAGCTCTGACAAAAACCATCCCTAAACCATTTCTCAAAGCTCTGTGTCTGCCTGGCTCTTTAATCCCTCCAGGGATGATGCCTCAGCCTCTGCCCTATTCAGCCTGATACCCTTTCAGCTGTTTCTTTTATCCTGTCAAGAGGTGAGCTGTGTGCCTTGAGAGGAGGTGCAGACAGCTGTTTGGCATATATAGATATATGTGTATGTATTTATATTCATTTATACAGCAATATAAGATTTAAGAGCTTTTACATGCCAATTCTCTTCCATAGGGCTCTGCTTAATCCAGCTATTGCTAGAGCTGTGTGTTTGTAAGGGCAGTGAAGACGGTACATAAAAGACATATAGAGAGTCACCTTTTAAGAACCAGCTTTTCTGAGCAAGGGCACCTTGGCTCCACTTCCAGCTCAGGAAAGCGGCATTGCATTGGAGAGGAGATGCTGATGCCAGCAGAAGATAAAACACAGGTTGGGTTGGTTGGCTTTTATCTACAAGTGCAGTGTTAGGACTGCTATGTCAAACTCTTCCAAACTTGTATTTGTTGAATATGTATTTGGAATGTGTGTATCTGTTTATTTTTTAAAAAGCTTCTAAGTTAGAGCAGCCTACTAGGAAGAGAAGAACCAGCCTTTTTACCTATCTCCAAGGAAAACAATGATTTGCTGTCAGAGTAAGCGATAGATCAGCATGGGAAAAGTCGCATGCCTCGAGTACTATGTTCAGTTTTGAGCCCCTCACCTAAAAGAGCCCTTGAGGTGCTAGAATAGGTGCAGAGAAAGCCAATGGAGCTGTTGAGGAGTATTTAGCACAAGTCTTGTGAGGAATGTCTGAGAGAGGTGGGGATGTTTATCCTGGAGAAAAGGAGGCATTCTCACTCTCTCTAACTCCCTGAAGGGAGGGTCTAGCCAGGGAAATTTGGGCTCATCTCTCAAGAAACAGGCATTAGGACAAAAGGAAATGGCCTCAAGTTGTGCCAGGAGATGGATGGATATTTAGGATGGATATTGGAAACAATTTTTCCACTGAAGGTGTTATCAAGCATTAGAAGAGGCAGTGGTTAAGGCTCCATCAGTGGAGGGATGAGCCATGTTGAGAGATAAGGTTTAGGGATGATTCTTGGCAGAGCTGGATTGATGGTTGAACTTGGTGATTTGAAGGGTACGTTCCAGCCTGGACAACTCTGTGGTTCTATTACATGATACTATGAGTCATTCTTATCAAACTCAGAAAACTCTTCCATTCAGAGTTCCATGTACAACATGTGCAATAGGACACCTTGCTGCTTATATTCTACTTTTGGAAAGAAAGCACATCTAGAAAGACAGCTGAAACTGTAGTTATTTTCTGGCATGTCTCGGCTTAGTAAATGGACACAGCTCAGCTTACAAGAGGAGGATGGGCAAGAATCTGATTCTTTTGCTCTCTCACCACTTCTGCTCCTTCTTCAGCTGAAAAAAAACACACATCAACCTTCTCCTGCAAACTCTGGGTTCTGTGCCAGCTACAATGTAGGAAAATTATTTTTTTCCTGAATCTAATTTGAAATATGATGACTGGCCATTCTTAAAACAGATTTCAACTTGACAATAAAGAAACTTTACAGAGCTCTTGGCAGGAGCCTCTGTACATAATTTAGATCATAATCAGATGCATTAGCACATTTTAGATGGATCTCATGGGGACTGAGAAGATGAGGTGTACTGGGTAATTTCTTCCCCGATTTCTTTACCTGATTGTTTATTACTCTTGGGGACTTCATTTGTGGTCCAGGTGTCATCAGCAGAATCCTTCTGCTTCATGTGCCTGCATTTTGAGTAGCTGGGAGCCAGGCTATAAATTACCTCATTGGGGTACTATTGTTGTCCTTTTCCATCTGTGCATGTCAAAGAAAGGGAAAAGAATATGTGGAGTGAGAAGGAGGTGAGGTCTCAGTGGGAGGGAAGAAGTACNTGAAGGAGGTGAGAAGAACAAAAGCAAGGACCTCATTCCACAGATTGCTGAGCTTCCCCCGTTCCTGTGTCTCAGTGGGAGGGAAGAAGTACTGCATCCAGTTCAGGAGCATTAAGACCAGGAGCAACATGGACTTGTTGTAGAGGGTCCAGAGGAGACCACAGGGATGATTCAAGAGCTAGGGCACCTTTGCTATGAGCACAGGCTGAGAGAGTTGGGGCTATTCAGCCTGGAGAAGAGAAGGCTCTGGGGAGACCTTCTAGTGGCCTCCCAGTACCTAAAGGGGCCTACAGAAAAGCTGAGGAGGGCCTTTTTTTGCCAGACCATTGGGTGACAGAATGAGGGGAAATGGTTTCAAACTAGAGGAGAGCAGGGTTAGATGAGATATTGGGAAGAAGTTCTTTTCACAAGGGTGGTGAGACACTAGTACAGGTTGCCCGGAGAGGTCATGAAGGCCCCATCTTTGAGACATTCAAGGCCAGGCTTGCTGTGGCTCTGAGCAACTTGATCTAGTGCAAGAGGCTCACTGCAGGGGGTTGGACTAGATGGCCTTTGAAGGTCTTTTGCGACTCTTTGAATCTATGATTTGAAGGTACTGAGAATGCTCAGTATGGAGCATGTTTCCCACTGGGGGCAATCACCAGCTCTGCTTCAGTAAAGCTGCGCAGGGAAGTGCTCCTTCTCCATCTTTTTCTTTTAGCTGTTAAGTGTAAGTAGTTCTAATTTTATAAAGCTGATGAAAGCTTTTTGACTCTGTGTGAAGAAACAATCATACATCATTGCATTGCTTCATTGTTTTGCCATGAATCCGCCCCAAGCCAAAAGCATCCGTTTTGTAAGATCTGCCCTTTGACTGAAAATCCTATTGTTGCTTTGAGAAATGATGTTTTGGGATTTCTTTCTGCTCTGTTGGTTTGTATTATCCTCTCAAAGTGGTGGGAGTGAAGTTCCCTGTCACTTCAGCGTCTCCTTTATATGTGTTGAAGTAATAACCCTCTTTATATGTTTTCAGGGGTCTTTTTTTGGGATTAAATGATGTGAACAAGGTTGAGAGGAGCATTCCCCAGCCATGGGCTGACAAGGCCATGCTTTGCTTGGAGATGCACAGCTCAGGGAGATTTAGATGAGATCTCAGGAAGGAACTCTTTACTATGAGGCTAGTGAGCCCCATTCCAGGTTACCCGGAGAAGCTGTGGCTGCCCTATCCCTGGAGCAGTTCGAGGCTGGGTTGGCTGGGGCTTGGATTATCCTGGGCTGATGGGAGGTGTCCCTGCCCATCTGGAGTGAACTGGATATTCTTTGACATTCCTTCCAACCCAAACTATTCTGTGAACTGAATCCATGAGTCAGATGTGGGCAGTGCATTCGGGAAGGTGAGACTGTAAAAAGACACAAAAAGTGCTGGATTGCACCAGCTGGACTTGGAGCCAGAGAACAGGTACAGCCATGGGTCTGTGGCATTCTATACTGAAGGTCCGGAGCCCCTCTTTCCCCTTATTCCAATAATAATGGTACCAAAACCCACCCCTGTCTGAAAAGCCACCATGTTTTACTGGGATGCAGCCAAGGAATGCTATGACATTATATGCCCAAAACATCTGTGAGTGCAGAGGATCTTTTGGAGGCCAAAGGAGCAGCATGGATTTCTGTTTGCCTTATTTTTTTTGACTTGTGCGATCATCCAAGCAGGCTGATAAGGGCTCTTCAAACAAGCAGGGCAGGCAGGAAGAAAATGTCCCCAGTCCCTTTGCTATTTATAGCCAGTTCCCAAGCAGTTTCCTTGCTTTGAGTGCCCAAACTACCAGCTGTTACTGATGGATTCTCAGCAGCACGTACAGCCACTGACTTGTCTTGACAAGCTCCAGGGGTTATCAGTTCAGCTGACAGAGTTAATGCAGCAGTTCTGCCTGTGCTGTGGTTTGGTAGGGGCAGGGACACGCTTGGTTGGGCTGTTGAAGGGCCTCTGAAGGAAAAGGAATGGTTTGGTTTCTATTTGCTTAAGATCTACTTGGGCTGGACTTCAGAATTATTGACGTTCAACCTGTCTTTGTACCAAAACACTGCTACTGTTCAAACAGCTGCTCAGCTGAAACTATCAGATTACCTCTCACTGAAGCATTATTTGATTTGTCTCACTGTTTTGTCAAGCTTCTGAAGGTAATAGCTTGCTTTAACCTTTCATCTCTGAATAGCATGGAAGAAGTGGGGAGATGTACTGCTGTATAGGGATGATGTACTGGAAGATGGGGTCAGTCTATGTTCAGTGGTGCCCAGTGACAGGAAAAGAGGGAATGGGCACAGACCTGAGTACAATAAGTTCCATTTAAACATGGGGAGGAATTTGTTTGCTGTGAGGGTGGCAAAGCCCAGGCACAAGCTGCCCAGAGGGGTGGTGGAGTCTCCATCTCTGGAGACATTCAGACTCTGTATTGCTGTTCAACCTGCTCTGCGTAACCCTGCTGTAGCAGGTATTTGTACTGGATGGTCTCCAGAGGTCCCTTCTAACCCTCACCATTCTGTGATAATTTAACTTCTGTGAGTTACAGGCACCATGGTTTATCTGCATGTGTAGGATCTATACAGCCTTCACCTGCTTCCTCCTTTACATCTGGCATTTACTGCTTGGCTAGTAAAGAGTTTTGTTTGCTGAAAACCTTCCAGGTGCTGATCTGTTCCTGTGAGATCACAGTTGCTGTCTTCTCCTACTGCATCATTTGGGTACAAGACTATGGCTCTTACACCTTGGGCCTCGTAACTGTGAAAAAAGGGAGTGAAAGTCTTATAGTGATCTTGTTCATTTGTTTTACCATTGATGGAGGGATTTAAGAGGCAAGCAAACATAGAGATTAGGGGTATGGTTTGGGGATGGTTCTTGTCAGAGTTGGATTGATGGTTGGACTCATGATCTGAAAGGTCCCTTCCAGCCTGGGACCATTCTGTGTTTGTACGGTATATGCAAAAATGCAAGGGGGAAAGAGTTGTTTTTCTGCTATGTGTGTGTTATGTGGCCTGGATGATCCTACTCATGTTTAGAGAGAAGAGCAAATCTGCAGCTGAGTAGGGGAAGTGAAGAATTTAACTTCTTTTTTGTCTAATTTCAGGTGATTATACTCTGCTATTTGGTGGATGCTGTTTTAAGTGTCATAATGGGGGGGCATAGATGTAAATGAGGCAGATTGAGAAGGACCTAAACTCTTCTGATTGTTGAAAATGGGAAGAAAGTGCATTTTTATTTATCTTCCATTAGGCAGTAGAATGCTGGCTGTTGTGTGTGTACGTGATTGCCCTCCACTGGCTGATATTAGAATGACCTCTCTGTATCAGAGATTTGCTTTTTGGTCAAGATCAGTGTTGACTGTGAAGAGAGTCAGAAGACTTATATACTGGGATGCATTACTGAGAACTTGTCAGTGTGAGGCAACATCTGAGGGGGAATTGTCCAGTGTAAGTGGATGCACAAAAGCCAACTCCATCATTAAACTTGGCCAAGTTGTGCAGAGGAGTAACCAGTGGATGGTGAGGCTGAAAAACACATTCAGCTGCAAGATGTGGCTCCAAGAAATCAGTCATCAGGGCATGTCACACCTCTGATAAGCAGCACATCCCTTGCCTAGGTCTGCTCCAGTGAATTGACCAGGTTTGAGTTACGGAGCAGGCTGAAGGTTTTAGAATTGCTTAGGCCAGAAGGGACCTTTCAGAGTCCAACCATCAACTCATCTCTGTCAAGAACCATCCCTAAACCATATCTCTAAGCTCTGAGTCTGCCTATCTCTTAAATCCTTCCAGCAATGGGACTTCAGCCGCTGCCCTGGGCAGCCTCTTTCAATGCTTGATAATCTCTTCAGTGGAAAAATGTTCCTGATATCCAGTCTAAAGCGCAACATTTGTAATTACCAAATCATTTGCCTACTTTAGAGTGAGTTTATGAGCACTTAAATGGCTGTTACAGCAGAGAAGCTGAGAGGATTTAAGGGCACTGCATACAGCAACTGTGATTTCCATTCTGTTAAGTTATGCCATGTCCTTGAATCTTGCTGATACTAAGTCAAATAATCCTGCTCAGCAAAACCATGGACTTGTGGGGTTTTCCTTGTGGATGAGAACTAGCAAAGTCAGGAAGGTGGCTGTATGCTTTGCAAGACCATAGTAAGGTCTTGCTTCTAGCTCTGCACTTGAAACAGTTTCAAAGTATGTGTAGTAGCAACTATTGATTTTTGTCTGCTATGGATTTTGGCATGACAGCATTTAGAGTAAGGTGAAAGGAAAATGAACCCAAGAGGAGCTTTTGATTATGGTGAAACTCGATAGTTACACTTTCCAGTAACAACAGAGGGCATTTAAAAAAAGAAAAGCTTGAAAACCTGGTGATATCTAGTTTTCAAATGCAGTATCTGATCCATTCTTTTTTTCTTCTACTAAAGACAGGACCAGTCTGGGGTGTGTTTATACTTCCGTGTGTTGAAAATGGAAAAGGATTTGGGGAAGTAATAATGTAGTGATGGAGTGGAGGGATGGAAGTGAAGGAATCCTTAATAGAACATTTCCTAAAGTGTCTTATAACATCAGTCTGACCCATTTAATTTCACAGTGTTGCTCTTGGGCTATTAAGTCTTGAGATACCTCTGAAGCACCTTGAGTTTTAGTGGGAAAGTGTTAGATGTATCTTAAGTTCTGAGATATATTTCTCTGTAAAGATGCAACCCTTAGAGAAATGGAAGAGCAGTATGCTGTGAGACTTCCCACTGTCACCAGGTCAACAGTTAAATCAAAAATTTAGAAAGAGTTACTTCTGTTATACATTAGGGTTTTAGCTATTTCAGGTAACTCCAGGAAAGACTTCCACCTTCTCTTTAGCATTTCATATAAGGAATCGGGTTGGAAAGGTCTCTAGTCCAACATCCTACTTGAAATAGTGCTGCCCATGAGGATGCTCAGGGCTTTGTCCTGTTGAGTTTTGACCATTGGTAGAGTGTAGCGATCTACCACCCTTCTGGGCTCTTTGTCCAGTAATTTGTTTTCCTTCTGGATGTGCAGTCATAGGAAACTACACCAAAAAATCTTGCTGATGTCAAAGTAATCAATGTCAACTGATGTCTACTCATTCATCAAACCAGTCACTTGGTTACAGAAGACAAGCAGATTGATGATGTACAACTTGCCTACAGTACATCTGTGCTGTCTCCTGTCACCTTCTTGCCCTCATGACTGTGAGGATGGTTTCTGGGAGGGTTTTCTCCATCCACCCCTGCCTACTAAACTTCTTCAGGCATCTGGACAGGATAAGTACTTTCTTCCCAATTGTGTTGGTGTCCTCTTTATTCCACCATCTGTACAGATACTCTCCAGAGTGAGGTTTGTTGTCAAAGTCAATGCTTGGGAGCTTACAGCAGATAACCTTGACTTCGCTATTCATGGGCTTTCATTGCCTTTAGTTAATAAAGCCTTTACGATTGCTCAGAGGCATTGGAAAATTGTTAGCATTTAAATAAAGGTGTTAATTTCAGGCATCCTGCTGCTAAACTTGAATGTTTGAGTTTTGAAAAAGCTGCATTTTCCTTGTGAGGCACAAACAGGCTCTGAAAACCTGTTGGCTTTGATCAGCTAAGTGAACTGCAACTCCTTGTGAGGAGCTGCTGAACTCTTTCCATTGATTTGCATTTGCTAGGCAATGGAAACAATTATGGTGGCTCCATGAAAAATAGAGAGGGATGTCACAGAATGGATACAGGACAGTGCATCATGATCACTTGTCCTGTAAATTTGCTTCTGCCATTGATTTTATTGATAATTGACTCTGAATTTTAACACTTCCATGCCTCAGTTGCTCTGACTTGCATCTTTCTTTTGAGTTACTGAGGACGTTTTGGCCATCATGTATAAAATGCTGTCAAGGTAGGGTGCCAAGTGAATGCAAACTCTTTTTTTCATTTTTGGCTCCTTTTGAAATCTTGGGCTTTTTGTTCTCCCTTTTATCCCTCCCTCTTTTCTTTTTAATCACACAAAATGTAAATAAACTCCATCACAGCTGGTACTGGAGAAGAATCGTGAGATTCATACAGCTGCCTCTCTCTTAGGGCCAGCATGGGATTGTTCCCTACTCTGTATTTGAAAAGTTTTCTCCTTTAGCCTTGCTTGTGTGCAAAGGGATGAGCGTCTTTCACCTCTGGCAGCTCTTTTCATTGAGGGGCTATTTTTAGGTATCTGTAAGTAAACAGACATCAGATACCTCGAGAAGGAAGACGGGTTATTTTTAGAAACCTATCAGCAGCCATTCTAGCAGATCTTGCAACAAGTTCTGTCTTCGATTGGGCTGTCTCAAGTTGTGGTATCAGTTTCCTGGGGTTGTGAACCTGCTGTGATTTGCTGTCTGAATCTGGAATCAGCAGCTGCTGGAGTTCTGTCTTGGCTCCATCAGTTTATGGAAGTTAATTCCCCCTAAACCAGACTGGCTTCATGGGTTGCACCAGTTACAGGTTGGGGCTTATCGGATGGAGAATAGCTCTGTGGAAGTCCTGATGAATCCTAGTGGACAGCAGAATGCTCATGAGCCACCAACATTCTCCTGTGGCCAAGAAGGTGTCCCTGGGGTGTATCAAGAAGACTGTAGCTAGCAGATGGAGGGAGAGACATTGTCCCACTCTGCTATACCCTGCTGAGTCCACATCTGGAGCACTGGGTCCAGTTCTGGGCTCCAAAGTTCCAGAAGGGAAAGGAACTCCTGGAAAGGGAGGTGATGTTGGAAAGGGAGCTGACCCTGGAAAGGGTCAGCAAATGGCCAATCAAAGACGATGTGGGCACTAGAAAGTTGCTTTGGTGAAAAAAGGCCTTGGGACTTGGGTCTTCCCAGTCCGGGATAAAGAAGGGTGCAGGGGATCTTACCAAGAGTGAGTGTCAGGAGAGTGGGGCCAGTCTGTGTTCAGTGGTGCACAGTGGCAAACTAGAGGGAATAGACACAAGTGGGAGCATGGGGAACTTTCATCTTAACAGAAGGAGGAACTTATTTTGCTTTGAGGCATGCAGAACCCTGGCACAGGCTGCCCAGAGGGATTGTGGAGTCTGTGTTTCTGGAGATACTCAAATCCCACCTGGATGTGTTCCTGTGTGACCTTGTGACGTGCTCTGGGTGACCCTACTCTGGCAGGAGGTTGGACTGGATGATCTCCAGAGGGCCCTTCCAATCCCCAACTGTTCTGTGATGCAGGGTGATGACTGAGCTGGAGGTTTTGGGCCAGAAGAGTCATCTTAGGGGCGGCATGTGAAATACATCTTGAGTGGGAGACAACATCATGGTTTGAGTCCTGGATGAATATGCTGAAGATCTGGCATCTGCTAATAGCTGCGCAGCACGTTTTGGTGCACCCTAGGGCAATTTGTTTGAGCTTGTTCTGCATCAGTGGAGTGCAGAAGGATGACATTTTCTGGGATTTGCTTAGTTCATAAGCATTTTGGGACAGCTGCTGCTTCTCATTGGATTTGTGCGTGGAGCTGCTGATCCATTAGGCACTCCAGTTCCTTGTCTTTGAACATGCAAGTTGGAGTCCCTGGGGGCCATGACTAAACCTACACCTTTGCTGGTTGGAGAGCTTGAAAACCCAAGCATAAAACATTGTTATAGAATCACAGAATGGCCCAGTTTGGAAGGAATCTTTCAGTTCATGGAGTCAAACCATCAACCCAACTCTGACAAGAACCATTCCTAAACCATATCTCTGAGCTCTGTATCTGCTGCTCTCTTAAATATGTCCAGAAATGGTGCCTCAGCCAAATGGAGTATGTGGTTTAATTGCATGTTGTCTTCCCTTCCTCTCAGCAAAGGCCCAAGTCTAATTTCAAAAGTCAGAACATGTTCTTACCTGCATTTTCCAGGCCCATCTTTGAGACATTCAGGGCCAAGCTTGATGAGGCTCTGAGCAACCTAATCTAGTGCAGGATGTTCCTGATCACTGCAGGGGTCTTGGACTAGATGACCTTTGAAAGATCCCTTCCAACTCTGTGATTCTGTGACTTACTTAATGGGCCTCTATGAAGGCTTGTGAATGTGTGGTAGAAAATCTTCCTGATTGAGAAGAAAAATTGGATGGGCTTTTTTTTTGGTGCAGTTTTGTGTGTTGTTTGTTTTTGTTTTTTGACAATCCAGACTTGCTGGTGAGCAAGGGAAGGGGAGCACATGATGATGAAGCAGGCTACTATTGTAAAGCGCAGACAGATCTGCTAAGCGACAGCATTGATACGTTTAAATAAATCAGCCACTGAGTAATAGAGAGTGACATATTGAGAGCAATTAAAAAAGAAAAAAAGCAACTTGGGACAAATATAGGAAATGGCTGAAACAAAAGCAGAACATAGATGTTAGGACACTGGATAAAAGAGGGAGGGATGCTCCACAAAAGGAGTGTACTGGAGAACCAAGATGTCCATCAGGAGGTATGAGAGAATTGCAGAAATGCCAAATTGATGCTGAAATTGTCCCTTGGCAGGAGAATCCTTCTATTTGTACTTCTCTGCCAAGCCTTATGATTGTGAGGATTGAAAAGATTAATGCTGCCTAAATTGGAGAGTAGTGTGTGTTAGGATGTCAGACAGCTCTGAGAAGGTAAATTGGCGGTTCTTTGTGGCTACTCCATCCCTAGAGGGGTTCAAGGCCAGTTTGGATGGGGCGTGAATCAACCTGAGCTGGTGGGTGGTGTCAGTGTCAAGGGCAGGGAGGTGGAACTGGGTGATATTTGAGGTCCCTTCCAAACCAGTTCATTCTGTGATTCTTCTTGTGATGGCTTTCACACACTTGCGGAAATCAGCTGGGGGACTCACTGGTGCAAGAGGCAATAAAACCAAGTGCTTGATATGGTTTTCCTTTTTTTACCCCTTTTTTCACTTTTTTTTTTAACAGTTCAGACTTTCTTCAGACGAGAATTTACACAATTGATTGCCTGAAAAAAAGTACTTTGTTGGGCAGCTTCTTCAAGGGCATCTGGATGTTCTTGATGGAACTCATATTTGCTAGTGCTTAGTAGAAAAATGTTCTGAATAACTTTTTTCTGTGACTGTGATTTGTGAGTATTTTGCTCCAAAGCAGCTGGAATTGAGTACTCTGGAGCTGAGGGGTTGAAGTGGGCAGGTCATTGGACCTAATGTAACCATCCTTGTGACTTTTTATTTTGTTTATTGGATGCTACGTAGTATATTCTATTTTATATATTAGTCAAATTGAATTCTGAATTTTGTGGCTGTCTTAATGACTGTTCCAAGCTGATGCCTTCATGTCTGTCCTGTGTGACAGTCACAGCAGGATTCATGGCTGAACACTTCAAAGCCTGTGTTGACCAGCAGCTTTCCCATCCTCTGAATGTGTCCCCTCTTTTCTTTGACTGGGGATCAGGTATTGGGACACGGAGCTTTTGGCTACCTGACAGCAATAGTTAACTTGAGCATGAGCCAAACTGTTGTGACATTAAGCCTAAAAGGTAGTTAATTGTTCTGTGCCTTGCTGTATTTTTGTGCCATCTGAGTGTTTACAGTTCAAGCTACTGAAATGAGAACAAGATGGCACAGCAGGAGAGATCATAGAATCAAGAATGTGTTGAGTTAGAAGGGAACTTCAAAGGCCATCTAGTTCAACCCCCTGCAGTGAGCATCTTGCACTAGATCAGGTTGCTCAGAGCTTCAGCAAGCCTGCCCTTGAATGTCTCCAGGGATGGGGCCTCCACCACCTCCTTGGGCGTCTTACGCCAGTGTCTCACCACCCTCGTGGNGATCATAGAATCAAGAATGTGTTGAGTTAGAAGGGAACTTCAAAGGCCATCTAGTTCAACCCCCTGCAGTGAGCATCTTGCACTAGATCAGGTTGCTCAGAGCTTCAGCAAGCCTGCCCTTGAATGTCTCCAGGGATGGGGCCTCCACCACCTCCTTGCAAACTGTCCCTCCTCAGCTTTCCTGTAAGCCTCGTCAGATACTGGAAGACCACTATGAACCTTATCTTCTCCAGGATGAACAGCCCCACCTCCCTCAGCCTGTATTTGTAGTAGAGATGCTCTAGTCTCCTGATAATGCTCATGGCCTCCTCTAGTCCTGATCCAACAGGTCCATGCCCTTCATGGGCTGAGTCCTCCAGATGCTGGGCCTTACAATTCTGTTCACAGTAACTGATGCACATGGCCAGAAAAGGCGTTTGTGGCTTCCTTGCCTATTAGTATTAGTTGGCACCTATTCTGCAAACAGTCCTTGAAGCTGGCATAAGTTAAAAATTGTCCAGGCTTTGGGAAGATGGCTGGGAGGGAACAGCTTGTGTTGCAAAGTGGTTTCTTTATTTACATGAGTGTTTTGCTGGCAGTGTCCCACTGCCCATTTCTGAGCTGCTCCAAGGACATTTGACCACAGTTACCCAGCAAAAATATCTGTTGTCTGTTGGAGATTTCCATGTAGTGTAGTTTTAGGCCTGGACTCTCTTTGCTAAAGTACCTTCAGCTTTCCCAAATATCTCCCCCTCTGCTAGCATTTGGATTCTCTTGCCCTGTTCTGTGCAGGCAAGGGGGACTGTTACATCATTAACTTTACCAAAACTTGTCTGATTTAAGAGGCTAGAACCAAGCTTGCCACTCACTGTAGTGACAGAGTAGCAAAAATGTTTGGACGTTCTGTGATTGCATCTGACAGCTTGTCTCTAAGTCACAAGGTATTTAGCCAGTGTTTGATACCAGCTAATAAGGATTTATTTTAAAAGACACCAGTGCTTTGTGCTACATAGTCTGGTAATGTTGTTAGAGCGTTCTAATAAGTTGAGAGATTGGCATATGGTCTTATCTGTTAGACTTCCAATAACTTTTGAACATGTCAGCTGTTTTTACTCATATTAGAGGGAGCTCACCCATGTACTAACTCCATATAATTGTCTTGAAAATAGGGAACCAAAGGTCTGTATGGGGTACTGGAGAAGCCAGTGGTGGAAGGCTGAAGGCATAAAGCAGTAACGATTCAGGATCCATTTGTGCTGGTGTTAGGAGAAATACTTGTTGGGGCTAGATTGTGACAAAAGATTTTATTTTTCTCTGAGTGCTGAGAATTACAAGTGCCTGACTAAATTAATAATCATTCCAAGTAGCTAACAGGACACTTTTAGGTTCAGGAGAACAGTTGGGAAGTACCTTCAGATCAGGACTTACGCTTGACGGATCTTTGATTTCTTAGGCAGAAGTTTTAAAAATAATAGATAAACCAGCTCACACATGGAGTCATGCTTTGGTGCCTTGGTCTGGAAGGCAGTGTTAGCTCATTTAGAAGGATTCAATTTCTTCAGGCTGAATCCTTCCCTGAGGATGGCTCATGTTTTGTAGAATTACAGAGTTTGGCGTGATAGTGTTTTTCACCTTTATTTCTTCCTTTTGCACTGTCTTGGTGCAAGCAGGCAGAACAGCAACAAAGCTCTTCAGAGGCTGGTGAGGTGTGAGGGAGCTCAAGGGCTTGATGGAAGTACAGAGATGTTAGACCCAGGGAGTTTCAGGCACAGCAAGATGTGGTTCAAGGAGTTAAATGATGCTCACAGGCTTCAGAAATTATAATTGTCAATAAAAGAATCACAGAATAGCTCAGTTTGGAAGGGACCTTTCAGATCATAAAGTCCAATCATCAGCCAACTCTGTCAAGAACCATCTCAAAACCTTATCTCTTAAGCTGCTGTCTGCTGTTCTTAAATATATCCAAGGATGGTGCCTGAATCACTGCACTGGGCAGCCTGTTCCAAATCTTCACAACCCTTTTCATGCAGAATTTTTTCCTGAATCTCATCCTAACCCTCCCCTAGTGCAGCCTAAGGCTTTTCCCTCTTGTCCCTTAGCCTGTTCCTTGGGAGAAGAGCCCAATCCCCCTGACTACACCCACCTTTCAGGGACCTGGAAAGAATGAGGTCTCCCTTCAGCCTCGCTTTCTCCAGGTTGAACCCCCCCAGCTCCCTCTGCTGCTCTACGCAAGACTTGTTCCAGACCCCTCAAGGGCTCCATTGCTCATCCATGGAGGGTGCAGAACACACAGTGAGACTGGTGGGGTTGTGGGTGAGGAAGGCAGGAGAGACCCAAATGGGGGAAGGTGAGGGCATCAGGGGAAAGGTGGTTAGAGAGTAGCAAAGAAAATTATCTCAGCAGCTGCTTTGCGCAGCTACTCCTGTATCCCGCAGCTGTTCATTAGAAATTCTGTTTATGCCACAGGGAGTTTTGGAGTCTCTGAAGCTGACACAGTTTTAATAGGCAAAGACATTTTGAGTGCAGCACATCTGCTCTGGGATGCTGAAGAAAAGGCTCCACATAGCAACACCATTGGTTGAAGCTTTTCATCATACTTTTTTTTTTTATTTTCAGTCCTCTTTTATCCTAAAAAGTAATTTTTGAGGTCAAAAGAAGTGCTGTGTTTGCTCGTTAAGTTTGCAGCCATTAAATAATCCTGCCACACTCTTTCTAATATCCCTGAGTTCCCAGACCATAGTTTGCAGAATTAACCTTTTTGCTTTGAAGGATCCCAACATATTTCACAGAAGTGGCCATGGTGGAGATGTGAAGTCTTCTACAGTAAGGAATATGCTATGTAACATGTGGGAGTGCAAAAGAAAGTCAGTATGAGTATTGGCTAACATAAGTGCTTCCTGGAGTGGTGGTTGATACCTCCTGGCTCTTGTCTCATGGCCTGTTCCTTGGGAGAAGAGCCTGACACCCCCCTGTCTACATCCTCCTCTTAGAGAGTTGTAGAGAGTGAGAAGGTCTCCCCTCAGCCTTCTTATCTCCAGGCTGAATGCCCCCAGCTCAATCTAACCCTTAGCTTAACTGTTAAAACCTCTGCCTTTATAAACCCCATGTAATCTTGCTTGGGAATTAAGTCCCCTTTTTGCAGGCAAAATGTTAAGTCCTTCCTTCATCTCCAGCACTGGCCAAGTTTCTTTGGTCCTTCTTTTTGCGACCTCTCTCTTAGTCCTTCTTTAAACAGATTAACCTTGCCCTTCCTAACTGGTCTTTTATTACATTCCCAGTGTTTCCTGGATGTCTTTCCATCTACCCATTGCGATAGGAGTCATTCCTGTGCCATATACATGTGCTGAGTGGAGTCTCTCATTCTGCCTTTTGCAAAAACTCGGTGTTTTTAGTTTTCTCCAGCCACGCAGCTTGAGGCCTTGTTTGTCATTTGTGTTCCTTCGTGATATCTTGTGAGCAGAACATCAGGCACCAGTGACAGAATGGCATGTGGTGTGTCAATTTATCCAGCATTTTAAATCCGAGCAGTGAATTGGCTTTGTAGAAATTTAATTATGATGCATTCTGCTAGTGTTTATCTTCTATCATACACTCTTCTGCTGGTTAATAACTTCATTAAGCACACCCACAAGCTTCAGGGACAGTGTTTCATAAGCTGTGTGTTTTTTGAAGTGTTGAATGTGGCCGCTGCCACATCGGCACCTCCTAATACAAGTGATCATCCCATTATATTGGGCACTGGTTAGGCTCCAGCTCCAGTGCTGGGTCCAGTTTTGGGTTCCCCAGCGCATCAAAGGTCTTGAAGTGCTGGAGCAGGTCCAGAGAATGGCAAAGGAGCTGGTAAGGGTTTTGGAGCACAAGTTCTGAAGCGGCTGAGGGAGCTGGGGACATTTAGCTTGGAGAAAATGAGGGTGAAGGGAGACCTCACTATCCCTGAAGAGTGTAACCTGGGGGAGTCAGCCTCTTCTCCCAAGGAACAGGCCATGGGACAAGAGGAAATGACCTGAAGTTGGGAGGGTTAGGATGTATGTTAGGAACAACTTTTACATGAAGGGGTTATCTTGAACAGGCTGGCCAGGGCAGGGGTTGAGGCACCATCCCTAAAGGTATTTTAGACCCAGGTGAGCAGACATAGAACTTAGAGATGTGTTTTGGGATGTTTCTTGTCAGATTTGGGTTGATGGTTGGACTTCTTCCATTCTGTGATTCAAAGTGCAAGTGTCATGCACAGTCTTTCATTAGTGAGACTGGAAATATCTGGTGTATTAGGCCAGCTTCAGTCACCCAGATTTTTCTCTGCTTTGCACCACCATGGTAATTATTTTTTCATTATTTATTTCAGCTGTCATAGCATTGCTTTAGCTTTCAGAGATCTTACCTGAAAGATCTCTTCTGGTGTGTCTGCTGGGGACCTTATCTTGCTTGAGCTTTTGTCAGCAGTCTTTTTACAGCAAGGATGGTGCGGGTGCGTGCCTTTTTGCTTTCTGTTGCCTCGTGGGAACATTGCACAGGAGAAAGCTGTAGATACATTTTATGGTGCTCCCTGTAGGTGTCAAGGGTAGTATGGCCAGATGCTTGTGTTCATTGTGACTTCATTCTCTACTGATGCTGTTGTGTAAAGTCTGTCCCTCTTTAATTCTCAAATCCATATGTGGGCTTGGCATCTTCCCTGTGAGCCTTCTGCAGGCAGCAAAGGTTGTTCCTGCTGAATAGCCACTGGGTTCCTGCTGTGCGTGCAGCAGAAAGGCATTTAATGTCCCTGGTCTAATTGAAACTGTGTGATTTGGGTGTCTGCTAAATATTGAAAGGTTTTTTACCCGCAGGTAAGCTTATCCAAATTAATAGAGTCCTGGAGACAATTGTGTTCGTGCATCCGAGTTTCTACCTTGCTTTGTAATGAACTACGTTGGCTGAAAATTCACCAGATGTATAAACATGGGCAATTACAGTGTGTCAGGTGATTTAGTTATTTGCTGTGATCGATCCTGTTGCCTGAAACAGGGCAGCCTCTGTTTGCTCAGTGATTAAACGTTCTCTCCAAAATGTGCAGGATATTATTGGTTTGTACCAGCACAGATCCTGATGGGAAGACAGGGAGTGGGAAGTTGAGCTAAACAGGGAGGTATAAGCCATCCGTGGGGAGTTGGTTAGACAAGTTCATATGGCCACGTAGCACTGAGAAATTCAATGTTGCTGCACCTTGGGCTTATGCAGACTCTGGAAGTGGTTGACCAGAAAGGTGGTGAAGGCCCCATCCGTGGAGACATTTAAGGCCAGGCTTGCTGAGGCTTTGAGCAACCTGATCTAATGAAAGGTGTCCCTGCTTACTGCAGAGGGATTGGACTAGATAGCCTTCGAAGGTCCCTTCCAAGCCTACAATTCTATGATTCCTTGTCACCAAATAACCATGTGGCAGAATATCTGTTCAGTCTGGAAAAAAAGAAGGCTGAAGGGGATCTTATCAGTGCTCACAAATACTGAAAAGGCAGGTGTCAGGAGGATGGGGCCAGTCTGTGTTCAGTGATGCCCATGAACAGGACAAGAGGGAACAGGCACAAACTTGACCATGAGGTGGAATTTGCAATGAGAGTGGCAGAGCCCAGGTACAGGCTGCCCAGAGAGGTGGTGGAGTCTCCATCTCTGAAGAGATTCAAACTCCACCTGGATGTCTTCCTGTGTGACCTGCTCTGGGTGACCCAGTTCTGGCAGGGGGTTGGACTGGGTGGTCTCCAGAGGTCCCATTTGGTGATGAGCAGAATATTTACAAACATTACCCATTTTCTTGTGAAGCTCTGCCCCATGGTCCATAGCTCTCAGGTTTGGAAGGGGATGATCTTTGCATCCAGTGTGCTTTGATACATGGTAACTCAGAGAAGGATTTGCTTGTAAGCTGGGTATCTTCTTGTGCAGAGAAGCACTCTTGTGCACCCTGGATAGATAAATAAAACAATGTGGCTGGTTTATCACTAGAAAACAACACTAAATAATAAATTCAAGAACCAAAGGCTGTATGTGTAAAGTAGATTTTGAATGCATTATGCAAAAGGAAGGCACTGGAGAATGAAACCATTGGAAAAAGGCAGACTGGGAAGACAATTTTACAGACAGGACAATTAGATCCAGAAATGAATATCAAGCTGGTGCAGGTTCAGGGGTGACATTGGGTGGGTTGTTGTTCTGTTACCTCTATCACCTGCTCTCTGCAAACTGTCTGAGGTTTTATTGCCTAAGGATTTCATCAGGATAAACTTGAGACACTTGAAATGATCTTTGACATCCCTTCCAACCCAAACCATTCTATGAATCTGCAAATACAGCGGATCTCTTTCTTGCCGCTCCTCCCCACCCAAGGATTTCTGAACTGCAGGGCACCTTTATGCAGAGTGTTAAGACAAAATGATGCTGTACTGGGAGCACTGGTCCTCGGCTGTCAGGACAGGAGAAACGGGAGCAAGTGTGGTGCAGAGGCAGCATTCCTGTTGTCTGGGACCTGGCTCCAATGGAGTAAACAGAGAAGAACTAGAAGAGGGTGGACATGGTATTTTGCTTTGTATTGTCCAAACACTTCTTTAGCCCACATGGTCCCTATATTCTCCCAGGACCTCTTTACCCTGGAAGCAGGCTTGGCTTCACACGAATCTGCAAATGCAGTGAATTTTTCTCTGTTAAGATAAAAGCTTCCCAAAACTGAGATTGCAGTTTATCCCTTGAATTTACAGATGACAAGACCCTTTACTGCTTGTGCATGCAGCAGCGTTGATCTCAGCCTTGGAGAATTTCTGTGTGCCTTCAAGCTCTCAAGATGGGACAAATCCCCCATGATGATCCCTAAGGCAGTAGCACACAAAGCATTTCAGAGTGAATTCTCCATCTGTTCTCAAACATACCGTAAAGCACACACCTAATAGATTTATTCTCCTTGTTCAGTTGCAGAAGAGAAATCCTCCAAACGCTTCTGTTCCCAAAGTGATGGGAGATTTGGGGTGTAATCCTTTTCTTTGAGAGCATTAGGAAGTAGAAAGTTATCACTGCTGAAGGATTGGTTTGTGTTCATCTATTTTCCATTTCACCCGAAACTCTTCTGTGGAGGGGGGATATACAGGATTTTTTGTTGTTATCAAAATTTTTCTGCTTCTGTTTTTTTAAGAAAAACTTCTTTGCTTTCGTTTTTAGTGCTGGCAAAAAAGAGACTCGCGATCAGAAACTCTTTATTCAAGACTGAACAGATCAAACTCAGGAGCCCCTAACACATACTCCTTGGCATCCGTCACTGATCACCAAGAGCAAGGCTGTGTGACAGAGGTGGGTATGGTGCTTTTCTCTCCATGCAGAGGGTCGGTGTGGTAGGAAGTCTTAGTAGATGCCATTAGCGACGATAAGGATGAGGAAGGGGATTAAGGATGAGTACGGGCACAAACACAGAGTTTGGAGCTCTGATTTAGCAAAGACAGCAACCCTGTTGATTTTCTCCTGGAGAATTCAGTGTGGTCTTGGTCAACATGTTCTGCCTTATGATTATTGCTGTGCTCTGTATGACTGCAAGTTTAGGGTTTCTACATTCTGCTCACAAGCATACTGAGAAAGGGAAGGTGCTTCCTTGTTTTTATATGGAGACAGAGAAAATGGAGGTGTAAGCAGAGAGGAATAGGTGTGCCCTTCTGTTTGCAGAAGACCTTAGTGACTGAGCAGTGACTGCCAAGAGCATCCTGGCCTGTATCAGTAATGTCATGGTAAGGATTAGGCAAATATCCCGTACTGGACACTGTTGAGGGCCCACCTTCAGTGCTGGGCTCATTTTTTGGCTTGCCAACACCAAAAAGACCTTGAGGGGTGCTGGACTGTGTTCAGAGAAGGGCAGTAGAGCTGGTGAAGGGTCTGGAGCACAAGTTTTGTGAGGAGCGGTTGAGGAAGCTGGGATGTTTTGCCTGGAGAAAAGGAGGCTGAGGGGAGACCTCACTCTCCCTGAAAAGGATGGTGTAGCCAGGAGGGAGTTGGCCTCTTCTCCCAAGGAACAGGCCATGGGAGAAGAGGAAGTAGCCTCAAGCTGTGCCGGAGAATGGCTAGTATTGATATTAAGAAAAAAATTTTCCACTGAAAAGGGTTGTCAAGCATTGGAAGAGGCTAGCCAGGGCAGTGGTTGAGTCACCATCCCTGAAGGTATTTTAGACCCAGGTAGACATAGGGCTTAGAGATATGGTTTAGGGATGGTTCTTGTCAGAGTTAGATTGATGGTTGGACTCATGATCTGAAAGGTCCTTTCCAACCTGGGCCACTGTATGATTCTGTGACTCCAGGATCCTGCCTGGCTCTTTCCACTAGAAAGGTCAAACCTCAGGTATTCCCATGACTTCACTGATACAGGGAGCACCCAGAGCAGATTTGAGGACAGCTGGAAACACAGTCCCAGATTTGAACTAAGATTTGACAGAGTGTCTAAGGGGCAATTTAGTCTCACAGCCTTGTGCCATGGGAGAAGGAACCACAGTGGCAAAACCCAAGAAGTCAGTCAGGTTGGCAGTTGGGAAGAGACCTTGGTAATTATTGAGCTGATTTCCCAAGAGCTCTTTTTTTGTGTGTGCCTGTAATTAGGTCTGTCGAGCAACAGCATTTCTTATAACATCAACAAAAATTTCTCAGAATGATGCTTGATCATTGGGAATGAGTTGGCTGGAGAGCCTGCTAACTAACCAATGTCTCCTTCTCTCAGGCTTATTTTGGGGTCTATAGAAATTAGCAGCCTTCTCCCCCATGGGGTTTTTGCTGCCTTTTTTTTTTTTCCCCCCAAGCCCTAATAACGATGTGTTACAACATTAGGCTCTCTCAAGCTGATGAAGAAAAAAGTCTCAGTAATGAAGAGTCTGAGAGTGTGTCTAAAGCACTTGCTTTATCCCCAGCACATATTTTATACTGACAGTCGATACTTTTAACTGATCCCAAACCATGTGTGTTGCATTGCAAATCCCTCCTCAGCCTGCTCCATTCTTTCTCAGGCTAGCAGCTGAGTTAGTTTCTCAGCTTCATGTTTCTGAGCATACGGAATATGTTTTTTTTCAATTCACAGCCCATGTTTTAGGTCAGGAGGATAAAGTTTGTTCTGTGTCAAGTGAATGGTAGGGTTGGAGGAGCCACTGGAAGGATTAGGCAGCAGAACAGCTGCAGAGGATCATGTGTGGCATGATGGATTTAGCTTTTCAAGGAATCCTGTTGCCATTTTAGGGGATTGGTTTTGCCATTTCATCACTGTTTAAGGCTCATAAGTGGGCAAAAGCAGCTAAAACAGAACAAGATTTGTACACAGTCTGAGCTGGTAGCTCTGTGACTGCCTTTATGGATGCAGTTTTCTCTGGCCAGACTGAAGCAGCACAACCATGTGCCTTTTCATTCTTTCTTGGTGTCTTGGTTACCTAGACACCTTCTGCAGTTTGACCGCTCTTATCCAGTGGCAACCCCAAACAAAAAACACCAGAGCTTGTTTTACCGTGTATGCCTTGAATTTAGACTGATTTTTTAGATTCACTGGTGCTCTAGTGAGTGTGTGCTTGGAAAAAGGGTTAATAAGGCAGCTCACATCTGGCCACGTGTTTGCAGAAAACTGGCAGCAATTTTACAGTTGTGGAATTGCCCAGGTTGGAAAGGACCTTTCAGGTCATCGAGTCCAACTATCACCCTAGCTCTGACAAGCACCATTCCTAAATTGTATCTCTAAGCTCTATGTCTGCCCACCTCTTAAGTTCCTCCAGGGACGGTGCCTTAACCCCTGTCTGGGCAGCCTCTTCCAATGCTTTAAAACCCAGTCAGTGTCAAAGTTGCCCCTAATATCCAACCTAACTCTCCCCTAGAGGAGCTTGAGGCTGTTTCCTTTTGTCTCATGGCTTGTACAGCCTCTGGTAGACCAGGCTGAAATAGAAGTTACTGACTGACTGGTGCATACATGTGAACAGAGGCAGCGTGAGCTTAATTTCCTGGGAAGAGCTTAAAAGAAGAGGGGAGTGAACAAATAACAGACTTTAAAAGCTTTTTTTAATTACTTTTTTTTGTCTGGCTTGTACTCTTGTGCATGCTAAACCCTTTTGTTGTGTAGCAGCAATCCCAGAGGCCCGATCTGAGAGTGTTCCAATTGCCAGGACTCCTTGTTACCTGATTGACAGCACTGGGGATTTTACATTCATCACCAGGCTCTCTCCCAGCCCAGGCAAATGCAAGTTTCTGTACAGAGAATAGCACTAAAGTATCCTGCCAGCAGAGCCCAAGCCTCTCCCATCTGCCCACAGTGACTGTTCTGCCAAGGTCTGAGCAAGCTGATTTAGCCTTTTCCTGACTTTTTATCCTCTCGGCTTTCTGAGATTTTCACCAATGTCGTTTGCCAGACAATCTAAGGTGTTTTAAATCTGCCTTTATTTTAAGCATCTGTACCACTGGGCAATCCCAAGTTATAGGGCAGGTTGGAGTGAGTTCCCCATCTAATCACGGGACATTGAGTTGCCAGCTGCAAATGGTCTTCTAAAAAGATAGTACTAAGGATTTTGCTGTATTATAGTTCTTCTTTCCACTTTACTTATATTTTTTCTGGTTAAAAATCAACAAATAGTTGGATAATCTTAGAATTGGAAGGGCACTTTGAAGGCCATCTAGTCTAACCCATCAGCAATGAGCATGGACATCTGGCATTAAATAAGGTTACTCAGAACCTGAGCAAGTCTGGCCTTGGATGGCTCCAAGGATGGGGCCTCCACCACCTATCTGGGCAGCCTGGGCCAGTGTCTCACCATTCTTATGGGGAATAACTTGTTCCTAATGCCTCATCTAAACCTGCCTTACTCTAGTTTAATACCAGTGCCCCTTGTCCTTGTTCCATGCCCTTGCAAACAGTCCCATCCCAACTCCATTATAGGCCCCTTCAGAGAGTGGGAGGCTGCTACGAGGTCTCCCTGTAGCCTCCTCTTCTCCTCTCCTTCTCACGTTGAAATAAAATTTTTTTTTTCCTGACATACACCTGTTCTACTTAAACTGAAAGTTACTCCTGATTTCTCTCTGTTCCTTTAAGGTGAACTCCTGTTTCGTTTTGGCCTCTTTCCAGACCTCTGTTTTAGTTGAGATTTGCTTCCTTTCCTGCATCTTGATGAGTAGATGAGAGAGGCATTAAATAGATTCAGTGAAAAATGACCATCGCTGGTGTAAATGACTTTCCTCTAATTAAAAATTGAAGTCAAAATGAATTAGCTCCTCTTGAGGCTCTGCAAAAGTCAGTGCTAGCTTGGCACTATATTCATCAGTGGTTTGGAAGACCGATATATGAAAAAATATCACAGAAAATTTGGTACCTCAGAGGATGCTAATGAAAGGGAGAGATTCTAGTGGCAGCATATTCATATGGCCTAGATTTTAGATGTTAAGGACTCTTGACTAGTGATGAATCAGAATTTTCTGTCAAGAAATGAAAGCAGAACCACTTAATCTAAAAATTTGTCATCAGCTCTAGCCACTTGACCAGAACAATAGTGATTGCACTCAGTTCCACACTACAAATTCACAGCACTGATCTGTCCCAGGATCACAACATGCTGTAAAAATGTGGGTGGCCAGAGCAGGTGTACCTTAATTTCCCCATTTTTCTACCAGAGAAGACATGGACTTGCAGTTATTAAGCAGCTTCTGTGGAGTTATGCAGTGAGACAGTGGCAGAGGAAACCAGATCCAGCGGCTCTGATTTTGCTGTTCTGGACACATAGGCATTCAATCTTAATGAAAAGCCTAGAAAAGTTGTGTCTGGCAACATGGGACAGTGTCTCACCTCCCTCATGTGGAAGAACTTTTTCCTAATGTCTGTTCTAACCCTGTCCTGCTCTAGTGCACCCCTCGTCCTATCATTAAATGTCCTGGCAAACAGTCCCTCCCCAGCTTTCCTATAGGCCCCTTCAGGTACTGGGAGACTGCTGTGAGCTCTCCCCACAGCCTCCTCTTCTCCATACTGAACAGCCCCAGCTCATCCTGTCCTCATAGCAGAGCTGCTCCAGCCCTCAGTCATCCTTGTGGCTTTTCTGGACCCTCTGCAGCAAGTTGATGAATCCCATCTATTTCATGGGTTTATTGGTTTTAACCCCAGAGGTATTAGTCATGTACCAAGGACATTTTGCAGAGCAGATAGTTATTTCTGGGAAATAACTATGTCTTGGGTCACTAAGCAGTTGTTTTGTTTGCAATGTCTGAATATCTGATTGTTCTCTTGTAGAAATGGCAGAGCATCGGCTGTGCAGCAGCAGTGAGAGAGACTGACACTGGGACAAGTCTCTTCTGGTTTCTTCTCCACAACAGCTGGTGCTTCTGCATATTCATTGGATGGTAAGGCAGGATGTCAAGAACAGTGACAGAGTTTGGCCTGATCCTGTTGTTTTTTTCTGCTGACATTTGGGACTTGGAATCACCATGACAACGTTGTAACACTTCCAGCAACACTTGCCTGCAGACCAAGGGGAAACTGGGAGTGGGCAAGAAGGTCAATGGTTGAGTCTGACAGGATCGAAAGTTGCACCTGCAGCAAAAGAGCTGTGGAAAAGCTATCAGTAGGACAAGAAGATGAAATTCCCCTTCTATTGGCTTCTCGTTGAGCAGGCACAGTGACTTTTTATTCTCAGATACTTGCTCTAAAAACTCTTTTGGTTATGGCTACTGATCCGACGTGATTGGGTGCGCAGCAGGTTTGGAACTCATGACTGGATATACGATGTTGCGGAATGGGGGAGTGGGGAATGGAGGCCAACCCTGGGTGTTGAGGTGGTCCAGTCGGATCCGGCTCACCTGGCTTAGTTTCACCCTCTTCATAATCCTCGTCTTCTTTCCCCTCATTGCCCACTACTACCTGACCACCATCGATGATGCAGATGATGCAGGCAAGCGCATCTTTGGCCCCCGGACCGGCAATGAGCTGTGCGAGGTAAAGCATGTGCAAGACCTGTGTCGCATCCGTGAGTCAGTCAGTGAGGAGCTGCTCCAGCTGGAGGCCAAGCGGCAGGAGCTCAACAGTGAGATTGCCAAGCTCAACTTGAAGATTGAGGCCTGCAAGAAAAGCATTGAAAATGCCAAGCAGGACCTGCTGCAGCTGAAGAATGTCATCAGCCAGACTGAGCATTCCTACAAAGAGCTGATGGCTCAGAACCAGCCGAAGCTCTCTCTGCCCATCCGGCTTCTGCCAGACAAAGACGATGCGACCTTCCCCTTGCCAAAATCCAGCCGTAACTGCAGGCTGCACAACTGCTTTGACTACTCACGTTGCCCATTGACGTCTGGCTTTCCAGTCTATGTCTACAACAGTGATGATTTCCCTTTCGGTAGTTCCTTAGACCCTTTAATTAAACAAGCCTTTGAGGCAACTGTCAGAACTAATGTTTATGTTACTGAAAATGCAAATATTGCTTGCGTGTATATAGTTTTAGTGGGGGAAATGCAAGAGCCCGTCATGCCAAAACCTACTGAACTAGAGCAACAGTTGCACTCTCTGCCATATTGGAGGACTGATGGACACAACCATCTCATCATCAATTTATCGAGGAAATCTGAAACGCAGAACTTCATCTACAACATCAGCACAGGGCGTGCCATGATTGCCCAGTCTACCTTTTACGACATGCAGTATCGCCCAGGGTTTGATATTGTGGTATCTCCTCTGGTCCATGCTATGTCTGAACCTAACTTCCTAGAAATCCCACCCCAGGTGCCGGTCAAGCGTAAGTATCTGTTCAGTTTCCAGGGGGAGAAGATTGAGTCTCTCAGATCTAGCTTGCAAGAGGTTCGCTCTTTTGAAGAGGAAATAGAAGGGAACGCCCCAGCCGATTACGACGATCGGATCATCACCACCTTGAAGGCTGTTCAGGACAGCAAGTTGGACTTTGTTTTGGTGGAGTTCACCTGTAAGAACCAGCCTAAGGCGAGTCTGCCCACTGAGTGGGCTCTGTGTGGAGAAAGGGATGACAGACTAGAGCTACTGAAGCTATCTACTTTTGCACTGATAATCACCCCAGGGGACACCCGTTTAGTGATCTCTGCCGGGTGTGCCATGAGACTGTTTGAGGCTCTGGAAGTTGGAGCCATCCCAGTGGTTCTTGGAGAGCAAGTTCAGCTACCTTACAACGATGTGATCCGGTGGAACGAGGCAGCCTTAATCATACCAAAGCCACGTATCACAGAAGTGCACTTTCTTCTGAGAAGCATTTCTGACAATGATCTCCTTGCAATGAGGAGACAGGGCCGCTTCTTGTGGGAGACCTACTTCTCCACTTCTGACAATGTCTTCAGCACAGTCTTAGCTGTGATAAGGACTCGAATCCAAATCCCAGCTGCTCCTATCAGAGAGGAAATTGCTGTGGAGATTCCTCACCGCTCTGGCAAAGCTGCTGGTACAGATCCCAATATGGCGGACAACGGTGACCTGGACTTGGGGCCTGTGGAAACAGAACCACCCTATGCATCTCCCAAATATCTCCGCAATTTCACCCTCACTGCAATGGACATCTACAGGAACTGGAATTCTGCTCCAGGGCCTTTCCACCTCTTCCCCTATACTCCCTTTGACCCTGTTTTACCGTCAGAAGCAAAATTTTTAGGGTCTGGGACTGGATTTCGACCAATTGGTGGAGGAGCAGGTGGTTCTGGAAAGGAGTTCCAGGCTGCTTTGGGTGGCAACGTCCCTCGGGAGCAGTTCACAGTGGTGATGTTGACTTATGAGCGGGAGGAAGTGTTGATGAACTCCCTTGAAAGGCTCAATGGCCTCCCATACCTAAATAAAGTTGTGGTGGTGTGGAACTCTCCCAAGCTTCCCTCTGAGGATCTGCTGTGGCCAGACATCGGTGTCCCAATCATGGTAAGAAAGAAGTGGCTGTTATGGTCTGGCTTCCTGATGGGGTCTTGGAATTGAAGTTGGCTCTTTAGTAGCTTGTCAGGATCCATCTCAGGTGGCTGTAGCTCATCTGAATGCTTTATCAGTGGAGAAAACCTAGGGGCTTACAGGTATGATCTGTTTTAGGTGTTTGCACAAGGATGTCATGGCTGGTACTCTAGAAATGCCTGCTTCTCTTTGCCATCTTTAGAGGGAACTTATGTGAAATTTGAATTGCCATCACAACATGGCATTTGGTGACCTTTGGGCCATGAAATATAGGAAGTGTTACACAAAGGAGCCAAATGTTGAAAATATGGGATATTTAGAGTTGTCAGGTATTCACGATTGCTTGTTTGGAGCCTAATATGAATGTTGAGGTTTAAAGCCAGAGGTTCTTGCTTATCGAAAAGTTTTGCTTGAGCTCTTTAAGTGATGCATTGTGATGACAGCTGGCACCTTATAAATACATAAGTAGTGGAAGTAGTGGCTGTTTCTGCACTTTAGCAGATAAATCTTTTATTAAAACAAAAGAGGTACCCACTGAAGTTGTGCCTACTGCAGAAGTCTCATTACAAGGGATGGCAGAGAAAGAAATAGTGGTCAGGGCCAACATCACCATGAGAGCTTCTGTGTTCCAAAAGCTGTAACTTAGTTTTGCTTAGCTTAGAGTAGTTCTGCTTCTGAGTCGAAACTGTAGAAGTGACACCTTCGAAGAATGATTTGAGTTGAAGGGTCCTCCAAGAACATCTAGTTCTAGTCCCTCTGCCCTGGACAGGGACACTTCCCACTAGATTGGGTTGCTCAAAGGTCCATCCAACTTGGCCTCATGCCCAGCTATCACTTGCATATTGACGATGTGGATTGTAAGGAGTTAATTTTCCCTCTAAATTACTACTTACGTGTGTATTTATTTTAGGATTTCTCTGCCATCCCAGCTTAATTTTCTGCCCTGATAGTTGTTAATAATCAGTATTACATATAAATCTCCACGTGGCCTTGTAAACAACCCAGGTGTAGAGCCACTAACAAGATGCAACACTGTGTTGTCTCAATCTCAATTTGTTGTGTTTAGAGGACAAACATAACGGTAATGCCTTATGAATTAAGGAAGGGGAAAATGAAAGAGGGAGATGGTGCCTAAGTTGGCAAACAAGCTTTATGCCTCACACAAAGAGATTCATTGATTTAATATTTCTTTATGTTGTTATTGTTATGAATAAATCCTTCTCACATTTAAAAAGCCCTCAGTCTGGGGACAATGAGGAGAGAAAATTGCTGGGACAATTGCCAACTGATCTTTCACTTTAGTTTCAATGCACACTTGAATTCTGCAAAATCTGTGCGTGCAGGCGACTGAAAAATCAAGTATTCCACATGAGCTGGAGAGAGAGGGATTGTTCTCCTTGGAGCTGCTAATGGGGATTATTTGTGTGAGATTCATAGGTTTCTGTTGATGCCTATTGACACCTTTTATTTTAACTCTGCTCTCGTCTGTGTGTCTGTTGGTTTGGTGCCCCTGCTCGTTTTTTTGGGGACTTTGACAAACACATGTTGCATTCAAAGATCACACTGGGGTGTGGGTGCTGTGGGATACATTTGGTCCTGCTCAGTTCAAGAGGAGGAAATGATCTCTTTGTCTGTTTTGGAAAGCTGGATCATTACATGTCCAAGTGCCAGGGAATGGCACAGTGAGCTTCTGCTGGGGTCCATTCCAAAGGATCTTATTGGTCTGATACTGCTTTCTTCCTATTTTTTTAAACTCCATAGACACTTTGCTGCCTCCAGGCATCCATCCCACCAAAGTGCTTGTTGCCAAGTCCATATCCAGCTGAGTGTTTAAATCATGTTGAGAGACTGTAGTCTTCTTCTACAGGGATGGTTTGATGTGGTAACAATATAGAAACTTAACTGGGCTTCATCAGGCAGTGACAGGGCCTAAGATAAGTCTCTTTTCCTAGGTTTGTACTTTTCTCCCAAGAAACAAATCATAGGTCAAGTGCAAATGACCTCAAGTTGTACCTGGGCAGGTTAAAGATGGATATTAGGAATAATTTCTTCACTGAAGGGATTATCAAGCATCAGAAGAGGCTGGCCAGGGCAGTGAGTGAGACACTATCCTTGGGATTATTTCAGAGATGGGCAGGCAGAGCTTGGAGATACGGTTTTGGGATGGTTCTTATCAGAGTTGAGTTGATGATTGGATGCAGTGATCTGAAAGGCCCTTTCCAATCTGGGCTGTTCTATGACTGTGTGATTCTATCTGCTGTGATAAAGGGCACTGAGTGCTGTGGGTGCCGGGATGTGGTTCCATTTGAGCCTCAGTGGGTGAGATGTGAGATGTGCTAGTCGGGGGAAGACAGGTGAGTACATGAGGTTGGCAAGAAACACAAGCCTTTACATGTCAAAAGAAACTGCAGAGCTATGAAACGGATTTCCATATGGAGAAAAAAAAGTGTCTTTTGATGAGGAATATACAATTCTCTCAGATCTTGAAGCAGGTGCTGCATGTGCGATGAATTTATTCCCAGTATCATTGGAGTTCAAAGAACTGTTGTGTTCAAGTCCCAGAGCATAGAACCATCCAGACTTAGGGTTGGGGCATGGGAGAAAAGTGGACAGGGGTGGATATGGGTGTCCCCTCCTTGTGACTGAAGTAGATCCAGGCACCATCAGACTACAGGAATTGGTACAGTAGCCGCACATGTGCATCACCGTAGTCTGTAATCTAAGCATCCAAAGCCAGAGGGTTATTGAAGACAACTGCAGCCTCATGAGATGTGCAGCACAGCAATGTGTCTGGTGTGTCCTGGGCTGAAAGAGCCCTTGGAAACATAATCACAGAATCACAACTGGTCAGGGATTGGAAAGAACTCTGGAGATCGTTTAGTCCGACCTCCTGCCAGAACAGAGTCACTCAGAGCAGGTCACACCAGAACGCATCCAGGCAGGGTTTAAATGTCTCCAGAGACAGAGACTCCATCACTCTGGGTGGCCCGTGCCTTCTCATATTTATTTGGAACTTCCCATGTTTCATTTTGTGCCACTTCCCTCTTGTCCTGTCCCTGGGCACCACTGGACACATACTGGTCCCTTCCTCCTGACACTCCCCTTTCAGCAGTGGTAAAATCTCCCTCAGCCTTCTTTTTTTCCGGACCCAAGTCCCTCAGCCTTTCTTCATCAGGGAAATGTTTTAGTCCCCAAATAATCATTTTTGTGTTTTTCTGAGTCACACCGATGTACTGCTGGTGCTCCACGGCACTGGAGATCTGGGGCTATGTGCTAGGAGAGTACCCCAAAGGAGAGCTGAGCATCCTCCTTTAGGTCAACCCACATGGGTTGACCTTAATTCATTGATTAATTCCTTGTAAATTCATTAGCAAACTCTGCTGCTTCCTTGCAGTTCTGTCTTCCAAAGCATGTTATGTGATTTCTATTCCCGGGTGAGCTGGGAGTTAATCAAGAGCAAAGCTCAAAGCTGCATTTGATCTATGAGTCTTTCATGGGGAATGAGATAAACAGGGCTACAGAATATATTTGATTTTTTAAAAACTTTTACTTAAATATAGATATCTCACAATGGCATAATTTCCTAAAAAATCAGTAGGATTCTTGAGCTGCACACAAGTCTCTGATAACATATTCTGTCCCTGTACTGATCTTGAAGAAAGCAGATGGAAATATAATTTGATGTTGTGTATTCAGTGCTGCCCCTGGAACAGTTGTAGGTAGATTACCCTCTAACTTAAAGCATCTTTGTGCTATAGTTGAGCTGTTAAATAGTATCCCGGTGAAAAACAGGATGTGAGAAGTCTCATTTGGGCAAGCTTGAAAACTTGCTTTCTTCAAGTGTTTGTAGCAATTCTGCTGTGTTAGGGGAACTTCATCAGGCAGAAGAGCATGGAGAGCATGACCGTACCAACAGTGGTGTTACAACCATTGCTTAAATTCTGAGCTCCTCCCTACAGGATTTAAACAGTGTTGAAGATGCCAAGCACAAGAAGTTCAATAGGGCCAAGTGCAAGGTCCTGCAGGTGACTTGGGACAATCTCAAGGTAAATCTGGTGGGACTGAATGATCTTTAAAGTCTTCTTCAACCCAAATAATTCTATAATTCCTCCTACAAAAAGTCCACAGCACCTGGCAAAGTCACAGTATGCTCAAAGAATTAAAAACTTTTCAGGCCACTGGTGCCTGACAGGTTTGTTCCTCTCAAGGATGAGACCATCCTGTCCATGTCAGTGTGATACTGCTGCTCTTTCCATTCTCATAGGGGAGAAAAGAGGAAAGGAATTTGGATTAAACCTCCACAGGTGGAAAGGCTGTGCTAGGGTTTCAGTGAGGTGGCCATACTGGGCCACTGCTCCCACGAAGAGTATCTGATTTGATCCTGGGATGGAGATTTCCACCTTCCCCTTTCGGCTTCTGCGCACTAAAGATCTCTAAACAGCAACGATGAGAAGAAACAAAAATCTCACTCTCTGCTTTTCAATTCCCTGCTGGGCATTTCGTCTGCCTGAATGGAAGTGAAGGGAAACAAATGAAACCAAACACTCAGGCAGCCACACATCTCACCCACGCAGCCAGTGATCAGACATACCCGGGAAGATTCCAATCCTGCTGTGCATTACCATGTGCTCAGCACCAGTGTGCTGTTGCTCTCTGGTTCCTGTAGGGCCACTGCTTGTGACTCCTTGGTAAACTTGCAGCATAAATTAGCAGAATGGAATGTATGAAGGCTGGAACAGCATCTCTCCTACAAGGACAAGCTGGGACCGTCCCTCTTGTTTGGCCTGGAGAAGTGAAGACTGCAGGAAGACCTCATAGCAGCCTCCCAGGACCTGAAGGGGCCTACAGGAAAGCTGGGATAGTGCTGTTTGCAAGGGATGAGAGAAAATGGTTTGAAATAGAGCAGGGCAGGGTTAATTTAGACATTAGGAAGTTCTTCCCTGTGAAGGTGGTGAGGGTTGCCCAGAGCAGTAGTGAAGGCCCCATCCCTGGAGATGTTCAAGGCCAGGCTTGATGAGGGTTTGAGCAACCTGATCCAGTGCAAGATGTCCCATGCTTACTGCAGGGGGTTGCACTATATCATCTTCAAAGGCCCCTTCCAACTCAATGCAGTCCATGATTCTATGATTTAAATAAACCCAGTACGTGGTTTAGCAGCTCTTCAAATTTTCCTGAGCCAGGTCACCACCTATTGTTCACCCTGCTGTGAGCAATACATGGCTTGAGGCAGAGGAGCAGGATTAATTTTCCTCTTTCTCCTCTGATTTTATTCCTAAAAATCCTGAACAGCACAAGTTACTCCAGGAGAGTTTGTTTTAATATCTTTAGTCTGTGTTTCAGAAAGGTGCCAGTGCTGCACCCTTGATTTGATGGGGAAAGCATGGAACTCCAAGCTGTGAGGCGATTTAAGCAGCTTGCTCTCAGAGCAGCCTCAGATCCTCTAATGCAGCAATTAAATTAGCCATTTCCTTTTCACAAACTTCCTTAAAGCCCCCTAGGAGTTGCAGTCAAAGCCAGGAAAGCAAACCTTGTGTACATAAGCTCCCCCTTATCCCCTCTTCTACCCGCGTTTCTCAGCCTGTGGATCAGGCTATGGAGACTAGTAATCAGAAAAGGGAAGACTCAGGAGGACTTTAGATTTGGGTATAATCTTAATTTTAAAAAATTCTTAGCCTATTGTATGTACCCTGTGTCTCCTTCATTTAACGTAGTATCAACAGCTACACAGAGCTGCCTTCAAAGGGCTCAGGATGGGAAAAAAGAAAGAGAAATAAAGGCAGTGTTTCATGGAAATCAGTGTTTCAGCTTCAAACACTTTTTTAATCAGGAAGACCTTCTTGTTCTCTGCAACACTCTGAAAGGTGGATGTAGCCACGGGGAGTCAGGCTCCCAAGGAGCAAGCCATGAGACAAGAGGATGCATCTTCAAGTTGCACCAGAGGAGAGGGATATTAGGGAAAAATTTTCCACTGAAAGGTTATCAAGCATTGGCACAGGCTGCCGAGGGCAGTGGTTGGGGCTTCATCCCTGGAAAGGTACTTAAGAGGTGGGAAGACAAGAAGCTTAGAGGTATGGTTTAGGGCTGGTTCTTGTCAGAGCTGAATTGATGGTTGGACTCAATAATCTGAAGGGTTCATTCCAGCCAAGGTGATTCTATGATTCAGGATTAAACCTTATTCAGATCAAAACTGTATTTTCACTACCCAAACTTCCAGCTCCGTTTTCTATTCTGTGTGTGTTTGGGTCTGTCAGGGGCTGGAAAAGCCCTGCGGCACTTTGCTCTCTCCTCTTCCTCCTGGGTTAGGTGGCAGTGAGTGTGCCTGGAGGCATTATGTAGCAGTTTAGCCGCGTTCACTGCCAGTGCCAGCTCCTGTGGCTTTCAGCAGTGACTAATCCTTTCCTTCGCCTTTGTTAGAGAGTAAGTCTCTGGCTTTGATCTCTGCAGCCAGCTCCAGTGGCATAATGTCCTTTCCCGCTGGCTTGGTGGCCAGCTGAGAGAGCTCATTCAATTAAGCTGCTTGTTTAGGAAGGAATAATCTTTGGAAAATTTTTAATCCGGAAGCGTCACTGCATCTGCAGACCTGACTGGTTGGCTGGCCACCCTGTCACTTGAAATGCCACTTGTTAATCGGGAGCACACGTGGAGGGAAATGCTGTCACAACTTTCCATTCTGTTAGTGTGTCTGTACTGTGCTGTACTTGTGAGTGAAAGATGATGCCTTGAATTTGCCCATCCCATCTGGCAGAAATCACATAATCATAGAATGGTTTGTGTTGGAAAGGACCTTAAAGATCATCTAGTTACAACCCCCCTTCCATAGGCAGGGACACTTCCCTCCCAATAGATCAGGTTGCTCAGTGCCTTGTCCAGCCTGGCCTTAAACACCTCCAGAGAGGAGGCATCCATGACCTCTCTGGGCAGCCTGTTTCACCACCCTCACCATAAAGAATTTCTTTCTTATATCTAGTTTGAATCTCCACTCTTCCAATTTACATCCATTATTCCTAGTCCTTCCATCACATATCCTATTAAAAAGTCCTACCCCTGCCTTTTTGCAGGCCCCCTTCAGGTATTGATTAGCTACTATGAGGTACCCCTGTTCTTGTCAGAGTTGGGTTGATGGTTGGACTTGATGATCTGAAAAGGTCTCTTCCAACCTGGGCCATTTTATGACTATAGTCAGGAGGAATCAAAGATAACCACGTGCACATGGGTGTGGGAAGCTACAGGTTTGCTCCCAGAAGGAAAAACTCAGGCTCTGCTTTCCATGACAAAATCACCTTGGTTCTAAGCACTGAGTCACTTTACACAAGAAATTTGCATCATCTCTGTGTTAAATTGGCCCCATCCAGTTCACCAACTTTACCAGCTGTGCATCACAGGTTTACGAGTTAAATTTCTCCAAGAGAGCATTTTTATAAGGCAGGGCAATGCTGCAGGAATATGCGTGTGCTGCTCTTGGGTTCATAGCACCCTCTACTGCTGACAGTTCTGGAGAGGAGAGTTCATTCTTCTCCAGTCCCTGCAAATTTTGTTGTCACAGTATCTGTTTTTACCATCATGTAGGCAAAATGAAAGGAACAAATGTGCTGCTTAGTTTACCTGGGATGCTAAAATCCAGATGCTTGTCACCGTGGGGCCCAAGCAAAGGCACAGCCATGCATGAATGTATGCTGATAATGTTACAAGCTGTGCTGACTTCTTGGGGATTTGCACTCTGAATATTAACACAGACACCCTTGGAATATTCTGCTGTTGCTGCCTAAAACCAGAGCTTAATTGTCTCCTGTACCATATGCTGGTTTGTCAGAGCTTTTTCCATAGAAAAAGCATTGCTGTAGCATCAGCTCCCTGAATTTCTTTGGCTTAGGAAGCAGCTAATGGGATCAGTAAGCAGGAGGATATTACTTTGGGGCATTCGGAAAGAAAAAAGAGGGATGAACGTGTCCTTGTTCTCTATGATCTACTTAAAACGAGTGGTTTTTCTCACACATAAAAGCTTGGAGATGTCGTGAGGGTCAGTCCCCTGGTGCTGAAGCTTTTAAACATCAACAGGAAGGCTGTTTGTACATCTTTAAAACTCTTCCCAGTCTGGAGCAGGCTCTGTCTCAGCAGCTCAGGGACAGTAATCTTAGGACTTGGCACCAAAGTCATTACAGCAACAAAATGCCACATTGTTTTCTCCAGGGCTGGATTCCTGCTGTGTTAAAGGTTTATGTGGCAGTGTGCATGTGCCTCTTTAAATAACAAGAGAATATCACAGAATCCCAGCATGGTCGGAGCTAGAAGGGACCTCTGGAGATGATCCAGTCCAGCCCCCTGCCAGAGGAGGTCACACAGGAATGCATCCAGGTGGGGTCTGAATGCCTCCAGAGAAGGAGACTGCGCCACCTCTCTGGGTAGCCTGTGCCAGGGCTCTGCCACCCTCACAGTGCAGAAGTTTATCTTAAGGAGGAACTTCTCATTTTCAAATTTTTGCCCACTCTCTTTTCTCCAGTCCTTGGGTGCCACTACCCCATCCCCTAACAACCACCCTTTCAGTATTTGTGAGCAATGATAAGATCTTCCTCTCAGCCTTCTTTTTTTCCAGACTGAACAGCCCAAGTCCCTCAGCCTTTCTTAATCAGAGAGATTTTCCAGTTCCCTCATCATCCTGGTGTCCCTTTATTGTCCCCTCTCCAGCAGTTCCCTGACACTATGTAGTATCCCCATATTGTTCCATACAGGGAAACCAGCTTTTGGAAACTGAACATGTAGTTGCATTTTGTGTATTTATTTCCTTCTTTTCATTCTTTGTGATTTCCTTATTCTGTATCTTACTTAGTTCAAATGGCACCATGTGTTGACATCCAGTTCACTGCAAGCTATGCCCATTTTCTGATACAGTCCTGGATATTTCATTTCCTTTGGTGCATGCTTTTAACTGTCTTGGTAGAGACAGTAACTGCTGGGGAAAATTACCCGATTGAGCATTCTGTACAGGTTTGCTTTATTTGTGAAGCCAAGCCTTGTCTCCTGAAGTAGCTATAACTTGATGCAGTACCACAAGTAGTAGATGGGCACCCAGGCAGAGAAGACTGAGCTGTCACCAAGTTTGTGAATTTGACTTTGGCTTGTGGGTATTACATAGATGGGTCAGAAGAAAATCTGTGACATCAAAGTCTGCTACAATCAAAGAGACCTCACAGGGCATAGGAACATCAAGGAGACAACTGTGAACAAGATGAAAAGGTTATAAAGAGGAAGGTAGCTCTTGAACACAAGGTCGGAGCAAGAGATGAAGAGCAGGGAAGAACTTTTAATCACTCTGTTTGCTCTTATGTGTCCGCTGTACTCCCCAAGCTCCATGAAGTTGATCAGCAAAGACACTGCAGCTGCCAAATGGAAGACAGCGACTTATTCCAAAGATTACCAATAGGCAGCACAGCAGCCCCAGTATAATTCACCTCAGGATCAGTCTCTTACCCTTTTTCCCCATAGTACCTGCTTGTTTGTGGTGAGGAAGCGGATGCTGCTCTCCCTTATCTAAATTTTTCTTCAATTTCTTAAAATCCAGCTCTGCTCTTAGTGATAAAGTATGATGGATCTCCCTGCCGTGCTGTGCATGTGGAATATCTTCCATCTCCTGAAACAGACCATAACCAAGAAACTAAAGGTATCTTGCAAATAAGCCAGAGGGAAACTGAGGCACGGAGAGCAGAAAATTAAACTCTATTTTTGAGAGGTTTTGTAGGGAAGGAAAACAAAGGGGGTATTTTTGACAGCGGACAATGAAAGCATTTTGGGCAGGGAGGTGAAGTAACTTCCATGTGAAGGGATTAATTGTGGCTTTGTTCTTTGGAGCCCTGGCTGTTGGAAAACATTCCTTAACTCTACAGTGAGGGATAGACCCATCTCTTACTGAGGGAGAAGAAAGCAAACGGAGTAAGAAAAACACTTTTTTGAGGAATGTAACAGCTTTAAGATGAATAATTCTTTGGAATAAGAGTCCTTTTCCTCTTGCTTTGGATGCAGGTGATGAAGCAAATTGGTTTCAAAACACTGGTAATTATTGGCTTGATTTTATTAGAAATCTTTAAAAGGAAATCGCTTTTAATTATACCTCATTTCTTTGGATTCTGTAATTTCTAACACATGCTGATTCTTAATTCCCAACCCATGCTGTGGGTTGTGGGAGGTGATGATGGTGGTCTGTATTCATCCCAACTGTGTCTTTGTCAGTAATGTCTTAATTAGCTCCTGATGGAAGTATTTGTTCCCCCTGATTTTAATTTACTTTTTAATTGACCAGCAGGAGAGCTTTAACTAGGTCTCCAAGTAGTAAAATTTTCAGGACAAGACAAGCTTTGAAGAACACAAAACTGCCCACCAAAGGCTTGGAGAAAGTCATAGAATGTGTTGGCTTGAAAGGGACATTTAAAAGCCATCTAGTCCAATCCCCTGCAGTAAGCAGGGACATCTTGCACTAGATTAGGTTGCTCAAAGCCTTATCAAGCCCTGCCTTGAATGTCTCCAGGGATGGGGCCTCCACCACCTCCAGGGACAGCTTGGGCTTGTGTCTTACCATCCTCATGGGGAAAAACTTCTTCTGATGTTTCATCTAACTCTGCCTAACTCTAGTTTCAAACCGTTTCCTCTCATCCTATCACTCCATGCTCTGGCAAACAGTGCCTCCCCAGCTTTCTTATAGGCCACTTGAGGTACTGACAGGGCTCTAGAAGGTCTCTCCAGAACCTTCTCTTCTTTGGATTGAACAGCCCCAACTATCTCAACATGTCCTTGTAGCAGAGGTGCTCCAGCCCTTGGATCATCCTCATGGCCTCCTCTGGACCCTCTACAACACGTCCATGTCCTTCCTGTGCTGAGGGCTTCACAATTGGAGATGGTGGTCTTCAGGATGAAAGCAGGCTGGTACGGGAGATGGACCAGGTGAAGCAGGGTGCAGACAAGATTCTCTAAAAATTGAAGTCTGTGAGGAGAAGATCCTCAGAAACCCGTCTGGAGCTTGTATCCTGGCTCTGTCGTGTCAAATGAGAAAGCATTTGATACTTACTGAAGCAAGATTTGCATTTTTGGTGAAACTATATTTCCTCTTTCAGAGTAATATTCCCTCTTTATTCTCTGCTATTCTTGAGACTGGAAATTGCTCTTCTCCATGAGCTGTACTGTTAGAACAACAATGAGACATAAAATGCTGAATAGGGAGTCGTGGTACTTATCTACTAGTTCTTCTAATGTTACATAAAAGAACTCTCATCTCTAGGTAATGGATTTGAGAACAGGCACACTGGCAGAAAGCTGGTCTTCATTTCATCCTGACCTAGAGGTTGTGGAGTCTCCTTCTCTTGAGACATTCAAAGTCTGCCTGGATGCATTCCTTTGTGACCTGATCTAGGTGTTCCTGCTCCAGCTGGGGTATTGGACTAGGTGATCTCTCAAGGTGTCCCTTCTAGTTCCTGACAATCTATGATTCTGTGATCTCAGCCTTCTCATCCTGTCATTACCCAGAAAGCTTAATGTCTGGAAAAAAACCTGGAAGCCCAAAGTGGGTTTGCCTGCCTGAGTGCTCATTATGGTTGCTGCTCCCAGACATGTAAGCATTCATAAATTCTCTGTCCTCTTCCCTACAAGAAAATAATCTACCTGATAACTTGATGGCTTCTTGGCTCTGCTTATATACTGAGATTATAGACCAGCTATTTTAGTAGCTGCTCGGCAGGTTTAATAGTCTGACCCCGCTTTCCTTCCTTCGTTGGTTGAGATACAATCTTCATTTTGATGTCTTCAGCACCCAGATATCAATCTGTTTCAGGATGGGCCACAGCAGCTTTTAAGTGCTGAAGGTCATCACCAAATGTTGTTAGATGTAATGTATTCCAAACAAGAATAACCCTATCTGCTCCGCTAGGCATTTTGTTTTGTTCCTGTAGTGGAAATCCTGCTTGACAGATCCTGAGTGGAAAGAGGAGGAACCTGCTGAAGTAATTGCATAATAGTACTGAGGATCTGCAATAATGGAAGTCTCTGTTAATTAATGCAGCTGGGCTACTAGCCAAAGAGCAAAGTGTGGAAAGATAAAGCTCACTTAGTGAACAGAGAGAAAATAATTCCAGTAATCCCCTGAGACCACATCCCTTGGGTTTCCATTACATTCTTTCTCTACTGGAGTTCTGATTCTCCGTTATGCATTTCTCTACCTCTAAGATGGATGTTGCTGTTTTTTCCATCCCTTTGATGCCCATGACCTGGTATTGCACAGCCCTGGATGGCTTGCCAAGAAGAGGGATACCTCAAGGGTGCTTCTCCACTGCTGTGCTGACTTCTATGTGCTCTCCATCTTGCAGATGAGATGTGACAGCTTCTCTCCCATCTATCCTTCAGCTCTCGGTCCATTTGCTGCCAGACTTCTCAGTGCGAACCAAGGGACTAGCACTGTGTCTTTTCCAATGAAATTACAAGTGCAAAAATTAGCTAGTGGAGTCTTGTCCAGAATCAAGGACTGAGAGATATGTGGGCTTCAATTCTTTAGAAGGTTTTGAGTTTTGCTTTCTTTTTTTTTTTCTAATAAGGTCAGGCCATTGAGTTTGTGCTCTTTCTTAGGCTCTTGTGTGGCTCTTCCAGGCTCTCATGTATAGAATCCTAGACTGGCAGGGATTGTATGAGACTTCTGAAGATCATCCAGTCCAAGTCCCTGCCAGAGCAGGGTTACCCAGAGCAGGTCACAGAGGAATGGGTCCAGGTAGGATTTGAACGTCTCCTAGAGGTGGAGACTCCACCACCAATTTGGGCAGCATGTGGCTCTGCCACCTTCACAGAAAAGAAGTTCTTCCTCATGTTGAGATGGAGTTTCCTGTGTTCCAGTTTGTTGAATATTTTTGTCAAAATACAGTCAGACTTTCTTGGTGTGTTCCTCTGTGAGCTGGTTGGGTTTTTCTTTTTTATCTGCACAGGCTGTATCGCATAGTGTTTTGGTGATTGGCTCAAGTACAGAAACAGGGTAGTCCTGGCTGTTGGTTCTTTCCTGGGCTGTTTTCACTGAGCTGCTCTGAATCTCAGAAGTAACTTGGAACACTGAGCTGCCCAAGCATCGTGCATTGGCTCCTAGCTAATTTCACTTTGACCTTTTGCATCTCTGCCCTGCGTGATGCAGTGCTAGAGTCCCTATGATACCCAGACCAGTTCCAGGAGATAAAGCTAGCTGAGAGTAGCACCCCTTCTAGCCCCATGTATTTTCAGGTTCTGTGTGCAACTGGTGGTGAGTGAGGGTAAACCAAACTCCTGTTACCTTCCAGGAGCTGGAAACAATTGAAGCTGAAAGGTAGTATCAGTTCCTAGCGCTCACTGCTTTGCAGGTCTTCTGAGCTGTTTTTATTTACCTGCCTACCTCTGGGAAGTTTTCTACCCACAAGCAGTTTGAATTCCCTATCTCTGAGCTCCAGGCACTTACATTCTACCTTGTGAGGAGAGTTAAAAGCTCTCCCTTCCCTCTTTCTGATTCTCTGCATGTTCTTGTTTTCAACAGTGAGGGATGGACAGAAGTGGCATCTCTCTGTTTTACCTGATATTAGCAAAATTACTTGGGTGCAGAAGGTGCCAGGTGAGTGTCCCTGTTTCACAAGCCCTTGGCTCTCCTTGATCTTGTCCAGGAGGGACTTGGTGTCTGGTTCGAATGGAGGCACGGGGACAGGGAAGGCTCCCTGGAGGTACATAAGAGATGGGCAGACCTAGAACTTGGAGATGCAGTTTAGGGATGGTTCAAGTCAGAGTTGAGTTGATGGTTGGACTTGATTATTTCAAAGGTCCCTTTTAACCTGTGATTCCATGAAGCAATGAGAGACAAGGTATTTAAAAATCTCAACTGCAAGTGGCAGTGTGTTAACCCAGGGATGTTCTTTGCATCCAAATAACTACGAATAATGTAAAATAAATCTAATAGGAGAACCAACTCAACAGGTATCTTTAATTGCATGGCCTCTTACTGCAGGACACAGAGAGAATAGAAGTAAGTGAAAATGTAGGCCCCTTTAATACTAAAATAAACATTCTCCTCCTTCAGCTTCTCTAGAAAAGATATGACAGCTGCACCAGTATTAAAATGAATGAACAATCAGTTTTATTTATATGGCAAGATGTTTTCTCGTCTTGGGGATCAGGAGTCCACTATCACAGATGAACAGTTTAAAGAGAGACCCAAGTGTTCACACATATTACGTGTGCAGACACAGTATCAGTTTAAGAAAAACATTTCCACTGCTATCTTCCTGTGTGGTTTTGTTCTCAGTGGGGGATAGTTTATTCTGGGGTTTTATCCTGCATTATTTAATTACTCGTATTTTAAAAATGCGTCTGTTTTACCAATTCACATGCAGCATGTGCTGCCTGTGGGTAGATTTGCTGCTAAATATCCTTCCAGCTAAACTCTTCATACCCCTGGAGATGAGTCTTAAAATAGTCTATAAATCTTCCTCATTCAGTTTCTGAAAATGCATAGTCTGGCTGGGCTGGTCCAGGATATGAAGGAGGGGGCTGTAACTGTTTTGAGGGGAAGAAGAAGCACTGGGGAAGGATCAGCAGAATAATTAATACATGAGAAAGGGGATAACAAGAAGGTGAAGAATTGCCAGGGGAATAAAAACATATAAACCAAGAGATATCGCATTGGACAGGAAGTGATTGAAGCCACCTGGTAAGAGCATTTCAGGAGAGCTTCTCGTGGGTGGACAAACAAACAAATGACTAATCTCCAGAAGAAGCCACAAGGATGATCATGGGAATTTCCTATGACAACAAGCTGAGAATTGGAGTTTTGCAGCTTGGAGAAAAGAAGGCTCTGGAGAGAACTTACAGTGGCCTCCCACTACCTGAAAAGACCTACAAGAAAGCTGGTGAGAGACTGTTTGCAAAGGCATGGAGCAATAGGACAAGGGGTAATGGTTTTAAGCTAGAGCAGGACAGGTTTAGATTAGACATTAGGATCAAGTTATTCCTCACGAGAAGGGTGAAACACTGCCACAGGTTGCCTAGAGAGGTGGTGGAGACTCTGTCTCTAGTGGCATTCAAGGCCAGGCTTGATGAGGCTCTAAGCAAACTGATCTAGTGTAAGATGTCCCTGCTCACTGCAGGGGTTGGACTAGGTGGCCTTTTAAGGTCTCTTCCAATTCACCCCAGTCTATGATTATATATGAATTTTGAGGTAAGTGCCATCAAATCAAACAAGAGACACATTCCAGAGAGTATGTACTGGGTGGGTGAGAACTGATGTCGAAGAGTACTTGAAGGAGTACAGTAGAAGTACTATCTCCTCCCTCCTGCCCTATGCCCCCCTTGGCCAGCTAGGAGAGTTGCTGGTGCTGCATTATCTGAAACCAAGTTCTCCATGGCCTGGCTGTCATCCAGGCCAGCCATAGTGGAACTGGGAGCCAGACAGGCACTTCAAGGCTGTTTTCTGGGGAGACATCAGTTGGAAGAGGAGCACAACCCCTTAAGATTGCACCTCACATGCAGGGAGTTCTTTATCTCTCTCCAGGATGGCTGTGGCCAGGTAATGTGGCTTGTAAAGGAACTGTGGACACATCTGTGACCATTTATCAGTGTCTTAGAATGGTATGGGTGAGAAGGGACCTTGAAATCCAACCCCCTGCCCTGGGCAAGGATACCTTCCACCAGACCACATTGCTCAAAGCCCTGTCCTACCTGTCCTTGAATTTCTCCAGGGATGGGATAGCTACAGCTTCTCTGAGCAGCCTGGGCCAGGGGCTCATCTCCCTCACAGCAAAGAATTTCTTCTTGGTATCTCATCTAAATCTCCCCTGTTTCACTTTAAAACCATCAGTTGTCATCTCACTGCTCCATCTCCCTGTAAAAAGTCTCTTTTCAGCTTTTCTTATAGGTCCTCATCAGGGACTGGAAAAGACTGTAAGAGACTACGTGCAAGACTCCTTAGCAGGAGTGATGTGTGTGCAGATTCACGCAGGCATAAGCAGGATAAATCATGTCTTCTTTTAACCACAGCTGCCACTGTTCCCCACTCCCTCTACACCTGAGGTGTTAGATCAGGCTAGCACTTCTTCTTTGCAAATGCAACCAGCAATGGGGGTGAGACAGATGACAAGTCATTCCAGGGAGCAGCAGCATCCTTGAAGCTGCGTATTTTTTTGGGAGGGCAGCTGTCAGAAGAGGTTTGCTCTGGCCAGCTAGAAATCCAGCAACAAGTTTTGGATGACAGACTGGGCTTCAGCAGACTATTAACATCCCCAGTTCTGGCAGGGATTGTGAGATTAGGAGAGGCTGCATATGGTAACCATACACCTGAGGTTCACTCTCTTAATGATGACTGATCCTGATTTTTCTTGTGCTCTGTGTTATCTTCACCTCATTTAACATGTTGGGGACCTCAGAAGAGAAAAGAGATGTTTGGCTGCATGATGGGAAGCCAAAGGAGCTGTCACAGTTTTACAGATGCCACCAAAAATCTCCTCATTACCTGCTAGATGCTGTTTGGGTGAATCAGGGAACCAGACCACAGTCTTTTTTTTTTTCCCTTGATTTTCTCAGTGTTTTACCACTCACTGCCTGCTCCTGGTCAAGCTGAGATGCTCCACAAAAGCTGGCAGCATGGCCATGGCTCTCAGCCCAGACCTCAGATCTCTTTGACTACCCTTACATCAAGGAAAACTACAGCAGCGCTTGTTGAAGACTATCATTGCCTCCTGAAACTACGGCATCAAACTCAACAGCCCTAGAGTCCTGCCTTCCCAGGCAGAGTTGTTTCCTCCTGCCAACCTCAACCACTACCATGAGAAAATCCTCCCAGTTTGCAGAGGACAGAAATTCATCCAGTTTCTTCTGGCCGGCAGCCTGCCTTCTAAAGCCAAAACCACAGATCCAAGCCTTGAGCTCAGCCAACAATTCTTCATTTAATGAGAAATTAAAAATATACAGCCTCTCCTGATACAGCAGGCCCCGTGGCTTGCTGCCAGGCAGAGGATAGGAGGGTAACATGGCCTTTCCACCATAACTGAGCTCTCTGGATGATGTCTTTCCTTCTCTCATTCCCAGCCCAGACCTGAAAACTCAAGGAAATGACTCCAGGATAGCATGAGATTACAGGGCATTTCTGACGAGCTGCAAATCCAGGGGGAATTACTGTCCTACATTTAAAAGCACACTGAAAGATGGTGTTAAAGCTCCTTCTAGAAAGGCCTCCAGTGCACTTAGCAGAGGGGCATTTTGTAGAAAAGTAGATGCTCTTTTGTTCATGAGTGTTTATGATAGNGCATGAGATTACAGGGCATTACTGACTGTTCCTGATGAGCTGCAAATCCAGGGGGAATTACTGTTCTACATTTAAAAGCACACTGAAAGATGGTGTTAAAGCTCCTTCTAGAAAGGCCTCCAGTGCACTTAGCAGAGGGGCATTTTGTAGAAAAGTAGATGCTCTTTTGTTCATGAGTGTTTATGATAGCATATCAAATCCAGGAGATAGGAGAGATGGATCATAGAATGAGTTTAGTTGGAAGGGACATTGGAAGGCCATCTAGTCCAGCCCCCCTACAGCAAGCAGAGATATCTTGTGCTAGATCAGGTTGCTCAGAGCTTCATCAAGCCTGGCCTTGAATCTCTCCAGGGGTGGGGATGACAGTGGAGACTGTCTCTCTGGGCAATCTGTGCCAGTGCCTCCTAAGTCCTTCACAACCTCTGTTAAAACAACTAGAGACAAGTTCTCAGATCCAGGAGATGGGAGGGATGCCTAGGAACTGTTTATGACAGACAAGCTGTGCTTTGTAGAGGGCTTTGTTCCAGATCAGTAAATCAGTCCTTGGGATAGCGGCAAGCACAGTGGCACAACCCTGCAGCCTCAGGCCAGGATACTCTTGAAATCTTACTATCAGAACATTCCAAGTCAGTTCCAAGAAAAGGGATTGACAGTGTTGTAAATTCACATCCTCCCTGGAGGACCATGCTGGCAGAAACTCGCTGCTTTTTCTTGCGAAGTGGAGGTGGAGGTCAACTATTCAGGAGGAGGAGGCAAATGTGTTTGGCTGCTGCATCTTCAGTGCCATAATTCTCAGTACTGCAGTGAAAAGGACTATGCAGTATTCTGATCCCCACACTGCCTCTGGTACTGTTTTCCTTCAGTCAACTCTATCTGGGGCTGTATCAGAAGAGCCATGATTGAGTGAGATGATATTGCCTCTCTACTCTGCTCTGGTGAGACCCTACCAGGAGTAACTGCATCCAGCTCTGGAGCCTTCAGCATAAGAAGGACACAGACCTGTTGCAGAGGTTTCAGAGGAGGCCATGAGGATAATCAGGGATCTGGAGCTTCTCTGGTGCAAGGACAGGCTGAGAGAGTTAGAGTTGTTCAGCCTGGAGAAGAGAAGGCTGTAGGGAGACATTCTAACGAGGCCTCCCAGTACCTGAAGGGACTTCCAGGAAAGGTGGGGAGGGACTTTTTGTAAGTGCATGGAGTGATAGAATAAGGGGCAATGGCTTGAAGCTAAAGCAGCACAGGGTTAGATGAGACATTAAGAAGAAGTCCTTCCCTATGAGGTTGATGAGACACTGGCCCAGGTTGCTCAGAGAGGTGGTGGAGGCCCCATCTCTGGTGACCTTCACGGCCAGGCTTGCTGAGGCTCTGAGCAACCTGATCTAGTGCAAGATGTATCTGCTCACTGGAGGGGCGTTGTCCTTTGGGACAACCAACTCTGTGATTCTGTGAATTGGCTCATGTTGGTGAAGATGCTTTTCCTTGAGAACTTATTTTTTGTCTCTACAAATTATCCTGCTTGCCTAAAGGCATCTCCTGCCTTTTTTTCTCACAAGGAGCTGATGTGAGTAATGAGGTCCCTGGATTCTTTCAGAGCTTGCTCTTTGCCCAGAAATCAAACCAGTTCACTGAGCTGAACTGTCAAAACTTCTCCAAGGGTGTAGATCTTCTTTGTGTTTTCACCATCACATTATATGTCACACTTAATTTAAAGCTTAAGCATGAAGCTTCACTAGCAAGAAGACTGCAGGAGGATATTGATTTTACTTCAGTTTTATATTCATGTATAAAAACATATTATAAAATATTGGTTAGGGGTTAGGAGCAAATGGGCTCCTGTAGCATAGTGGGGCTTTGCATTCTTGAGTCAAAAAAGCCCCAACATGTTTTGGGATTGAATCATTTTTATTTGATTTGCCAAAAGGAGTGGAAATTTCTAATGTGATGTGTCTGTTGCTAGGAGGCATTTTATGCCTCACAATTTGTCTTAAAGGTTTGCAAACTGTTTAGGAGGTTCATGATTTTGCGCTAGGGACCATTTAGCTGATGGCAAAGTGTTTAAAAAAATATATTCCCCAAGTCAAAGCCAAAGATAACTGAAATAAGACTTCCAGAAATAAACAATCTGGGGTAGTTTGCTGTCTGTATGAGCTTGGGTCTGCAGCAGGTCCTACCACCACTCTGCTTGGTGTTGGGAATCTTTAATGTTTGCAATAAGAGAAGAATGGATTCTGTTGAATGGATTTGTGTCTTGTAGATGTTTCTAGGGATAGGATGAGGGGCCATGGTTTTGGTCTGGAGCAGGGCAAATTTAGATTGGACATTAGGAAGAAGTTCTTCCCCATGAGAGTGGTGAGACACTGGCCTAGGTTGCCCAGGGAGATGGTGGAGGCCCCATCCCAGGAGACATTCAAGGCCAGGCTTGATGAGGCTCTGAGCAACCCTATCCAGTGCAAGATGTCCCTGCTCACTGCAGATGGGTTGGACTAGATGGCCTTTAATGGTTTCTTCTGGTTATCTGGAAATCATTTAGAGTTGAAATTTGTTCTTGTGGCTGTGTAATTTTGCCTGTGTTGTTTCACAGCTGGTTATGTTGCTATGTGATGAGTCTCTGCCAGAGGAAGTGTGGCTGCTTTAAGTCCCCTGGTCCACCATGTCAGGAGGTGACACAAGATGATCAAGATAGAATCATAGAATAGCACAGCTTAGGAGAGATCTTTCAGATCATCAAGTCAAACCATCAACCTAAATCTGACAAGAAGCATCCCTAAACCATATCTCCGAGCAGTGTGTCTGCCCATCTCTTAAATACCTCCAGGAATTATGAATCCCTGGATTTAGCAGCATAATGTGCCTGCTGCCTGAACATATGTGTCTGTGGTCACCATGGTGTCATTTCTCCACCTAGCCCCACATCTGATGGAAAAAGATAAATTGGTTACTGCTGAAAGAATGCTTTGAGATACCTGTGGCTGAGGATATGGCACAGTAAGGTGTCATTCAACTGTAGTGTGTGATGAAGTCATGAAAAATTGTTAAATCTTCCTTAAAGCCATGTGAGGGAGAGGACTGGGTTTTTTATATTCTTTGCCAGGAGAATAACCCTTTTTTTTTCATTCAGACTAATAAGCTTCTGAATACATTTGTGCACATAATGACCATTTCATGCCTGAGAAATCTGCTGGCTTTAGAGGCCTATTGAAATGTAAAAACTTCAGAAGAGCAAGAGATGTTTCAAGTCCCTGAATCAAATACTCTTCCTGTTCCCCCTAACCTGTTTTTACAATATTAAAGCAGAAAAGTTTCCCGAAAATTGACTTTTATCTTTCTGGAGAGTTAGATTTTTCTATCTGATAATGTTGTGCCCTCCCGTTCTGCAGCTCAGGATGAGATCAAAACCCAGACTTGCCTGGGGAGGCACCACACTTGAGCCATAGCGGGGTTTTGGATTTCAGCCCCATCATTCACATCTCACATTACTGCCTGCAGGTCCCCACGTGCTTTCTTGCTGCAGACACCTAGGGGAGAGGGTGAGGATTTGTAGAAGCCACTGAATAGTTGGTGAGTGTTAGATACATCCTAAAAGTGCTGTTAATAACGGTAGTTTCTTTGAAAAAAAAGCCACCAAAGGTAATAGCTTTAGCTTCTAACTTCTGCTGGATCGAATGTGCTGAATTGAATTGTGCTTCTTAAGGCTTGGAGGCATCTGGCTCCTTTGTAGCATCCTTCTCCTAAGGGAAGAGTTTAATGCTGTGCACAGATCTCTGTCCTCTGGCATCCCAAATTTCAGACATTTCAGGCAGAACATGCTTCACTTTCTCAGTCACTGGTAGCTGCAAAATGTTATTGTTTATCAAGTTACAGGAAAAGAATTCAGTCAGTGCTTGCCGTGTTTTTCCTTGGGATCTATCAATTTCTCATCTGCTTAAATCTTAAATCTTAAATACTCCGGGAAGAAAAGCAGGAGCACAATTGTTTTCTGGGAAATGTGAAAACACTTCTAGACCTGCAAAGCTTCATGATTTAGGAATGTGAAATGTGCCTCTTGCAGAGGGACTTGGCAGCTCCGTCAGCCAGTTCCCTCAGGATTCTGGGATGCATCTCATCAAGTCCCATAGATTTCTTCATGTTCAGGTTCCTCAGGTGGTCACAAACCAGATCTTCTCTTACAATTGGAAGGATTTGGAACGTAAGACTTAGTACTTAGAGATACGGTTTAGTGATGGTCCTTGTCAGAGTTGAGTTGATGGTTGAACTCAATGATCTATAAAGTTCCTTTCAACCAAGGCCATTTGATGTTTCTGTAATTTTGTTCCTCCAGTCAAAAGAGAAACAGTGCTGCTTTCAGGATCGTGGAATGGCCCAGGTTGGAAGGAACCTTTCAGATCATCGAGTCCAACCATCAACCCAACTCTGACTAGAACCATCACTGAATCATATCTAAACTCTGTGTCTGCCTGGCTCTTAAATACCTCCAGGGATGGTTTGCCTCAACCACCACTCTGGGCAGATGAAACTCATTCTGTATTATTGAGCTGGAGAGACCAATGACCAGTTCCCAACTGGTCCAGGCTGAAATTTACTGGAGGGGCCCCTGCCTGTGTGAGAAACCATGGAAGCTGCTCTCCATTGGTTTTTGCAATTCTTGCTGGTCCAGAAGTTTTCATGAAACAGTTGAGAGCTGGTGTGCAGGGTGGGTTAGACAGTTCCCGAGAGCTTTTAATCAGATCCTGGAAGTGCAATGGTGCAGTGGATGACTAATTAGAAAAGAGTTGGAAATTGGGGCTAATGGCCCTTAATTAAAATCTGAAATGCTCAGGTCTTGCTGGAGGCATTCAGTGGCCCCCACCAAGATCTGTTCTGCTGCACTCTGTAATGTTCTGAATTTTGTTGCCCTATCAGTTTGACAAAGTGCTCTTCTGGTCCAAAAAGCTCTTTCAGAGCCAGCAAAGCTGCTTCTCCTGGTCCAGACACAAGAGTACTTTGGTTTGCTAAACAGATCCAGCTACAGCAGTGCAGGAAAAGAATTAAATTCTCCTTGTTGATTTGGGGACCACTCTTGGCTCCTCATTTACTCTGGCTGATGCATCCAGAGGATGTTCACAGCATGTTGGATTTGGTGATGCTTCTGTGGAGGTGGCTTTCTCCAAGCCTCTGCTGGTCTCTTTATGTCCAGATCTTCCTTGACTTCCTGGACCAACTCCTTAGGACCCAACCCCTCCAAACCTCCAGGTTATTTGCTTCCTGTCCTATCAGTTGCTTCTGGTCCCACATCCAACCTCTTTCCCCATTGCTACTGTGTTCCTGCAACCTCTCTTTCAGCAATTCCCAGATAAAGAAAATATCCCTGGGAGCACCTGCTGGCCTGATCTAATTTTAGAAGTAAATACAAACGCCGTGCTGGTTTTTATGGTGCTTCTCCACCTTGTGAGGTAAAGGGGAAAGAAATTCCAGTGCCAGCATTGTCTTTCCCTGCTTTTGCCTTCAACTGTGGACACTAATTGCATTGTGTCCCCTCTTGCAGTGGGAATGGTGCCCAGTAGGCCCTGGCCCTGCTCCACCACGGCTTAGAGCAGCACAATGTGTTCACCTCCCTGCAATGAATTGTTCATGCTTTTGATGGATCTTCAGTGAAATATTTTAATGCATTCTTGTCGCATGTTCCATTTTCCCCCCCTCTCCACCAGCTATTGACAGATGAAAGCACTAACGCTGGCTTTACACAGGGGTTTAATCATCCCAGCTGTCACACAGATCCCCAATACAAATATTTTCTGCTGTTAATGGTTTCAGCGTGGGCTTTTTTCTTATGTGATCAAATGTAATCTTATTTAATGGAGTTTTATTGCCGTGACGCCTGATTCTTTTCACCAGGCTGGACTTTTATGTTTCAGATCAAGAGGAATTGTTCAGGGGAGAGACAGGGAAATGACTGGCGGGACTGAGTGGAACGAGAAGATGGGGATGAACTCTGGGATGAACCCAGTGACTGTAGCTCAGCCAGGGCAGATGAAAGTGTATGAGCAAGGGAGAGAAAGTGTGAAAGGAGCAAACAAGGAGAGGTAGAAATGTATGGCTTGGGATACTGAATCAAAGGAGCCTTGGTCAGCAGGTCAACAGAAGTGATTCTGACTTTGCTCTGCTTTGGTGAGACCCCACCTGGAGTTACTGTGTCCAGCACTGATGGTATGTAAAAGAATGACACAGATCTGTTGGAGACGGTCCAGAGGAGGACACAAGTATGATCTGAGGACTGGAGCACTTCTGCTGTGAGGACAGGCTGAGAGAATTAGGGCTGTTGAACCTGGAGAAGAGAAGGCTCAAAGGAGACCTTCTAGTGGCCTCCCAACATCTGAAGAGGCCTAAAAGAAAACTGGAGAGGAGCTGCTTGCAAGGGCATGGAGCAACAGGATGGGGGACCATGGTTTTTAAACCAGAGCAGGGCAGGGTTAGATAATACATTAGGAACACCTTCCCCATTAGGGTGGTGAGACACTGGCCCAGATTGCCCAGAGAGTTGGTGGAAGCCCCATCCCTGGACACATTCAATACCAGGCTTGCTGAGGCTCTGAGCAACCTGATCTAAAGCAAGATATTTCTGCTCACTGCAGGAGGTTGGACTAAATGACCTATAAATATCCTTTCCAAACCAACACATTCTGATTGTATAGTAAGAGAAGTTGCAGATGGAGGGGTTGGAAGAGTTTTGAAAGAAAAAGACATTTTAATTGAGTTTGTATCCAAGGCATAAACTGTGGGCAGTTGCAGAAACAATTCAGATCAGTGCTGGAGAAATGCCTCAAGGTCCTATTCTTCAGCAGCTGTGGGAGAAGCTGTCTGTGTTTCCACTTCTGGCTGATATTTTGTTGTGACAGAGCCACCTTCCCATTCTGAGAGGGCAGGAAACCACAAGCACTGCCTTTATAATACATACCTGGTGTCATGGGGCTTATGTTTAGCATTGCCTGTCCGGTGAGAGGTAGAAGGGCTGGGAACTGGAGTTGACACTGGACAGAGCTGATGTTTTTTGTTTGGGGAGGATTTCCCCATCACAGGTGCTTCATAGCTCTGCCAAAATGCTGAAGTGAGCAGCCCCAGCCCCTAAATCTTTTCTCTGGGCACATACAGTCACGGTAACTACCATGTGTTCATCTCTTAGGTTGTCCGCACAGAGAAAAACAGCCTGAACAACCGGTTCCTGCCATGGGATGAGATTGAGACAGAGGCCATCCTGTCCATTGATGATGATGCTCACCTTCGCCACGACGAGATCATGTTTGGGTTCCGGTGAGTAGCCTCCAGGCATGTAGTTTCTGGACCCAAACTGATGTTTTCCACATCCATGATCTGGTCAGGTCTAGTGTGGCCTCATGGCTAAGGCTGGGGCCAGAACCAGGACTAGCTCATCGCTCCCCGTTGCCTTCCAATTCAGTTTCTTGGAGGAGGAGTGAACACAAATGAACTGAGTGCAGGTGGATGGGCTGATTTCATGTTGTCCAGGCAACCATGATTCTCACCCTTCCTAACCGCCACCCTGCAGCTTTTGCTGTGCTGCTAACATTCCCTGCATGCTTTTGGGGGCACTTGGCTTCATAGGGTGGAGGAAAACTGGAAAACAAATCCAAGAGACTGTTGTGCTCCATCTTTTCATCTTTCATGTGCTGTTGGCAAGGCCAGGATGTTCACAGCTGCAGTAGGACATGTGCTGGCGGTGAGCTCTGCTCGTTGTGACATTGGGATGTGACAGCTATTTGCATTTTTTACTGCGCAGCATGGAAAAGAGAGATGTTACACAGAAAAGGGTAGTGCTAGTTGTTCTCATTCCCACCTCCCTTTTGCATCTACATTTCCCCTTGACTTTGCCCCGTCAAAAATCTTGCTAATTTGGGGTCCAAAGGAGGCAGGGACCAGCTTTCTGCTCCCACCAAATTGTATTGGCTTGTGTTTTGGATGGAGATTAAAAGGCACAAAATGCCAGGAAACCCAACGAGCACTTGCTGGGAGATGAGAAACGAGGTGTTAAAGGGATGAAAGCAGAGTAGGTGTCAGGAATCCTGCCTCATTTTCCATGCCCTGGTTAGTGCTCTTTAGCTGAACTTGGCCGTTTTCTCTCCCTCTTTGGTCTCTTGTTTTCCTTTTGTGTATCAACAGCGCCTGGCTGAGGTTTTCCCAACTAACCCTGGAGGGCATCAAATAAAAGTCATAAGTGCTGTGTATTATTCTCACTCATTTTTCTGCTTACAAACACTTTATTCCCACAAAGCCTTCCTGTGCTACAGGGAAGATGCAGCATCTTGGCCATTGAATGAACCTTGGCCCATAAAAATTCTGCTCTGTTGGAACTTCATTTTGGTCTGTAATTCTTGGGGCCAAAAACCTTGTCTTTTTCACCATTTGCTGTTCAGGAGTAAGCTGGAGGTGAGTACCCCCAGCAAATCTTTCTGCGGAGTTGGTCCCAAAGGGATTCTCCAGATGATATCCTAATTTTGGGGACTGAGCTGGAGAGGAAAAAAGCATTTGAGTGGTAGGAGAAGTGGAAGGGGATGAGTCATTTCAACTCTGGCTTTTCAAAAACAATCCCATTGGATTGACAGAAGCAGCAGCAAACAAATGCTTGCTGGGAGGATGGTGCCAGAATAGCTGCTGGTGGTGTTAATTAGTGGGTTTTATTACTGGGTTATATCGGAGTTTCATTAATTTGAGTAGAGGATATAATAATAAAGGCACTTTTGCCCATGGCTGTGTCGGTAAGTGGAATGAAAGCTCAAGGTTCTTGGAAACTCAGACTCATCAGAAGCTCGTGCTTGCCCTGCAGACATCACTCTTTCAGCTCTCCATGGGAGTGGGGGCTGTGGGAAGAACTGGGAACTCATATGCACAAGGGAAAAAAGACCCAAAAAGGTCACTTTCTGCGCTGTTTTGTGCTTTAGAAGAAAGGAAAACCCTTTTGTGTCCCACAGGCTCTTACCTGGGAGTTGTTCCTTGTGGTCTGGAGTCACTGGGTTTGGAGATAAAGCTGGGACACCAGCCATTAGGGAGGTGGGATTGGATGATCCGAAGGAAGCCAGTGCCTCCACCAGTGGCAGCTGGATTTATTTCCCATGTTATGCATTAAAAACTCAACATTTTTCTTAATTATTCCTGCCAGTGTTGAGGTTGCCCTGTGGGATTTCTCTCCAGGAGAGTGAGTTTTGAATGAGAGTAGAATATTAAGCAAGACCATGCTCTCACATGCAAACCACAGGATTCTATTCCCTAGGCTCAACTGTGAGGAATGTGTTTGTGGCCCAAAAGGGTTTTCCCATATGGACAGAGCCTGGAAGGCCACCCATTCCAAACTAGGACTGGGAAGCTATCAGTTTAATGCCTCACTTCTTCTACATGGGCACAACAGGGTCATCAGCATATCAGCAGCTTTCCTAAAGGGAGGCTCTTGGACCTCTCTGGGCAGCTTGTGCCAGGGCTCTGCCAGCCTCACAGCAAACAAGTTCCTCCTCATGTAGAGATGGAACTTCCCATCTCCCAGTTTGTGCCCCTTCCCTCTTGTCCTGTCCCTGGGCACCACTGTACATGACTGACCCCATCCTCGTGACACTTCCTTGTCAGTGTCTGTGAGCATTGATAAGATACTCCTAAGCCTACTTTTTTACAGACTGACCAGACCTTAGTCCCTCAGGCTTTCTTCACAAGAGAGGTGTTCCAACTTCCCTCAGCATCTCCATGACCCTATATGGAAGAGTTTACTATCTTGCTGCCTTTCCCTGCTCATTTCATTGCCTTTACATCTCAGGTCTTTAGTTTTCCATTGTCTCTGTAATTCATAAACTAGTTTTGGGCCACTTGTGATTTCTTTTAACTTACAGAAGAGCCCATATGAGTTATTTATTTTCCCTGTCAATAAGCAGCTCAAATGTGTCGCTAGGAGAGGGCCAAGGTGAGAAGCTCTGCTTTGAACCACACAACATTGGTCTGTGCTCACAGCCTGTGGCTGAGGGATGCTTCACTTCAGCTTTTAATGTATAGCAAGAGAAGGTCAGTACATTCTGCCTGTCCACTGAAGCCAAGATTTCTGTGTTCAGCCTTTTCCTGCATTACAATAGGAAAGAAATAAGAGTTATCTCTGGGAGAGACCTTCTTTACATCCCACTCCAGCAGCAGTGACAACCAGTCAGTTACTGCTACCAACAGTGGAGCTTTGCTGCTGTGGAAGTGACCAAACTTGTACTTAGCATTCTACCTAAAAAGATGGCTTTTTTGCCAATTGGAATTGTCTTATATTCTTCAATTAAATGAACTTTCATGCAAAGTAATTGCACATTTTAACAGTATTTACCCCTTTTGCCCAAACTACAGTGTGTGTTGGTTGTTCTTCGGGTGACGCATCACCAAACTTTTTCAGGTGTAGGCATCTCCCTCATTTGGAGACCCTCCAGGAACCTGATCACTTGGTGTCAAGGACATAGTTCTGTGTGTTGTGGTTCTCAGCTGCAGCTATGCTTCAGACGGGCTCCTTGGATTTGTATCTCACCCAAAGACTTTGTGTTTGCAGGGTCTGGAGAGAGGCAAGGGACCGCATCGTTGGCTTCCCGGGACGCTACCATGCGTGGGACATCCCCCATCAGTCCTGGCTCTACAACTCCAACTATTCCTGCGAGCTCTCGATGGTGCTCACTGGTGCTGCCTTCTTCCATAAAGTGAGATCACATGGCCACAAAGCCAAAGTTTTTCCTGTAGCATCTTGAATCTTAAGAGACTCACAAGTGGAAATGGCCTCAAATTGCTCCAGGGGAGGGTTGGAGTGGATATTAGGAATGGTTTCTTCACTGGAGGGTTTGTCAAGACTGGAACAAACAGCCCAGGGCAGTGGTTGCAACCCCATTCCTGGTGGGATTTAAGAGACAGGCACAGCTAGAACTTAGAGATACAGTTTAGTGATGGTTCTTGTCAGGGTTGGACTGATGGTTGGACTCAATGATCTGAAAGGTCCCTTGCAATCTGGGCTGTTCTGTGATTCTAAGTCAAGGTGTCTGCAGCTCCATGGTGGCACAGGCTGTGGATAGATGTGGGAGGTGACAGGTTTATGTTGGGAGGGAACTATGCAGAAAGTGGCTCCATAACATATGTCTCTCTATATGGTTGAGGCAACGACTGACAAACAGACCTTGGGAAAAGGATGGGATGTTTTTCTGAGAAGTGTTCTAACCCATCATATTGTGGTATGAAGGTTGTGCACTAGCTACTGCTCCTGTGCTGATCCTGCATCAACAAAGACAGTAACATCTGACATGATTTCTCAGTTTCTGATTTATGTGAGACTTGGTGGTGGCTGTAGAATTATAAAATGTTTGGAGTTGGAAAGGGATTTCAAAGGCTATTTAGTCCATCCCCCTGCAGGGAGCAGGGGCATCTTGCACCAGATCAGGTCGCTCAGAGCCTTAGCAAGCCTCTCTTGGCAACCTGGGCCAGTGTCTCACCACCTTCATGGTGAAGAACTTCTTCCTAATGTCCAATCTGAACCTGACCTACTCTTGTTTAAAACCATTGACCCTTGTCCTATCACTCCATGCTCTGTCAAACAGTCCCTCCCTGGCTTTCCTGTCTGCCCTTCAGATACTGGTGATTTGCTGGGGGGTGGCTGCAGCAGATGTCCTGGGTGCAGGATTAACTCCATCATGGGGAATCTCTTCACTGGCTTCTTGGAGCTCTCTGTTTGGGACCACCTTGGTGAAAGCTGCACCTTTTTTCTCCTTCCCAGTATTACGCCTACCTGTACTCCTACGTGATGCCACAAGCCATCCGCGACATGGTGGACGAATACATCAACTGCGAGGACATTGCCATGAACTTCCTGGTCTCTCACCTGACCAGGAAGCCTCCCATAAAGGTATGGTGATGGGTGGGAGTTTGCTGGGCTTTGTGTTTATGGAAAAATGGTGATTTGGTCAAAATCTGGCTCTGATCCAGGGGAAACCCAGCTCCCTTTCTCCCAGCACACACTGTCATTTCCAAAATCTGGCTGCATCCCATTTCCAAAATGCTGCCTAGCAAGCGTGATGTGCTCGAGGCTGTCAGCATGTCCCCTCTCCAGCCTTGAGCAGATGTAGTGTGTGTTCAAAAAGGCGTGAAAACTCAGAAGGTTCACGAGAAACAGCCAAATTTACACCATGGCAAGTGAATGAGTGGAGGTTTGACCTGCGCTGCAGCTCACTCCAGGATGTTTCCTGCCATTCTGAGCAAAGGCCTTTCTGAGCAGCTGATACTAAAAGAACATTTTCTTTTTTTCCATAATGTGCAACACAAGTAGAAATGATTTCCTGACTGATTTTATGTAGCTTCCCAGAGACATTTAGCCTCATCTCTATGCAGAGAGCTGTTGGTACAAACACTGCAGCCCAACTGAGGCTTCCATGCCCTGTGATAACAAATAAATGTCAGGATTTTGATTAGGAATTTTTGATGCAGATCTTTCTGCTGACAAACTGCTATGTACAGCCCTGTATATGTCTCACCAGTGCAGGCCAGCTGCCTTGGAGATGGGTCTGGCCCATAAATATGATTGGAGTGTTTATCTCTGCAAATGTTGTTCCTGCCTGGAGCTACTCTGAAGTGAAGGTTGTAGAGTTTGGGACAACTGAGATTGAGTATGAGACCAAAAACAAGAGTCACAACAATGGGATGTCTGATTCCAGATGGACAAGGAGACCCTTTAATTGACTACTGGCCCCTCTGGACCTCCTGAAATCTGGAGCTGCCTCCAAAGATCTTCTACATGCCTACAAAAGAGATGTCATGAATTTCTGGCTTCCTTGTAGCATCTGTGATGGGGCAAGGGAGGTGAAATCTGCCACTCTGCTCCACTCTAAGGAGACCCCCCTGCAGAGCTGCCTCTAGCTCTGGGGCCTCAGCACAGGAGAGACACTGAGCTTTTGCACAGGGCCAGAGGAGATCCCAGAGATGCTGAGAGGGCTGGAGCCCCTCTGCTTTCAGGGGCGACTGAGAGTTGGAGAATTTCAGCATGGAGAAGTCTCCAAGGAGACCTTAAAGACCCTTCCAGTCCCTAAAGTGACTCCAGGAAAATTAGAGAAGGACTCATGGAGGGTTTGTCCCTGTTTATGGAAGTTTTTGGTCCCACCCATACCATTCCTTGATTCTGCCTGTAGCTGATGAAAGGAAAGAAGTTCCTTATTTAAATCTATTTTTTTCCCATGAAACAGTTTCTCAAGCCTTGAGTCAGCAAACAATTAACTAAGAATTAGTATATAATCGTGTCCCCTTTTAAGTCTCTGCTCTTACAGAGCTGTGTGCACCATGTCCTTTCTAGACATCTTCCAGGGGACTCCCAACAGTTGAGAGCATGTCCAGAGTTGTGCCATGTCTGCAGCATGTCACCTAAGACATCAACCCAAGTGCCTTGGGTGCAGGCTGGATGTCCTCCTCCTGGTCCAAGGTGTTGTGCACAGAATGGCAGTGACCCTGGATTCATAGAATCCAGGTTGGAGGAGACCTTTCGGATCATCATCCCAATGCTTGACAAGAACCAGCCCTAAACCATATCTGTAAGCTCTCTGTCTGCTTGGCTCTTAAATCCCTCCAGGGATGGTGCCTCAACCACTGCACTGGGCAGAGGCTCTTCCAATGCTTGGCAACCCTTTCAGTGAAGGAATTTTCCCTAATATCCATCCTACTCCTCCCCTGGCATAACTTGAGGCCATTTCTTGTCCAGTGACCTGTTCCTTGTCAGGAGTGGCCGCTAAACACCGCAATCACCCCAGCAACACCTCCTTGCAGGGAGTTGCAGAGAGTGAGGTCTTCCCTCAGTCTCCTTTTCTCCAGACTGAACACTCCTAGCTGCTTGTCAACCTTTGTCCTGCCTTTGTCCCTCTCTTTGCAGGTGACTTCCCGCTGGACTTTCCGCTGCCCTGGCTGTCCCCAGGCGCTTTCACACGACGACTCGCACTTCCACGAGCGACACAAGTGCATCAACTTCTTTGTCAAGGTGTACGGGTACATGCCCCTCCTCTACACCCAGTTCCGTGTGGACTCGGTCCTTTTCAAGACCCGCCTGCCCCACGACAAGACAAAATGTTTCAAATTCATCTAGGAATGGACACAGCCGGTGCCCTCCGCCCTCCCAGCTGCAGCGGCTGAGGGCAGAGGGTGGATTTTTGGCCAGGTGGTGAGCACAAAATGCCTTTTGCTATTGACTCCAGTCAAAAGGGATGCCCTGGATCCAGATGGGGCTCCCTTCCTGCTCTCCCTACAGCGACTCGCCCAAGCGATGGGGAACGGGATCTCGTGGCTCTTGTAAAGACATTCCCTATGATCGTACACTGAGGAATGGCTCCTTGGCTGGTGGCTCTGCCCTTTCCCTAGCCAATGCCAACCATTCTTACTAATTATAATTATTGTTATTTAAAATGAAAGTGTTTTAGATTTGCCGCCTGAGGCTTCTTTT